>OZ014519.1:626206377-626726377 GCA_963966055.1 Lathyrus aphaca
AGAGGGAGAGAAATCAGACAAGAAAAATAGATATAATCTGGGGTTAAATACATTATACCCCCCTGTGTTTAGGGCGTGTTTTGTGTTTCCACCCCTTAAGTTTTTTTAAACACACCCTCATAAAAACCAGAATTAAAATTCACCACACCCTTTTACCTCAATGTTGACTGGATGAAAGGTGACTGGGTTGATTGAATGCTGACTGGGTAATCTTTATTCCCCATTTTCAAAACCATTACACAGAAAGGCATTGTGTTTTATACACAACTCTCTCACAATCTCCTGCTATGACACGCGACTCACAACCACCTTGCTTCCAACCGCGAACCGTTTTCAGGTGAACCATTTTCATATTCTTGTTGTTCTTCTTCCATGAAAACAAACTGTCTTCAACACAAAACCCTAAATCGAAATTGGGGATTTTCTTCCCGATCTTGAGTGAATTTTGCATCACAACGGAGAAACAGGGCATCGCATAATCAAGCGTTCTTTGATCCAGAAACAAACAACAACAACTTCGAAGAAGCTCGCCTCTCTTTCTCTTTCAATTACTGTGTAATTTATCTCCTTAAATTAAATTACATATTTGAGAAGTACTTTAATTGTGGTTATTTTTATCTTTCTTTAATTGATTTGTTTCTCTGTTTCTAGATGGATTGTGCTAGATGGATTGTTTTAGATGGATTGCCGAAGCTGAAAAACATATGGAGTAGGGATCCTCAAGGAATACTTAGCTTTCATAATCTACAAGATTTTAATCTAAATAAGCGTGGAAGCATGGAGTATCTATTTCCACTTGATTGCTGCAAAAATTCAACTTGATTTGCTGTAAAAATTCAACTTGATTGCTGCAAAAAAATTGGTATGTTGTTAAAAAAAAGGCCTGATTGTTGTTGTAAAATAAAGGCCTGATATGTTGTAAAAAAATTAGTTTGATTTGCTGTAAAAAAAAGGCCTGATTGCTGTTGTAAAAAATTGACCTGATATGATGTAAAAATTTGGTCTATAATGTTGTCAATATTTGCAACTGAAGATTGGTTCTTTTTACTAGCACAGGTGATGCACTGAATACATTCAATACCAACTTGAAGTATTCTTTTAATGTTCTTCAAAATTGAGATGCTACACTGGTTTCAAACCTTGGTGATCTCTCAAATTTGCAGTACGTAAGTTGTCACTAATATATGATATTCTTAATTAAATTTCAAACAGAATTCGAAATGATCAGTATGGTTGTGCATCACAATTTGATCTGGCTACGTGGTTTTTGCATGATATCTTCTGAATGTTTACTTGTGTATTCTTATATGGCAAATGGAAGAGGATCATCATATATGATTTTTGGATATCTGAACATTTGACTGGTAAAACTTATTAGGAAAGCCCTGAAACTTGACATGGGGATTCTTGAAGACATGTGGGATGTTATGAAGCTCACTTGAGGCCTTGTAAGTCCTTTTAGCATGGAGAAATTAAAAACCCTAGTTTTGGATCCATTGTTCAGGAAGAGACTTTGTCTGATGAAACTCTCAAACTCTTTGACCAATTGGGGACCTTGAGAACCTTATGACCATTGAGAAATCTTGAGACACATTGCCTTGATTGTGGGAGGGCAAATTTTGGGGTACAACAGTTTCCTTTTCCAGTGCTTTTGGTTTATCGATTTTCTCAGTTGATTTCTCAGGTTGAGGTTGTTGATACATGGTTGGGTTTTCGGTTCTATGATCAGCATGTCCATCTAATTCTTTTCCACTTCTTAGTATAACTGCATTTGCATGACCCTTGGAATTTGGTTACGGTTGTCCAGGAAATGTTCCAGCTAGCGCAACAGTTGATGTTTGATGTTGAGCTACTTGAGAAATTTGGGTTTCTAGCATCTTATTATGGGTATCTAAAGCATCTACCTTGGTTACCAATTGCTTTATCTGTTCAATAGTATGCACGTACTGATTTAGGACATCCTTGTTCGTTTGAGATTAGGTATCTATGAAATTTTCCATCATCAGTTCAAGGTTTGATTTTCTCAGAACATTAGGATTGGGTGCGACAGCTTTCTGATATCCTGGTGGTGCGTTTGGTGCTTGATTTGGCACATACAAGACATTGTTATTCTTGTAAGAGAAATTTTGGTGATTCTTCCATCCTGGGTTGTAAGTGTTAGAATGCAGGTTTCCTTGAGCATAGTTCACCTGATTTGTGGCTAATCCGGCAAGAAGATGACATTCAGGTGATGTGTGTCCTGGGATTCCACAAATCTCGCAATTTGGAGTTACGACAGCCACAATGGCTGGTGGTGTTATGGTCAAGTTATCGATCTTCTGAACTATGGCATCCATCTTCGTATTTACGTGATCGAAACTGTTTACTTCGTACATTCCTCCTTTAGTATGGTTCTTCTCTACATGTGTTCTTTCTCCCACCCATTGGCAATGGTTCTGAGTCATGTTTTCAATGAGGTTATAGGTTTCTTTGTAATGTTTGTTCATAAGAGCGCCGCCCGCGGCAGCGTCTATCGTCATCCCGGTGTTGTATAGAAGTCCATTATAGAAGGTTATGATGGTTACCCAATTTTCAAACCCATGGTGTGGACATAATCTTAGCAGGTCCTTGTATCTTTCCCACGCTTCATAAAGTGATTCGACATCTTTCTGTCGAAATCCGTTAATCTGGGCTCTCAGCATAGCTATTTTACTTGGCGGGAAATAACGAGATAAGAAAACTTTCTTCAGTTCTGCCCATGTCGTGACAGAGTTGACTGGTAACGATTGTAACCAGGCTCATGCTCTATCTCTTAAGGAGAAGGGAAAGAGTCTTAGTCTGATTGCATCTTGAGTTACACCATTTTCTTTCACAGTATCTGCGTATTGCACAAACTTCGTCAGGTGTTCATTCGGATCGTCCGTCGGACTTCCAGAAAACTAGTTTTGTTGTACAACTTACATCAGTGAAGGTTTGATCTCAAAATCGTGTCGAGTTATGGCTAGTGCGGAAATATTTTTGTGTGGTTCTAGTTGGCTTGGAGTCGCATAGGACTTAAGTGAACGAGGTGGTCCTCCATTTTCTTCGGCCATGATTGGTTCTTCAACTGGTTGTATAGTAATTTCAGGAATAAGGGTTTTGTTGGGTTCGGTTCGGCGTCTCGAACTTAAGAAACGTTCTACTTCGTCGATCAGGGGTTCCAAGTCTTTGCCTCGGGAGCGGGTATTGGGCATATAATCGATAAAGAAAAAGAGTAAATTTGTTGCCCTAGTTTAGACGGTGCAACAACTTAATACACTATTGACTAAATCTAAGCCCCCGACAACGGCGCCAAAAACTTGATCACGACTCACTGAGTCTAACGGTTACTAACTGCAAGTGCATAATCTATCGCGTAGTAATAAAAGATATCGATCCCACAGAGACTTGATAATCAACCTAGTGTAGTCGGGTGTTGCTATGTTTAGCTAAGGCGAGCGAGGTTTTAGGTTTAAAGGGTTAAGAATTAATTAAATTAAATTAATGATATAAATTATCGGTATGTAATTGATTTCACCTTCGCGAATTCAATAGAGGGTCGGCTTATTAGGATTTATTAAGTTATCTCTCTGTAGAAACTCTCGGTTTAAAATTCCTCGACTCACACTCTCGTGGTCTTGCCTAATACTACAATTGAGTTCTCTCGATGTATCAACTCAAGTTAGAAATACTCTTTGGAAACCTAAAGGTTCTAATTAGCTTTAAAGCACTCTCATTGTGTTTAAAACTAATGCTTGATTTCAGCTATCTGACTAGAATCTCACACTCCCGTGGTCTTAATCCTAATCTTTTAGACTCCTTTACTCTCGTAACGAAAGTGAATTAAAACAAGGAATCGAAACCAGATTATAACTTAATTTATGGTTTTAGCCTAATTCTATCGAATTCGTTCTGGTTTATACAATTACATACCGATTAACAGTTTAAGCTAACATACTAAATAAAGAAAGGTAGAATGAGAGAAATTGCATAATATAAATAAATGTTGTAATAAATAAACGAAATAACATTAAAATAAGAAACCTGGTTTCAATATTCTTGATCAACCAAACTTCAAAACTCAAACAGTACACAAAAATTGCAGTGGCTAGAAACAGTAAAATGGTGATAGTTCCCTAATGGCGGAAACTATCACTAAGGTTCGGTAAAGAAAATAAAAAGGCGAAGGAAACAAAGAAAGCAAAAAGGTGAACTTCTAAATAAAATGGCATCAATTGGACGTAAAATTGAAGCTCTCGTTTTCAGTGGCGGAGAACTCTATTTATAGATGTTGTGATGGAGTTTGTTGAGAAATTCGTGTCTTGGACTTTGATTGGGCTTTTTGACTGAGTTTGGGAGACTGATTGAATTAGGGTTGAGGAATTTTCTCTGTGTTGAATGAAAATCTCTCTGGTGTTGACCTTGTGTTGCTTCTGTTACAAGATTTACGTTACTGAATCAATTAATTTGAAACGAGCGTCATAGATTTGAAACAGGCAACTTGGCATGTGAAACGACCGACTCATTTCCCAAGTTGGGCGTTTGAGAAGTGAGACGACCGTCTCAACAATGAGACGACCGTTTGGATGGTGAAATGCAGAAATGCATTTTTCTTTCATTTTTCCTCCTCTTTTCTTGGTTTCTTGGCTTAAAAGCTTCCTTTTCGCATTCTTGTCTCCAAACGACGTGTCCGATCGAATGTCTGCAAAACAAACACAATATGCGCATAAAATCGTCCAAAACAAATAAATAAATGTGTTAAATAATCAGAAATCGTATTAAATAATCGATATGAATTCGAGTTATCACATATATATATGATATTTTTTTTGTTTGTTGAATTTTCTAAGTGAGAATGCAATTGGTTATTTTTGCTTCAAATATATATTGGCTTGCTAAGATTTATTTCCTTTTGTTTATTTTTCTACTTTTGTTCTTTCATATTTTATTGTGTGTATGTTGATTATTGAATGCAATTTCAATGTATGTAGAATATATCTTTTTCACTATTTGAATTTCACTTGTTATTTGTTTCTTTCTTTTTGATGTTGTCAAAAGGGGGAGATGTGATTATGTAAAGAAAACTTCTTGTGTGTCATATATTTAGGGGAGCTTTTGTATGCAATACTCGGGTGATCGTAACAATTTTTGCCATCATCAAAAAGGGGGAGTTTGTGAGGGTATTTGGTATTTTGAATGATGTCAAAACTTGTATGATTCAGGAAGATGTATGGGATCACAAGATGTTGGCATAAAAATTCATCAGAAAGTGTTTTTTGTGATGGTTCAAGATGAATGAGTCGACACATCAATCTTAACAGGTCGACTCATTCAGTTGAGAAAATATGATTTGACTCAACTGATGATTTAGGTAGACTCAAATGAAGGCCAGAATACTTTGGAACTCACGGGTCCCAAAAGGCTGACTGAGGGCATTATTTAGGTCGACTCAAAGCATCTTTTAGGTCAGCGCATTCCTAAGTTCTCAACAGGTCAACTCAAAGACTCATGCAGGTCGACACATTCCTGTAGTGAGACGCCTATAACATTTTTCTCTCTCTTGTTTACTTTAAGTCTTTCCATTATGTTTGCCTTCAAGTATAAATATTTGCAGATATTATTTTAGTAAAGAACAAGATAAGTGAAATAGATACACAAGTGTACTCGTCATCTTCTCCTTCTCTAGCATTCATCAACAACTACACACAATATTTTTTGTTGATCAAAGTGCAAGATTTAAGGTGATAACGTTCAAACGGTGAAATTGCAATTTCAATTTGGGTTGAGAGATTTGTGGGTTTTTCTTAAATAAACCTTGAGAGTTTTTCCTCCAAGATCATTAAGATTTGGGGGTTTTGTAGACATCATTCGTTCGTAGATTCAGCCGAGTGAAGAGGTTGAAAGATCAAGGTGATTGTTCAACCATATCACAGTAATTAGAGGATTGCGAAGATCGATGTGGGTTCACAAGTATCGAATCAAATCAGTTGTGCTCAAAGTTTGGAGAATCGTGGATTCTTGTAAGAAAGAAGTAATTAATGAGGTTGTTCAACACGCGTGAAAGACTTGATTCGACTATAATCAAGGGGCAAAGAGAAATATAGCTACAACTACAATTAGGATTGGTTTGCCGTTCCTATTTTCTCTTTGTATAAACATTGCAATTTTAATAAAAGGTCCCAATTCGGTTTGTGAATTGGGGGCAGAGGTACCCTTAGCGAGGACGATAGGGGAACTGCTTAAACAAATTCTTGTGTCTTCCGCATTTTTCATTCGGTAATTTTTCTGCACAAGTTGAAATAATTGAGTTTTGAAAATTCTGTTTTGCATAGTTTAGTGCACACCAAGTGTTTGTTAAATTGTTGCTATCACTATTACATAACAACCTTAAAGAAAATTATGCATTAGACTATTTGGCAAAACACACTAAGTGTGTTGTGCACACCAAGTGTTTGACAAAATTTCAAAACACATTATTTCTTGTTGTTTGTGCTTATTTCTTCTCTCTATATATTGTTGGAAGTAGTTTAATCAATTGCTTCAAATTTAAGTGATTAATTTGCTTGGTATTTATTTGTTGATTCATCTTTATTATCTCATTTGGTTTGTTAACGCATACCTGATCATCGGTGACTTAAAATAATTTAGACGTGATTTTTCCGGGGAACTTCCGCAAAATATTTTTCAATTAATTTTTGAAAAGTAAAATTTTAAAAGGGATCTATTCAACCCCCTCTTCTATATCTGCGCCATCGTCTAAAAAGAATCACCTTTAGAGATAAAATCTTCTTTAGAGGCAAAATCTCCTTTAGAGGCACAATCAGACTATAGTGTTGACATTTCACTACAGTTGGATTGATACTTGCTTCAGTCCCATATTCCTGATTCTTTCACTATGACATTTTTGTTGAATTCAACTTTGTTGGTCCATGTAATACACAACAATGTGTGTGTGTGAGAGAGAGAGAGAAAGAGAGAGAGAGAGAGAGAGAGAGAGAGAGAGAGAGAGATTTCTTACTATCTTTTCTCAAAATGGAAAAATTGTTACAATCTATAAGTAACATTTGGTTTTATTCATTAACCAAATAAAACTCAAATTAAATACAAACTCAAATCAAAATCAAATGCAAATGAATCACTTGAATCTGAATTACATTACAACAAATTATTTTTAACTAGTTAAATTATCTTTTCTTTAAGCAAGTATGTTTTCAACTATAAATATCTTTCTTTGATATTTTTCTTATTTGAGTAAAAATATAATATCTAATTAATAAAATAACAACCCACTAACTCTCAATACTAACCTTTTGATTAATGTTTAATTACACTAACAAAAAATGGCTTTATTGACTTTTACCTTAATGTTGCAGTATTATAGATTTGACATTAAATAATGTTGAGGTGTCATTTCCATATTTATTCTCAAGTCTAATTCAAAAAATCTACAAAATAGGATGGCAAGAGAGATACCAATTTTCTCACTATGAGATTAGAAAAATTTGATAAATGGGAAGAAAAAAAAATACGTAGAGTCTCCTAGCTTCAATACCTGTGCATACACCTTAGTATATGAAAATGGTTTTGAAAATTGTAAAATAAAATTAACACATGTCTCTCCAATTTCTTCATGTCTGCGATTTATCGTACCTTCTCTCATGCTTCGGTCATTCACGATTTGTTTCTGATTTTCATCTTCCCCTTTCAACTTCGCCAAGGTGAAACTCTTTAAACCCTATTCCTTTTTCTTTGATAATTTTATTTATACTTGCTTCCTTATTCGTGTAAGTTTTCCAACTTCCACTGAAGAATAGGGAGCATCAACAAATACAGTGAAGCAACCCAATGTCCACCACGGATTGCCCTCTCACGAACGAACAAACGACACAACCATCCTGCTTCAGATTTGTCTAACCGCCTGTTTCCGTCATATTCCTCGTGCTCTCCTCTTTGGACAACTATCGTCAACCTCCATTGGCACCTCCCACCGACGCAACCATATCCCTCTCCACACAACAACATTCCCCTCACTCTAGTCAGCTCGCCTTAGATTCGGTGACTTCCTCCATCTGACAAACACTACCATCGTTGATATTCCGTTTTTTCATGTTTCACCTGCTTTGTTTTAATTTTGTGTATAAATGGATGTGGGTGATGATGCAGTGAAAGGATCTAAATTTTACTTCAAATTTCATTCTACTAAAATACTCAAACACATTTAAAATGTTATATCAAGATTTTATTGTCTAATGTAAATGAAGCCTGAAATTACTAAACTTTTGAAATTCACATAATATTGTTTGAAACACAAATCTATTGTTGTTGTTCTTTCTTTTTTGTTTTTTGTTTGCAGGTTTGTGTTTGAAGAAGTTTGAATGGAGGTTATGGACTTTGAGTTTGCAAGTTTAGGAATTGTCTTAAGTGCTTGATAGATCCTTGGATATTATGTTTGATTTTTTTCCACAGTTTCTTCTTCCCTTCTCTATTTTACTCTCATTTTTTATTATGTTTTTTCTAGGTTTATTCAATTTGGAAATCAATGGTTTGAAGACTAAAGCTAAAATCACTCAATATTAAAATGGTTATATAACTGTAAATTATCTTCTTTTTTTGTTGATCTAATCTTTTACCATATTTTGGAAATCAATTTGACATATTTTGGGATTTTAGAAACTTCATTAGAATGTAGTAGTAATGTTGCTCATACATATGTTTTATCAGATTATCCGTTACGATTTTGCTATTTCATCTTTAAATAGTTATTGACAGCCAACAATAACATGCATTGTTTATGTCTATCTTAATGACTTTAAAATGGGAGATAAAACCAGAAAATGAAGACGTGTTTTAGCTTTTCTAGACAGTATCACTCGAATTTTATTTTTATGGTTTTGGTGGGTATGCTCATATTCTTTGATAGTTTAGGATACAAAATATTTTGAATTTGATGTTAGAGACTCAATGATCTTTTTGTTTATTTTGGTGGTTAAAGATCTTGATTTGGTCTGCAGGCTAATTATAATAGGGAATTTATGTTTTCAATCGGTGTTGTTTTTGTGGATATGCTCATCTTTAAATGATCTTGATTTGTTTATTTGGGAGGGTGGAGATATTAATTTTGTGACTGCAATTTGAATTGAAGCATCGTTACTAGAGAAGTCTGAAGGATACATCTAAGTATTGATTTGTTTTGGATGATACATCCAAGTCTGATGGTGGTTTGAATAAAAGGTACGGAAGAATAAAAGAATACATCCAAGTATTGTTCTATTGGTTTTGCAGTGAACATTTGTATCTTTTATTGATCAAATATGAATAAATTTTGCTTAGCTAAAAATGTCGTACTATTAATTGTATTTTATTTTTTCTATAATTTTAGATTTATAATAAATTGTAATAATTTTATATTATTTTTAATAATAAATTGAAATAACTTTAAATATTAAGTATTCTATTTTGATTTTATAATTTAGAGTTAAAAACTATTTTATCAATTTATTTTCTCATTTGCAGGTTTTTCTATAAAGGATTAATGGCCATAGAAAATTAAATGCATTTGAGATGTTTTTATTTGTGGTTTTATTTCTCTCTTCCTCATAATTTTTACCAACGAAATGTTTGGATTTTCTTTTGTCCTTTTCATAAAAGAGAATAAGTTACAAATATTTTTATAAAGGAGAAAAATTAAAATATCAAAACAATTGTGTTTAACATGACTAAATTAAAAATTGCAATATTAATTTTCACACAGGTTCAAGGCACTAATAAACGGAAAAAAGTCCACATATTGATATAAATATTTTTATATACGGAAATAAGTTACAATATTTTTTTTAAACGGGAAAAAACCTATCTATTGAAATAAAAATTGTTGTTGGATTTATCAACCCATTAAGTTGGTTATGCTATAAAAAAAATTTAGAGTCTAAAAAAAGTTTGTAGATTTGACAAGTGATATTTTGCAATGTAATGTATCACTACAAACGGGTAGATGTGAACGTATCTATAAGATATCAATTGTAAACTGATTATCTTAATATTCATATATTAAATCTATGAGATACCAACTACAGACTGATTATTTAAATTTTGTTTTTTCAAACATTGAATTAAGTTTGATATATTTACTCATGTTATTGTAGGCATGAAAAAATCTATCAGAAATTTATTATTGTTGTAGTGTTGAAGTACGATGTTTAAGTCACATATTATGTATTGAATGATATTATTATATATTTTTAAATATATAGGATGTCTTAATTTTGTATATTGTATTTTATATGTATTATTGTTGTTAGATTTTATTAACCTATTAAATTTGTTACGTGATATAAATTATAAATATTAAATTATAAATATTTTTATAAATGATAATAAATTATAAATATTTTTATAAGTTATAAATATTTCATAGGTAAATGTGAACTTATCTATGAGATATCAACAGTAGACTGTTCATTTTAACATCATTAGATTGTTCAACATAATAAAGGTCTTTGTAAACATAGATCCATGAGTAGATGTGAATATATATATATATATATATATATATATATATATATATATATATATATATATATATATATATATATATATATATATATATATATATATGATATATCAACTATAAAGTGTTCATTTTAATATTCATCTTGTATATTAATAAGATCACTTTTTATTTCTCAATTTAAAAGTTTATATATATATATATATATATATATATATATATATATATATATATATATATATATATATATATATATATATATATATAAATCATTTTTTAATGAAGTGTAATGCAAATCTAAGATTTGTGCGATAACACAGATATCTCGCTAGTTATAAAATTAAAGATGCATGTAAGACAACTCAAATTAGTTACTCTTGTTACTATACTTTTAAGACTATTTTTGACTGCTTAAAATTGCTATCAATCTTGTTGTTTCTGTAATTGATGTACTAGTTTGGTACTACTCTCCCAATTTTCGTCAAAAACTTAAACTGAATCACGACATTTATTAATCTAGCGTAAACTCTCAAATAAGCGTGAATTAGAAGTAACTCTCTTAGTACTCAAAAGCAAAGAAATATCTTAAATCCCATTAAAGTTTCAAACATTGCAGTGTTATTTATTTTAAAACAAAAAATCCCATTTAATATAAATACGAATGTTAGTTTAATAAAATCAAAAAAAAATCTTGAAAAGAAATCCAGTCAAAATCTGATAAGTAAGAAAGAACTGTAGAATAAAGTGTTAGTTTTTGGGTAATAGATGAAGGAGAAAATGTCAAATCATATTAAAGCGATAAGGCACAGCTCCAAACCCAAAGCCTGCGGGATAAATAAGGATGGGACGCAACTTGCCACGACAAACCCCCGCCACTCAGGTAGACAACGACAACTATATTTTGAACGACAAAATTAATCTAAATCAGAAATTAGTATATTTTATCATAATAACCTCAAATTAAGATTGATTGATATAAAGTTTTAACACATCGACACTGATTTTTATATGATTAATTAGAAAGAACTTGTCTCTCTCTCGTCCTATCTCCATCTAGACACGAGACTTGTCATTAGTTTAATCAAACAAAGCATTTAAAAAACCACGCTCTCACATGCCATTTGGATTTTATGCTTGCCAATATCAAAACTATGCCAACTTGTTCATCACGTGCTTTTACCTCTAGTAATAAATTGTTGGATTTGAGTTTTCAAAAAAATCAATTGATCAAGTTCCGGGTACGGTCTATATAAAGTTTAGCACATCAAACTACTTACAACAATAAGGAAAAGGACCCTACTGGGAAAAATGAGATGGAAAGAAGATGAAGTGAATTAAAACAATTTCATACCAATAGAAAAGATAAGGACAAAGATGACCACATATATGTGGATGTTCTTTCCCAACCACACACAAAAATTAAAGTTAGAATTATTCATAATCCCTTCTGGGAACTCATACCATGTCCCCAATCAAAGTACATATTTTGATTAAAACAAGAGAAACTTGTCCCACTCAATTCAATCTTTCATTAACGTCTCAGGTGTGGACCACCGACCATTAACCCAGAGACTCATTTCCTCTCTTCCGTCTCTCATTAACGTCTCCAATATTTTATAAATATAAACAATGAAACAGTAATTTGTCACTTAGCTAAAAGAAATAGTGTACAGTGTGTTTTCAATGCAACCACTGAGTAAAATATTGTAGACATAAAGTTTTGCCATTCCAAATAATTCACGCCTCTGTTCAATCTTTGGCATCATTTCCAAAATTAAATAAATCTCATAATAAGATTAATTAAAATAAAATCTAAAACCTGTTAATTAACAGTGTCAATACTTCTACCATGTTTTCATTCTGAAATAGACAAGAACATAGATTAACCTTCAGAAAAAAAAAGGAAGGAAAAAAAAACAAGAACAAAACATCCTAGTTAAAATTAACGGTTACCAACTGTGTCTAAGGGTGTTTGTGTTGTGGATGCCTAACACTGTGTTGGTGTTGATGTTGATGTGGATGACTCTTGATATTACCACCAGATGTAGATTCTCTTTTCTGCGGGGAGGAAAAAAGCTGTCCAAACCCGAAAACCGAACCGGATTTTGAACTGCCTCTTAATGAACAAACCGGGACATTGAGAACCGGAGTGACCCGGACATTGGCTGAATACGACCGTTCCATTCCACGATGCTTAAATCGGGGCCCGCCGGTGAAACTCCCGGGACTACTCGAGCTACGTTCTAAGCTCTGGAAAACGATTTTCCCTGACGAGTTTAATCTAGGGCTATCCACGGAAGCTCCCCTGCACCCTTGCGTATTGGATGATTCCATCCGGATCGGGCTTCTCCCGGAGCGGTTATTGTTGTTGTGCTGATCCGGTTTGTTTCCATCGAAGGAGCCTGTTCGGGGTTTGACTAAGCGGATCCTTGGATTCGGGTTCGGGTTTGGGTTACGGTGGATAGAAATCGGGTTGGGTTTTTCTGAATCGAGAGAGAGGCGTGGGAGATCATCGTGGTCGTGGCTTGAAGATGAGGAGGAAAGCGAGAGACGAGAAGAGATCGAGAGTGATTCGTTGTCGGAGTCTCGAAGTAGAGGAAGACTGAGAGAAGCGTTGTCTGATGACGACGTCGTTTTGGAGTTCCGGTTAAGGAGGTGTTTGAAGGATTTGTTGGAGGGAGAAGATGAAGTTGGCGGTGATGTTTTGGTTGTTGTTGTTGTGTTGGTGGAGCTGTAGAGTTTTTTGAGGCCGAGAAGGTCTTTCCAGCGGCTAGAGCAACGTGGTGCTTTGGGAGAGAAGAGAATGGGGTCGGAGGTTGTTATGGAAGCAGTTACTTTCTTGGGAGAAGTAGTGGCGGAGATGGAGGTGGTTGGTTTGAAGTGGAGAGGGACGAGTTTACCGTCGGAGAAGAGTTGGTCGGCGGGAAGCATGGTAACGGGATCTTGAAGACGGAACTCAAAGTCAGGTTCAGGATCCCAAGAGAAGAAGGGTTCGGGCGACATTCCGATGTTGTTGATGCAGGCGGAAGCCATTGGTGGATCATGCACTAAGTGAAAATGTTCTGTATGAGTTAATTGAATGAAAAATAGAGTGAGATAGAGAGAGTAATAGAAATAGATGGATGATGCTATATGTTTGATTGAAGAGAAGAAAAAGGATGGAAGAGTTGGTTGTTGTTGTTGTTACTTGTAATGGGTACGGTGGGATATATATGATAGAGTAGAGTAGATTGAGAGTGGGCGAAGGAGGCACATATATAACAGTTTTTGCAGCTACTCGCATCGCTTCACTAGACTCTAGGGCCACCTAGCTCTTTTTTTCCTTTCAACAAAGTCTCAACCCTACTCTCTCACTCTCTTAAAAACACAATATCATCAAATCTCAACCAAATAAAATTACTATCGATTAAACGTCAAGCAAATATAGTTGCTCACTTTCTTGTTATGGTAGTTAATTTTTGGCTTAGACGTATTTCTTTGAATTTAGCTTTTTTATGTATTGAACATTTTCTGATTAATGATATTCACTGAGTCTACTTTTGTCCAAAAAAAAAAATACTAGTGATTAATGAGTTTAATCAAAGTCATGTTATCTTAATACTCCTTCAATGTTTTTTTTATAGATGAAACTACAATAATTTTGAAACTCGAGCATACTCGATTGTGAGTTTCTAGATTTGAATTCAAAATAAAATGTAGGTTTTGTTTTACGGTTGAAATAATTAGAATTGTTTTCAGACGTGTAGAATTGAATTTGATATGTTTGGTTGCCTTTGAAAATAATTGATTTTATTTTTCAAAGTTGACTTTACCTTATAGGTATGATTTGAAGCTTTTGAGTTAAAATGTGATTTTTATACTAAAATTTATTATTGAACTCACTTTTGCAAAAATTTATCAAAATATAAATTCATTTATCTTCAACTCACGATAAAGAACGAGAGATAGCCCACAATGAAGAGTATGCGGGCAAATATAAGTCTACAAGAAGGTATAAGTGCATTGTAGTCTCAAAGGACGTGAAAATGGGATGTGTTACTTGGACAAGTCGTGACACTTATTTGAATAGGAAAGTTCATCCCTAAGTGGTAAGAACCTTAATGAATTCACGAAAGGTTGTCACATACAAGTTGGAAGAATTAGATGATAGTTTTATCCATGTGCCTTGAAATAAAATGAACTTGAGGTCTATTGTAGTTGATTGTTATCTTATCAAATTATTAAGGCAATAAAGCATACTTCCATAATTTGTATCACTAACTCAGTATATAAAGAAAACAAGTAGGGCGGCATTGTTTTCCTTTGCAAGGACATGGTTTTTAATAAGGCACTTTATTTACTAAAATATTTTTGTTTGACGATCTCTTGGAATTATGTTGCGCTCTACGGGGGTATCATTGCGTCTTAAGGAGTACTTGATGACTTCTCTACAAGTGTACCAATAATATCGTAGTAATAAAAATGATTGAATTCACAAGGACTACTATTTAACAAGACAATATTATGCAATGCGTAGAAAATACTAAATTGGGAGATTTTTCAATTTTAATTGCGAAAAGAAAAGAAAGTATTCTGACAATAATACGAAAGCGAACAGTTGTGTATAGAATCTCACATTTCTCTATTGTTTATGTTTGACGTATTACATGAATGATGTCGTCACTATAATCCCACGGCTAACTAACAAAACCGTGATACCCAATCCCTTGGTGTATAGCTCACTAATCTATACTCGATATTTTATATCCCTACTCCACAACGTCAGCAAGATTAGGTAATGCAATAGAACGTTAATTCTTAAGCCACTACTCGGAGTTTCCTATTCCTAACTGCCTCCTTGGCAGGATTGGGTTAGTTAATTCCCCCAATCACTCCTAAGAGTGGCACATTTTGGCAACTTCCACAGTTGGTGATGAAATTTTTTCCTTTCAGTCTCATGGTAAACTGTAACACGGTGGGAGAACTGACTTTTAGTTTTTTGTAGCAAAATATGTTGCGGTAAGCAAGAGTCACCACTTAATTTTATTTCATCCAATTTAGGAAAGGCATAAAAGAACAGGTAAGACCTTTTAAAATATTTTGAGTTCAGGGGGTAAGTTATACAAAGGGAAGATGTTAGCACCCTTTGTCTCTATGGTTATCCATGGGCTTTTAAATGATTAACTTACTTTTTACTTGCTTTGTTTGAAAAGTGTAGTGTGTGATTAAAATATTTTCGTGAAGATTTAACTTTGTAATGATTCTCGTATGAATGTATACAAAATTTTCACTTGTTTGAAAGTATTTTGAAAAATAAAGAGTGTGGGGTGTAAAAAGCATTTGTTTTGAAAGTTGTGAGCAAACATTTAGAAGTTACTTACCCTAAGTTGTAAGGTCTTTCTTGTCATTTTTGTTTCCTTAGGGATAGAATTGTCCTTACTATTAGTTAGTAAGTAGTCTTATCCTTGGATTTGGATGGACAAGCGTACGGTCATCTTTATGGTCATAGAAGGCAACATGTTGAGATACCTTAATAATTCGAAGGGAATATCATTATTTCGTAGGAACAAAATCATTTATTCG
This sequence comes from Lathyrus aphaca, assembly GCA_963966055.1. Lineage (NCBI taxonomy): Eukaryota > Viridiplantae > Streptophyta > Magnoliopsida > Fabales > Fabaceae > Lathyrus > Lathyrus aphaca. Next base: position 626,222,444 of record OZ014519.1, read on the forward strand.
AAGGCAACTCGAAAGGTCAGCGAAAGACTATGATCTTTTTGTAGAAGCATACTTCAAGTTCTTTGTTTTGATGACGTCAACATTATTCAAGCTCATTCCAGATTGCAAAAAGTCGAGATGACAACAAACGATCAAGACCATGGCTATGCATCATCAATGGAATGTTTCCGATCGATTCAAGATTTTGTGCTACACTTTCAAGACTTGTCTCAAGGATTAGGTATATCAATAATTAACTCTTAAATATGATATACAAGTGTTCAACATAATCTTCATAATTTTATTGCATGTGCATAGTTTTTGAAAATGAAATTGGAACTGGTTTAACACTTTTAACAGAAATATTTTTCTGAATTTTAACAGTGTTAACCGGTTAACCATATGGGTTAACCGGTTAACGGCAGCAATTTTCAAATTATGTGGTAACGTTCATAGGCGTTAACCGATTAACCTATTTGGTTAACCGGTTAACACTGAAGAAAGTTTGAAAAATTGTTTCTTTTTAAATTCAAATATTTTGTTAAAGTTACACCTCTTCATGATTTTCTTTCATAAGATTTTATACCTTTTCAAAATCATTTGTGTTCAAATTTTCATACCTTTTTGAATAGGTGTTTCATCTATTATAAATTCTAACATTTTCAAATTCAAAAATAACCTCCTAGAAAAATTTCAAATATTTTCATACAATCAAATTCACTTTATTGAAATTGTCTTCATCTTTCAAAAGTGTTCATAAGTTCATAACTTTCATATTTTGCCTTGAACACTTGTGTTGAATATTTATAGTGAATTCTTGATTATAGGAGAAGATCAATTTTATTGATATCATTTCATTGTACTCTCACTCAAACAATATTATAGAAAGTGTCTTTCTATTGTGTGACTTGTGTTCCAAGGATTGTTTGGACATAAGGGTGAGTGTGGCAAGAGGCTTGTTCTTGCACACTTGTTTGTATAGTTTTGTTAGAAAGTAGGCCTCACCATTGAAGGTGTGATAGGTGTTACTGTTCTAAAGAAAACTAGTGGAAATATCTTTCGGTTTGGAAAGGGGACTGGATGTACCTTCGGATTGTGAAGGGAACCAAGATAAACCTCTGTGTGTTCTTTACTTTTCTGCTTTGCAATTTTCATTCTTTAACCGTAAAAGAAAAATCCATCCATCTAAGAAAAAGAATCGAGAAAATTTTGATAACACCTAATTCACCCCCCCCCCCTCTTAGGCGCATTCTGATCCTACACTTTTTCGTAGGGACAAGATCATTTATTCGAAGGAAACTTTGAAGGGACAACGGGGGACTATTATCTTTTATTCGAAAGGCAACTGTGATGATTTATTTCTTTAAGCAACAAGTTAATGTATCCCTACGTTCGAGGGACTTGACCATATTTCATAAGGGAACAAAGAGAGATTACCCTAGAGGTGAGAGTGTGCAAGTGTATTTAGTTCAATTATTTTAGTCTTGGAAATTAGGGTTATTTAACGGTTGATATTAGTCGTGTAGCGGTAAAATCATGAGTATAAGCTATTGATTAACTTAACTCAAGGTAAACAGAGTCGTCACCGCGCTTTTATTTTATTCCAAATGGAAAAGGGAAAAAGAGCGAATAAAACCTAATGAATCTAAAAGCAAAAAGCTAAAAGAATCGAACAGAGAACGGGTAAGGGGATAGGTTACAAATTGGGAAGGTTTTACGCACCCAAAATGTCTGTGGTACTCCACGGGAGCCCTTTGAAATATTTATTGCTTTTTTTTGTTTGAAAATGGTTTGTTTGAAAGAGATTGAAGAGATGAGAAAAGAAATGTTTTTTAATATTTTTGTGTTTGAAGAGACGATTGTTTCATGCCTACGTACCCACAAAGTGCAATGCGAGATCAAAACCTCGTAGTTCGTGGTACAAAATGTGAAAAGAAATAATGAGTTGAATTGATTTTAAAATGTAAAGATAAGTCGTCATTCTTTAGCGAATAATTTCGCTAGAAAGAATGAATCATATCTAAACATGAAAATGGTTAAAAAGAAACGTGCACGAGGGCACAAAAACAATTGAATGAGTTTTGAATGTTTTGAATGTTTTTGAGAAGAAAATTTCGATATGCTTATGTGGTTTAGCATTTATTAAGAAATGAAATCGAAAAGGTAAAACCGCTTGACCTAAGTCAAGGTTTAATTGTGAAAACGTTTGAAGTTTGAAAACAAAGAAGATTTTGAAAATAGGAAGGAGATTTGAAAATTTAAGAAGTGGGAGGAGATGAAGGGACTATCCTAAGACTTGAAAGTAAAAGTTAAAGGAAGAACGATCAAACCGTATGGTGAACATTTTTCGAAACAATAGGACTTCCATCTTCAAAAACAAGTGAACCAAATCGACTAAGGTCTTCAATCCATAATAACTTGAGCAAGGGGAAAGATCCTAAAATCTAAGTCCAAAACTCCAAGTCCAATGCTAAGGATAGTAGTCATAGTCCAAAGTTGAAGTCACAAGTCTTTTAGATGTTTATTCCTTTATTAATGTTTTTGTGACCAAATGGACAAAAGAAAAATCACAAGCATAACAATATAAACATAAACAATATGATGAATGATATATAATAAAAGCATAATAAAAGAGATAAGGAGCGAGAGATTGAAATAAAGAGGATAAGGTGCGAGAATGAATTAAAATGTTAGTATATTAATAGTATAATAATATTTACATAGAAATGGTATGATGAACTTAATCAAACACAACCAAAAAGAAATAACCAAAATTGAGAGGCAACCAGATCCAATTGGATCTTATTCCGAATTCGGGACAAGTTTAGGTCTATGTTAATCAATCGCCGAGTAATTTACGAAGTAATTACCCTACAAATGAGGCCGGCCACCACCAATTAAGGTGGAAAATATTTGTGCTAATACATGTTAGAGAAATGATATTATGGATCATTCTCCGAAAACATGTCGCACGAAAAGAAAAAAAAGGTAGCGGTCTAATCTTAATCGAGATTTCACATTGATTTATCGAATGCAACCTATCACGATCCCAAAGTATGGAGAATGATCCAAATGATCATTCATCCATAGATTTGAAATAATGAAGATTAAACATCTTCGAAAACCAATAATCTTCGAATCGGAGATTTCATCGACCAAAATAAAAAGGATAAGGAAGAAATATGGATCTAATAATGGAATCCATAAAAAAAGAATTAGAATATTATTTCTAACAAGAAAAACTTGTCAAAATGATTTTCCAAATAATTTTCATATTTTCAGAAATGAAACAAAATTAGAAAAAATAAATGGAAACAAATTTTTTGTAAATTTCTTATAAAACATATACAAAGTAATGAAAAGAAAATAAAAAAAAACAAAGAAGAATAAGAAAAGAGATGGGAGATACGCAGCAATGTTGTGGTGAAAATAGAAATGGATCATAGGGTCCTAAGCCCACAACCACACTCAGACTTTTTATTTTCTTTTTTTTTATAAAAAAACAAAACAAAATAATTCACCATTAAGAATTAAAATGAAAATAAGTTTCCTCTTCTTATTCAATGAAACGCCGTAGACGGTTCACGGGAGAGGGAAACAGCCACGGAAAAGACACGAAGAAGCTGATTCTCCGACGATACCTTCTTTCGCTCTCATTCTCAAATTGTCGTTGCTTTCTCTTCTTCTTCGTCGGATCCTTTCGCATTCTTCTTTCTTCACCTTGTTTCAGATCTACAATTTGTTTCGGAGTAAGAGTTAAGTTTAATTTTTTGAGATCAAATGGCTTGAGGTAAGAGATGAAGTTGATTAGAGAATTCAAGGTGAAGAGTTTTCAGTCAATGTTGTTTATGGTTTTTCTGATTTTTTGAAGGTTTGATGGAATTGGCGGTTGAAGGTGGATGACGATTGATTACGAATTTGAAGCCTGGGATTTATTTTGTGCAGGGTGTTTGTGGGTTGTTCAAGCTTGAAATCTGAAGAAGATATGGGTTGTATTTATAGGTCTATTGAGGTGATATTTGAACTGAAGAAATGGATGTTGTTTTGATGTCACGAGTTCACGTTTGGAAGCTCATGAAAATTGTGTGTGATGTAGCGTTTTAAGTTGTAGTGCAGTGCGTTTTGCAGGTGAAGTCATTGAGCTGAGGTTGCGGCGTGTGGTGTATTTTTCCGTTCCGCTTGTGTGCGTTTCATGTTCACGCACGTTGCGTTTTGATGCTTAGCATTTTGGGCTGAGTTCGCAAATTAATTCGCTGCGTTTTGGTTGTATGCAGGTTGCGTTTTGGATGCTGCGTTTGGAGTGTACCGTGAAGTCGTTTCATGTGTTGATGTTGGTTGAAGTGATGCATGAAGAGTGTGATAGCTGGACTGTTGCGTCTGGCTTGTACGACTGATGTGTGTAGGTAGCTGGCTTGGAAATGTGTGGTTCACGGTTTATGACGCGGTTGGGCTTGCAAGTGGCTTCAGGTGTGCTGATTGATGGCTGGAGTGAAGTTTGTGTGGCTGTGAGATGATGGAAGCTTGAGAAATAAAATAACGTGGGGTGTTGGTGTAAAACAACAATGGGCCGATGGGCCTCTCTTTTTTTATATGCTTTTTTTTATATTAATCTTTGGAATAATGGGCTGAAAATGTAATGGGTTTAGAAGAAATGTAATGGGATTTTTTATGAATGGTTTAGAAATTGGAAATGGTTTAATAAGAAAAAAAAAGATAATAGATTATGTAAAAATTGAAGAATAGGAAAAATGGTTTAATTGGGTAATGAAATTAAAAAGGTGTATGAATCGGATAAATCGAGAAAAAATGGAAGAAAATGAGCATTAAATAAAATGGATAATAGAAATTGAAAAATAAAGATAGTTTAATTGAAAATCGATAATGGATATGAAGCGGGATAAAAATTGGATAATCGGCTTGGGCGTGAATATGAGTTATTTTGGTTAAAATAAAATGGATTATGGTTGTAAGAGAAAAACAAATGAAAATGCGGATATGATAATGGATCAAAGATTATGGATAGGAGAACTTAATTTGAGCCCAAAGTCAATCTCGATTTTTCTTTCACAAGCCACTTGTAAAATGAACACAGTCATCACTGAACCACTGAACGACTTACAACTTAAGCCAAGACCATTTAAATCTTCTGAAATTTGCCTCGATTATTTGAATCCATACTGAGGAAAATAAATCCACAGATGAACAACTGATAAACTGATGAACAAACCGAACTTCACACGCAACACTTCTCGATAAACTAATGACTTTTTGCACACAACACAACTTGAACTTTTTGAATACACATCATCTGAGAAACAAAACTGCTGGCACAAATAACTTGCAGTTGAAACAATCTTTTGATAGTTTGACCAAGATTAGGTCAAACGGCCATCTGAATAGAATCGTAATTGAACAACCACATCTGAATTGAAATCACTGCTTTATCTTTGAAAACCTGCAACACGGAGAGAAGAAGAAGCAAACCACAACATATTTTTGGTATTTTGGTTAGAAGTTAGAAAATATAAACAAATAAAGGCAAGTAAAAACACGGTGATCCCCTAGGAGACATGGACCTGCACCTGAGATGGATAAACGAACCAGTGCGTGATCTTATTTGTATGCAAAATGCAGATGAGATGCGAAAAATCTTAGGGTAAAAAATTAGGGTATAACAGATGCCCCTATTTAAGTTTCTTCAATCCAAAGATAATGAAGATTGAAATCTTCGTTTCGACAAGATGGAAGATACTTAAATATCAAAAACCCAAAGTTTTGATCCTAAGATGCCAAAAAATGGAATGAAATGCAATGAAACGAAATGAATGATATGAAATGATATGGAAATGATATAAAAGCATATGAAATGTAAATGAAAATGCAAATGAAAATGTTATGCAAATGCAGAGAGCATATGAAATGCAGAGAAATCTGTAAGGAATAAAACGACACGATAAATAAACGCTGAGGACAAGGAAAATGAAACTCCGACAGGGAAAAACAGCATGCTAGAGACCATCACATGGCTCAGCTGAGACGAAAATGTCCAAGAATGGCAATTGGACAGAAAGGATCACAACATCCAGGAATGGCACTGAATGAAGTGAGAAAAATCCCGAAGAAAAAAAAGTACACCAGAAACATCCAAGGATGACATTACTGACTTTACTAGGGATATCCGAGAATAGCAATCGGAAAAAGGTAATCACAACATCTGAGAATAGCAATCAGATAAAATGTGAATCACATCATTCAAGAATAGAGCTGAATGAAATGGGAAAAGTTCGGGAAAGCACATCAACTCAATGATAACTCCAACATGGAAATCCGAGAAGGGAAATCGGAAGGAAAGTGATCACAACATCCGAGAATAGAAATCAGATAAAATGTTAGTCACAACATTCAGGAACAGAACTGAATGAGATAGGAAAAAGGTCCAGGACAGTACATCAAATCAATGATGACTTCACATGGAAATCCGAGAATAGCAATTTGATAAAAAAAGGTATAATAACTGAGAAGAAACAACAAGTAGGTGAAGAAAAAGTTATGGAGAGACAAAGATAAATGCCAAGCAAGTTGGAAGTTGATCACAAGGTAAGAAGTTGAAAACAATAAGACCTCGAGAAATGCATATGAGGACTAAAACACTCAGTATGCAGATATTTACAAAAATGGGGACTAAACCACCCAAGAACACGCATAATGAGGACTAAAACACTCAAATATGCAAATGTAAACAAAACTGGGGCATAACACACCCAAGAAAACGCATAATGAGGAATAACACACTCAAATATGCAAAGGTACAAAAATAGGAAATAACACACCCAAGAAAATGCATAATGAGGACTAAAACACTCAAATATGCAATCGTATATGAAAATGGGGAATAACACACCCGAGAATATAATATGAGAGGAAATACTGACAACCAGTTTAGACTCTTAGAGAAGTGGAAAAGATGGAAGACTGATTCCTCAACACGGAGATTATTGCCATTCTGCTCGGATTTTAGAGATGCTACTGCTGAACAAATCTCTGTCACACTAGTAAATTGAAAATCTTTTGAGAGAAGTCATGAAAAGCTGCTTAGAGATTCTTTGAAGAGGATTGCCCCAAGTTCAATGACTGATGAAGGTAAACTGATAATGGATTTAGTTTTTGGCTACTGCCGGAGAAAATTGATCAACTCTTTGAAATGACTGTTGGGAGAATAAACTGATCATGGCTTCAGTTCTTGAAATGAATGCTGAGAAAACAAACTTAGTATGAATCTTGCAGAGAATCTTCTGACTAACCAAATCTGAGAATAACTTGCGTTGAGTAACAACTCTTGAATCATAGGACCTGGGAAGAACTTGCCCCTGATAAGATCATTGGCCAAGTTTCTTAACTGTTTGAAAAATCCTTGGCGAGGAAAGTTTAATTGCAAATAACAAGTGTTTGTAAAAACCTGGTAATTTCAATGCAAAGTTTGAAATCAAGAATTATTTTTGGAATGAAATTTATTGATGTAAAGTAAATGAAAACATTGTCAAAACACGACGGTTGAGAGAAAATGAAAGATAAAACAAAGGTAAGAAACAAATGATTGGTAAAAAACTTGGGAGTCAGTTTACGCAACCTCGTTATAGTATGCTTTTTCAAAAGAAACCTGGATTCAATTAGGACTTTTGAAGGTTGTAACGTGGTCTGGTTCACGGTTTATGAAACAAAGGATATAGGCTCAAAGTTATTTGTACCCAACCCAACTTCATGATGATCTCCAGTCCTACATTCAATTAATTCAGCCTATGCATTCAAGTTCCAAGTTATTTGGAATTGCACAGATAAAGATGATTCATAAGCCATAGGATTTTGAGATAGCAGTCACATCTTTCCCTTTTGTTATTTCTAGTGAGGACTTTGGTCAACTCATCTTATTTTTGTTGAGGATTGTGATGACCTCTTGACAAATCTTTCTTTTTATTATCCCTAACTTTTGCCTGAACTATGTCATTTGAACTTACAGCCAGCGGGATGCCCCAATTTTTTTGCCTGAGTCTCCTTCATAGGTTTTGACTTAGCGGGCTTTGATTTATTTCAATAATTTTTTTTATATCATTTTTTTAAAAGATAATGACTGCATGGCTTAATGATTACGACGAACCATCATTGGCTTTTGAATTGATAAACATCTTCAACACTTCATTGATGTGTATGTAGGAAAGCTTGAGATTGCAACCTTTATTGAAAGGCGTCTTGAATGATTCTCTTGTACTTGAATGCACATTTGCATTAATTGAGAACTACCCATCCCCAGGTTAAAATTGCGGATTTTTCCGAATAAAAAGAAACTCTAACTTCCAGGCTCAAAGGGGTTGACAAGGGATTAACTTCCTTATTTCGCCAGTGTTTGGGATTTGAAACAATGCCTGTATATCATCAGCCAAGTCTCAATTGAAAGCATACCAACAACAATTATGGGTATCTCGTTTTCATCATCCTCCCTCCAATCATTGTAAAAGCTTGAGAAAAGATAAATGAACTTGAAATGTGAAGCATAAAGATGCAAATAGTAAATTAGATTGAATCAAAACAAAACAATGCTCATTTCATTAAAATCAACATGAAAGTACAAACAAACTTAAAAGCAAACAACTTAATACAATTGAAGAAAAATGCAAACATAAAGAAACAATGGCTTAGTGATCCATCAGTAACAAGGATGAGCTATCCCGTCTGAGATTCTGGCCTTGAAGAAAATTTGACTGTTGAAGTCGTCAGAAGATTCACTTCTCATTCTTTGGAAAAGGATTGTTGACAACATTAGGATTTGTGTCATGAAAGGAAAGGATGTTGTTCCTGATAGGTTCTTGCACTTTAGCCTTCAGTGCAAAGCAATGTTCTAAGTCATGACCAGTTCCACCTTGATGAAACTCGTAGCGAAGATCCGATCTATGGTTAGCTGGAAGAGGATCTGGAACAGCAGGCGGAGGCCTAGTAGTAATTATACCACTCTTAAGCAAGGAAGGAAACAAATCAGTGTAACTCATCGGGATAGGATCAAAGTTTGGCCTATTGCGATACTGATTTTGTCCAGCAGCAGGATGAGGAGCCTGAGCTTGAGCTCGAACTTGAACTTGTGCTTGAACTGGTTGAGCTCGAACTTGAACTTGAGCTTGAGCTGGTTGAGCTTTGACAACAGGAGCTACTGCAGTTACGTATGGTTGAACATATCGTTGTTGCGGGCGATAAAGCTTTCTCTCAGTTGAAACAGCATAAGCAACACCATCTCTTCTCTTTTGAAAATTCCCAATAGACTTTCTTGCAACATTAGAAGAGTCAGCATTGGTAATCTTACCCTTCTTGATACCTTCCTCTAGTCTTTCTCCGATAGTGACTAGGTCAGAAAAACCAGATAAAACACTTCCTACCATTTTCTCCCAAAAGAACGGTTGAAGAGTGTCCATGAACAAACCAGTTAATTCTTTCTCGGCCAAAGGTGGCTCTACTTGAGCACCTAGCTCTCTCTAACGTTGAGCGTACTCTTTGAACGATTCTTTCTCTTTCTGTGACATGTTTTGAAGTTGACGACGGTCAAGTGCCATGTCCAGATTGTACTTATACTGCCTTACAAAAGCATCAGATAAATCATTCCAGCTTCGGATATGACTTTTCTCGAGTCCAACATACCACTTCATAGAAGCACCACTCAGACTATCTTGAAAACAGTGAATAAGCAGCTTGTCATCTTTGGCATGTGAAGCCATTTTGCGACAATACATCAGCAGATGAATCTTTGGACAAGTATGACCATTGTATTTCTCGAATACAAGAACTTTGAACTTATCAGGCAAAACTAGGTCAGAGACCAAACACATGTCTATCGCAGCAGAACCAAAGACATCTTTTCCTTCTAGACCTCTTACCCTCTTCTCAAGAGTCAAACATTGTTCTCTAACTTCATCCATATATCCAGGTTCACCCTGACTTTCAGCTTGTGGACCAGAAGCCTGGTATAAAAAAGGAGAATTCTGATACGTAGTCTGAGCAGTAGTGTGCATAACAGGTTAAGGTTCGACAAAAGTCGGAGCTGAAAAGACTGGCACAACAGATGGACCACCCATTTGAGCAGTAGCAGCAGCTGGCACGTAATCCGGAGGTAACCCAAATTATGGCCAAGTAGAAGTTGGTTGATGGATAACAGGAGGGTCAACAATAGCAGTAAAAACGTCAGAGATAACAGTCCTCTGAGGTGGTTCACCTCGAGCAATCAGAACTTGCATCATTTCAGTGAGCCTGGTCATACTGACCTTCAACTCATCAATTTCCATCCAGACTTCCAGGTTATGTTGTTCTTGGTTTTCCATTCTCAATCTGATAGCTCTCAATCTGTTAGCAGCTCTAGTACCATATTTGTGTTGAGGAAACAGCTTGACGGATCAACAGGCAACTGAAGAAGGAAACAACCGGGATGAGTTCCCACATAACTCGGATGAACGCAAGAATATGCGAGAATGCAATGATATGCAATGTTCACTTCCATTTTCAGAAAAACAACTTGATTATTGCAAACATGGTCAACATCGAGAATACGGTTATTAAAAGTCTTGACAAAAAAGAATATTTACTTTTTCAATATTTGCAATAATCGGAATTATTTTCCTTGAAAAATGGTTGTGATGATGATCATGATGAATATGTAGATGCAACAACCACAAACAAGATCACGCAAAGCACACAGGTTCAAAGGTTCAGATCACGATCATGGAGTCAAGGGATAAGAACCAACAACCCATAAAGGCATGTACTAAGGTTTGTCTTCATTGTACCTGGAAAAAACCAAAAGGGTGCTAACAGAGGTTCCCGGAGTTAACAGCCATCTTTAGAATTTTATCGGTACGTTAGATTACTCCCCAACCGATAACACTCTTAAGATAGACCTCGTCCAAGTGTAGTATCGCGTGACAACCACCTTAGGTTTACACCCAGATAGTTTCCACACTACGTTCCTAAATTGGCTTGGATTGGTTAAGAAATCTACGGTCCTCAGTATGATCAACTCAAGGTCGGAAAATAATGCCACGTACGATTACTCGTCATGACATTGATAATCCAAAGGAGCCTAACCGAGTGGAGATTATCAAATTGATATAGCTTTGGACTACTCCATCGCGTATCGCTTCGAATATCGCCGTCCTATCATAAGTTCAACTCAGATCCGGGTAAGGATCTATCTCACTCACAGAGGATCACCAAAACCGAAACAGAACAAACATGTAACAAACAAATCAAACCAAAGCAGTAAACAAATCAAAGTAGGCCGAATCCACTTAGAGATTGAGTCCCCAGTAGAGTCGCCACTTTTCTGTAGCGGTAAAATCATGAGTATAAGCTATTGATTAACGTAACTCAAGGTAAACAGAGTCGTCACCGCGCTTTTATTTTATTCCAAATGGAAAAGGGAAAAAGAGAGAATAAAACCTAATGAATCTAAAAGCAAAAAGCTAAAAGAATCGAACAGAGAACAGGTAAGGGGATAGGTTACAAATTCAGAAGGTTTTACGCACCCAAAATGTCTGTGGTACTCCACGGGAGCCCTTTGAAATATTTATTGTTTTTTTTTATATTTGAAAATGGTTTGTTTGAAAGAGATTGAAGAGATGAGAAGAGAGATGTTTTTTAATATTTTTGTGTTTGAAGAGACGATTGTCTCATGCCTACGTACCCACAAAGTGCAATGCGAGATCAAAACCTCGTAGTTTGTGGTACAAAATGTGAAAAGAAACAATGAGTTGAATTGATTTTAAAATGTAAAGATAAGTCGTCATTCTTTAGCGAATAATTCCGCTAGAAAGAATGAATCATATCTAAACATGAAAATGGTTAAAAAGAAACGTGCACGAGGGCAAAAAAACAATTGAATGAGTTTTGAATGTTTTGAATGTTTTTGAGAAGAAAATTCCGATATGCTTATGTGGTTTAACATTTATTAAGAAATGAAATCGAAAAGGTAAAACCGCTTGACCTAAGTCATGGTTTAATTGTGAAAACCTTTGAAGTTTTAAAACAAAGAAGATTTTTAAAATAGGAAGGAGATTTGAAAATTTAAGAAGTGGGAGATGAAAGGACTATCCTAAGACTTGAAAGTAAAAGTTAAAGGAAGAACGATCAAACCGTATGGTGAACATTTTTCGAAACAATAGGAATTCCATCTTCAAAAACAAGTGAACCAAATCGACTAAGGTCTTCAATCCATAATAACTTGAGAAAGGGGAAAGATCCTAAAATCTAAGTCCAAAACTCCAAGTCCAATGCTAAGGATAGTAGCCATAGTCCAAAGATGAAGTCACAAGTCTTTTAGATGTTTATTCCTTTATTAATGTTTTTGTGTCCAAATGGACAAAAGAAAAATCACAAGCATAACAATATAAACATAAATAATATGATGAATGATATATAATAAAAGCATAATAAAAGAGATAAGGAGCGAAAGATTGAAATAAAGAGGATAAGGTGCGAGAATGAATTAAAATGTTAGTATATTAATAGTATAATAATATTTACATAGAAATGGTATGATGAACTTAATCAAACACAACCAAAAAGAAATAACCAAAACCGAGATGCAACCGGATCCAATTGGATCTTATTCCGAATTCGGGACAAGTTTAGGTCTATGTTAAGCAATTGCCGAGTAATTTACGAAGTAATTACCCTACAAATGAGGCCGACCACCACCAATTAAGGTGGAAAATATTTGTGCTAATACATGTTAGAGAAATGATATTATGGATCATTCTCCGAAAACATGTCGCACGAAAAGAAAAAAAAGGTAGCGGTCTAATCTTAATCGAGATTTCACATTGATTTATCGAATGCAACCTATCACGATCCCAAAGTATGAAGAATGATCCAAATGATCATTCATCCATAGATTTGAAATAATGAAGATTAAACATCTTCGAAAACCAATAATCTTCGAATCGGAGATTTCATCGACCAAAATAAAAAGGATAAGGAAGAAATATGGATCTAATAATGGAATCCATAAAAAAAGAATTAGAATATTATTTCTAACAAGAAAAACTTGTCAAAATGATTTTCCAAATAATTTTCATATTTTCAGAAATGAAACAAAATTAGAAAAAATAAATGGAAACAAATTTTTTGTAAATTTCTTATAAAACATAAACAAAGTAATGAAAAGAAAATAAAAAAAAAACAAAGAAGAATAAGAAAAGAGAGGGGAGATATGCAACAATGTTATGGTGAAAATAGAAATGGATCATAGGGTCCTAAGCCCACAACCACACTCAGACTTTTTATTTTCTTTTTTTTTTATAAAAAAACAAAACAAAATCATTAACCATCAAGAATTAAAATTAAAATAAGTTTCCTCTTCTTATTCAATGAAACGCCGCGGACGGTTCACGGGAGAGGGAAACGGCGACGGAAAAGACACGAAGAAGTATGATTCTCCGACGATACCTTCTTTCGTTCTCATTCTCAAATTGTCGTTGCTTTCTCTTCTTCTTCGTCGGATCCTTTCACATTCTTCTTCCTTCACCTTGTTTCAGATCTACAATTTGTTTCGGAGTAAGAGTTAAGTTTAATTTGTGAGATCAAATGGCTTGAGGTAAGTGATGAAGTTGATTGGCGAATTCAAGGTGAAGAGTTTTCAATCAATGTTGTTTATGGTTTTTCTGATTTTTTGAAGGTTTGATGGAATTGGCGGTTGAAGGCGGATGACGATTGATTACGAATTTGAAGCTTGGGATTGATTTTGTGCAGGGTGTTTGTGGGTTGTTCAAGCTTGAAATCTGAAGAAGATATGGGTTGTATTTATAGGTGAATTGAGGTGAGATTTGAACTGAAGAAATGGACGTTGTTTTGAAGTCACGAGTTCGCGTTTGGAAGCTCATGAAAATTGTGTGTGATGTAGCGTTTTAAGTTGTAGTGTAGTTCGTTTTGCAGGTGAAGTCATTGAGTTGAGGTTGCAACGTGTGGTGTATTTTTCCGTTCAGCTTGTGCGCGTTTCATGTTCACGCACGCTGCGTTTTGATGCTTAGAATTTTGGGCTGAGTTCGCAAATTAATTCGCTGTGTTTTGGTTGTATGCAGGTTGCATTTTGGATGTTGCGTTTGGAGTGTACCGTGAAGTCGTTTCATGTGTTGATGTTGGTTGAAGTGATGCGTGAAAAGTGTGATAGCTGGACTGTTGCGTTTGGCTTGTACGACTGATGTGCGTTGGTAGCTGGCTTGGAAATGTGTGGTTCACGGTTTATGACGCGGTTGGGCTTGCAAGTGGCTTCAGGTGTGCTGATTGATGGCTGGAGTGAAGTTTGTGTGGCTGTGAGATGATGGAAGCTTGAGAAATAAAATAACATGGGGTGTTGGTTGAGAACAACAACGGGCCGATGGGCCTCTCTTTTTTATATGCTTTTTTTATATTAATCTTTGGAATAATGGGCTGAAAATGTAATGGGTTTAGAAAAAATGTAATGGGATTTTTTATGAAAGGTTTAGAAATTGGAAATGGTTTAATATAAAAAAAAAAAGATAATAGATTATGTAAAAATTGAAGAATAGGAAAAATGGTTTAATTGGGTAATGAAGTTAAAAAGGTGTATGAATCGGATAAATCGAGAAAAAATGAAAGAAAATGAGCATTGAATAAAATGGATAATAGAAATTGAAAAATAAAGATGGTTTTATTGAAAATGGATAATGGATATGAAGCGGGATAAAAATTGGATAATCGGCTTGGGCGTGAATATGAGTTATTTTGGTTAAGATAAAATGGATTATGGTTGTAAGAGAAAAATAAATGAAAATGCGGATATGATAATGGATCAACGATTATGGATATGAGAACTTAATTTGAGCCCAAAGTCAATCTCGATTTTTCTTTCACAAGCCACTTGTAAAATGAACACAGTCATCACTGAACCACTGAACGACTTACAACTTAAGCCAAGACCATTTAAATCTTCTGAAATTTTCCTCGATTATTTGAATCCATACTGAGGAAAATAAATCCACAGATGAACAACTGATAAACTGATGAACAAACCGAACTTCACACGCAACACTTCTCGATAAACTGATGACTTTTTGCACACAACACAACTTGAACTTTTTGAATACACATCATCTGAGAAACAAAACTGCTGGCACAAATAACTTGCAGTTGAAACAATCTTTTGATAGTTTGACCAAGATTAGGTCAAACGGCCATCTGAATCGAATCGTAATTGAACAACCACATCTGAATTGAAATCACTGCTTTATCTTTGAAAACCTGCAACACGGAGAGAAGAAGAAGCAAACCACAACATATTTTTGGTATTTTGGTTAGAAGTTAGAAAATATAAACAAATAAAGGCAAGTAAAAACACGGTGATCCCCTAGGAGACATGGACCTGCACCTGAGATGGATAAACGAACCAGTGCGTGATCTTGTTTGTATGCAAAATGCAGATGAGATGCGAAAAATCTTAGGGTCAAAAATTAGGGTATGACAAGTCGTGCCATACAATCCTATTAAATATACATCTAACAATTTATAATGTGTGGAAAGTAAACCCTAATTACTATTACATGGTTTTGGGATAGATACATAATAGTAAAAACCCCTACAGAAAATATAAAGTACAAAAAATAAACTTAACTATTACAAGGCTTTAACAGTTACATTATTTTAGAAAGAAAGAAAAAATCAAGTGAGAAAAATAAATCTAGTTATTACAAGTTTCGTGCAACCTATACAATTATCCTAAGAATTTAAAAATAGCAAAGGAAATAAAATCGGAGATGAAGAATGGAAGAGATAGAAGTATCGGGTATTCGTTTCATGAAATCAATCAATTGACTTTTCTTTTTTTATAAATAAATTTATTGATTTTAAAGAAATTTAAATTAAGAAAATAAATTTAATTTAATAAAGAAAATACTTTTAATATTTATAAAGATAAGTTATTGAATTTCCTATTTTTCTATTGGTTAAAAAAAATAATTGAATTAAACAATTAATTTAATATAAATAAAAGAAAAGAAAAGAAATTAGGAAAAATAATTGAAAAGAAATAAGAAAAAGGTCCAAAAAATAGGGGAACGCTGGGAATCGAACCCAAGTCCGTTGGTTCACCAGCGCGCGCCCTTACCACCAGGCTATGTTGCTTCTGCAATCAAGGAATGGAAAATGATTATTATATAATAAAACAAAAATTTAAAACATTTTCAAATGCAAAAATGCGCGCCCAGGCCTTCATCTTCTTCATTGATCGTCCAAACTTTTACCTACTGATGGTTTTCATCACTAAAGCCCATAGTGACGGTTTTGTCCGTTACTATAATACCTGCAAATTTACAAACATCAAAATACACGTTATCAATGCAATCCAAGAGTATAGGTCAACTGAAATTTGTCCTCTGAATCCATTGGTACCTTTAATTTGGCATGCAATCACCTCTAACTAGGGTTCCCCAAAATCACAACCGTGAACCTTAATAGTGGTGGTTTACGATTCCTGCACTTAAAACCAAATTGAATTATCCAGAAAGCTTCTAAACATCATTATGAACAAAAATATGCAACCAAATTGAATTTATCACGCGTGTATGAATGAAACTGATTTCAACAAAAAAAGTCAATAACCAAGTTACGATTATGGTATTTTACGAGTCTTTGGAGGATGATGATGATTGGGACACTTTCAGAGGAACCTCAGGAATGTGTTTGGACCTTCAAATCACCTTGAAAGAGGCTGCAACCTTGAAACTGAAACTCACTTGTTCTTGAGTTTTTTTGAAGTTTTTTAGGGTTCTTTTGATCCCAAAATTTCATCCTCTTGACATCTGAAGTTGTTATGTACTTATAGAAGAATGAATTAGGTCAACTTGTGGGCTTGGATTCACATATTTATGGGATGATAGGATTTGATTGAATTTGTCATTGAAAACTTTCTATTTTGGTCATTATTGTGCTATCGTGACTTTCCCTCTTGTTGTGCCCGAATTTGGAATAACATATCATGTAAATAACTTCAATATTTTATCCTAAAATAGACCTAATATCAAATCTTTTGATTTTTCAATGTTTATTTTGATTAAAATTGAATTTAAATGAATTAAATCCAATAAAATATGAAATAAATAAAGAAAAGAAAAATATATGACTTAGGGGTCGTGGATCATCTTAAGATTAAGTTTGGATTGTGAAAAGATAGGCCCATTTAGCAAAAACTCAAGTTTTGGTCATTGTTTGCCTTATACACCTCCTTAATTTTGCTCAACTTTAACAATGCACAACTCACTCAATTCTTATCCCATGAATGTGCTCTTGGACTTTTTAGAAAGCTTAAAGTGTCCTTTAATTACTCCTTTTAGTCACATGTCAATTTAATCTCTCATGTTCAAGTTATGAGCTTTTGAAAATGTTGACTTTTTGTTGACTTTTTAGAGGACCTATAATGTCTTGGCCCATATCTCTCAAATGAAGCATTTTTGGCCTTGGCCTGTGAGACACAAAGTTTTAAGGAATTGAATTTCCTTCAACATGAGCTTTGGATGGGAAATTTATGATGAACCATGTAAAAGTTAGGTCTGGTCAAAGTTCAGTTGACTTTCTCCTTAAGAAACCCTAATTTAGCAACTTTTGCCTTGTGATGAATTTGAGGTTTTCTTGATGAATCATGATTAACCCTTGATCAAATGATGAATCTTATTTCATTATTTTTATGTTGACCAATTTTTTTGAAGTTTGATTGTATGTTGACCACAGTTGACTTTTTACCCAAGTTAACCGATTATTGATTTTCTGAGCATCTGACTGGCCAAACTTATAGGGCAAGTCTTTAAACTTGACATGAGGATCCTTTGAAGCATATGGGATACCATGAATTCCACTTGATGCTTTTGAAGTCCAATTTACTTTGAGAAGCACAAAACCTTAATTTGAGATTTATTGCTTAGGAGGAGGTTTTGTATGATGAAACCTTGAGTTCCTTTGAGCAATTGAGAATCTTATGAACATTCGGAGACCTCTTGAGACATATTGTCTTGAAGATATAAGGGAAAAATTTGGGGTACAACATAAACCACTTGACATCTCTAGCAGATAACCCTCCTAGTCTTTGAGCCCAAATCAAACTAGGATAATTAAAAGCTTCAGTGCTGGGTAGATGTCTTATGAACCACCTGTGAAATAAGGGAGCGCAACATCGTACCAAACCTCATCACTTCTTTTCATTTTGTAATGCACTGAATAGTAAAGATATCCCATAAGTGTAGGCATTGGGTTCTTCAGGATGAACAGGTGAATAACATTCATGTACGCAAACTTATCAAGATCTGCAAACAGGATAATGCCATAGATGGAGAGAGCCAGAAAAGTACACACTGAGTCCCACTAAGCTTTGGCAGCCAATTCTTTAGCCTTCTTCAACAAGAATTCCAAGGAAAACCTAGATATTCCTCCTTTGGTTGTACTCAAGTTGGAAGTCACCACCGAAGTGCTCAAATAAAGAGCCTTGGAAATATCTTCAGGCGTGGGTTTAACCATCTATGTGTTGAAGGGGATATGGTCCTAAAGAGGCACTCCCAAAATCAGAGCATATTCTTCCAACTAGGGACCCAACTGAAAGTCATTAAAGGTGAAACACCTCAGCTGAGGATCGTAATACTGTAGCAAAGTATGAATGACAATCCTCTCTGAATCATCCAAATCTACTACAATATCCAAAATACCCCTATAAGCCATTCTGAAGTCTTCAATATGGTTAAGAGTGATCAGAGTTATCATCTTTTTCAGCATGTTAACCTTGGTGTCGAAGAAATTGTAATGAATATTCTTCTTGCGGAAATCCTCCATATCTGAACAGAATATACTGGAACTAGAGACGACAGCAAATAAACCTGAGAATGAAAAACATAAATGATTAATGATGGTATGATGCAATACAAATGCAGGGCATGTGATCAATATTTGGTATATGTCTGGATACAAAACATTGAGCCAAGAACCAAATAATAACTCAGAACCAAAAGATCAAGAATTCCAGTACCAAAAAAAAATGGATCAAAACATAGGACCACACTGATAGTAAGGGTATGTTGAGGCCAAGGGTTCTTGCAAACCTGTAAACCCCTCCCAATCTCATTGGTATGCTCCGGGTCAACATCAAGGACTCTCAAAGACGAATAACAATAATACGTCCACCATCTCCAAGAAATGACTCATGACCAAATCATGGAATCGGTTTAGCATTATATACTACTCAGGGAGGCCTTAATTGAGTTCGGAAAAAACAAGTATCCCCCATAAGTCCCCAGCTTCAAACACTGAAATTGAGAAACAATAGTACATTCAGCCATTGGGATACAATATTATCATCATACGACCAATTTCTTTGACTAAGTCCTTACGAGAGAACCACGTCATCCTATGCGAGTTCCTAGTGGGCCCTCGGGTGCGAATGGGTTTGCCACAAAATATGATCTGCCACGATCACTACTGGAGATAGGGTTGTTTCCACAAAGGTCCTCAATGATCGGTCCCTAGATGAACATAACTATCAAGGTCGTACCCTGAAGTGAAGGAAATCCCCACAAAAAATATTACCAAGATGGTCGCAATCTGGATGTGGAACACATCGCCACTCATCATGATGACATATCATGGAAGTATAATGTATGTCCATGCTAAGTCCTAGGGTGCACTCGAGCCTTGGTACTGGGCTCCTCACTCAGTAACCTCATCCCACCAAAGAAAACCAGCACAATCCAGTATAATATGATGCATGGAAATAAATACTAAAAACGATAAATAAATTGTAAAGTATAGTGACATGAGAGAAGAATTCCCGAAGGAAAGTCGATTATTTTATGTTTAGTGTTTTTTAGAAGCTTTTCTGAGGTTTGCATAGTTGGTGTATATGAGTCTTATTTAATGGGATGTATACTTCTTACATCATCCCGAAATGAAATGGATAAGAGTCACACCTAAATATAGGGGATATCCCCAAACCTAGTCCCTAAGATGAAGACTCAAACACACTAGCCTATTGAACTTTATTAAGTGTTTTTATGGTTTTTGGTTAAGAAGTGTTTTGTAGCTTTTTGTTTGTGAAGAATCCTCATGTTAAGACTTATTCATTATGATAGGTACCCTACACCTCATCCCCATATGAGATGTATGCAAGTAGCCCATGGAAAAGTCCCTTGGCACATAAGAAGACTTATCCTTTATTAGGTGACTTGAAGTTTTTTTGAGATGAGAAGAGAGAGAGAGAGAGAGAGAGAGAGAGAGAGAGAGAGAGAGAGAGAGAGAGAGAGCAAAGAGAACCAAAGACAAAAGTCTAAAGGGGAATAATAATCCTAAGAGTTGACATGCATGGATGAACCTAGGTTAGTGATGTTTGAACTCTATCCTAATGAAAATAAAAGAGAGAAGAAGAAGAGGAAGAAGAGAAGGAGGTTAGAAGACAACTTACTTTTTAGGAGAAGATAAGTTATTTCTAAAGGGGAATGATGAAATTAAACAAGAAAAGCACAACATGCTAAGACAAACACAACTTGAAAACATTTAAAGATGAAGGAAGAAATTGTATGTAGGTGCCCACCCACACACATTACTTACCATAACCCCCTACATGGTTAGTACAAATGAGAAAGCAAACACATCGCACCTATTACAGCGCTTCAACACCATAGACAAGCATGAAAGCAAGCAAGAAAACACAAACAACCTTTTATAGCTCACATTCAGCACCAAAACAACTATTAAAAGTCAAAACAGAACACAAACAACATACATTTTACAGCCCATGTGTAACAAGTCAGCAATGAAAAGTAAGGCAAATTTTCATGCAATCATGAAAACACCACAATGCAATGCAATATTCCAAGTATTATGCACCAAATGTGTACCAAAAGCATCATAATCATATACTAATGAGCACGGATAAACAAGTCCAACAAACATGAATATGCATCAAACGACTCTGAAATGCAACACATAATCACATTTATGCAACTTCCAACTTAAGTGTGTGCATATGAAAACAAGAATTACCAAACATATACCATGCACAAACAGCAAATTGAACAAACATTAGCATGAAAACAAGTATATGCATACACATAATCATCACATTCAAAGCTTCATGAATGCAAGACAACAATTAGTTCAAACATCGGAAATGCACAAACTTACGCGTCGAGGAAATGCAAACATACACTAACACACATGCCAACAGCTCCAAACAACCATCTAAAATGATAACATAATGAATTAATATGATTATAGAAGTCATGGCAAACAAACAGCCCTGCAAAAGCACAAAAATGTCAATTTGCATCAGTGTTAATCGGTTAACCCAATGGTTAACCGGTTAACCAGCCCAGAACCTACATAATTAGTAAAAAATAACACATGTTAACTGATTAATCAAAGTGTTAACCAGTTAACACTGGACAGTTAGCAAAAAACCTGCAGAAAAAAGCACTTCCAGTAGCAACTTAATTCCATAATCTCCAGAGGTTCCAGCAATCAAATGTACATGAAAATTATACCAAATTCAACACAAATCAAGCATACATTGGATCCACAAACATCAACACATAGTCCAATTCACAAACCGATCAATCAACACAATCACACTATAGATCTACATCATGAACATGCAAATAAGCTAAAAGCAAACGTAGATCTAAAATTAACCAACCTACAAAGCTGAGATTTGCTTTGGTGAGTGCTGATCAAGCTGAAATTGATGAATCTAGAGGAGAACTTCAAGAATCCAATGCTCTTCTTCACATAAAATGTAAAATAAATGCAAGTTGATGAACTTAATGCAAAACTCAGTCCCAAAAGAACTTCTAAGCACAAATTTAGATCTGAATTAGTAGAAAAAACCAGCAATGGATGTGTAGCAAACCAGTGGATGAAGGCTTAGTTCCAATATCAAGAAACTTCAATGTGAAATTTGATGATCTTTGAAGGAAATGGAACTTTTAGTATGAGGGTTTTGAAGAAAGTTGAGAGAAAAGTGTGAGAGATCTCAGAAAAATTGAGAGGGAAATGGAAATTATGAGAGTGTGTGTGTGAGGCTTGGAGAGAATAGGCATAAATAGCACTTAGGTTTGGGGCCCAAAAATGTGGTTTGGAGCTTACTTAGAAAGGTGATTAGGAACTAGATTTGGGATTAGGCTTGGTAATCATTCTAGATCCTTCTCCATAATTCCCATTTAATTGAAATGAAATAAATCATAAAATGGAAAATGGAGCCAAAACACAAGCATGCTAAATTCTGCAAAAAATTCAAATTTTTGCATACGTTAACCGGTTAACGGATGTGTTAACCGATTAACACAGTCAAATTTTGAATTTTTCCCTCCTTTTGATGGGAAACCTCAAGAATGCATATGTGTCGTTCGTTCTGAGCTTGTTTTGACTCTGAAGCTTAATAATTGAAAATGCTAACTGGATACATCTGATCACATGCCTTATGCTTGACGATAATTCTTTGTTTTTCTATGCAAATATGTAATAGTATGTATGTTATATGTTATGCTATATGACATGAAATGAGAGGGAAAATTTTGGGGTGTTACAGTTGCCCCTATTCAATCATCTGCTAATCTGAAAAGGATGAGAGCACCGACTATCAGACATTCGAGATAAACTGTGATTGAATACCAAAACAGACCAGAAAATTTGCACTCTGCTGAAGAAGAAAAGGGATTTAAACCCAACTAAGGAAAAATCTGCCTGGGGAAAGATTTGATGAACTAAACAAAAACTCGTAACCATAAAGAAATTGTCTTTTATAATGAACCAGAAGACTACTGGCATGCCACGGAGATGCGGGCCTTAGAATGGTGTTGTAATATCATAGAATTTACAACCAACCAAAATCACCAGGAAATGGCATCAAAGTATCCATAATCCAGGACATGAGCACGTAACATCATAGGACTTACGACTCAAACAAGCGTCTTTTATAATGGACCAGGAGACTACTGGCCTGCCACAAAGATGTGAGCCTTAGATAGTGTTGCAAAATCATAGGATTTACAACCCAAGCATGATAACATAATATCATAGGATTTACGGTTCAAAGAAGTGTCTTTTATAATGAACTAGGAGACTACTGGCCTGCCACAAAGATGGTTGCCTTAGCAACGAAGTCTGTAAAACAAACAAGTGGTGATTATGATGCATTGTGAAATCCTCTTCTTGAAATGTGCAATATAGCAAACAAATAAATATTCCTCTCAAGGTTTAATCCATCAAAACTGGATTATGTCCTTTATAATGAACTAGGGGACTATTGACCTGCCACAGAGTTGTGGGCCTCAAAATGTCTTTTGTAATGAACCAAAAGACTACTGGGTTGCCATGAAGATGTGGGCCTTAACATGTCTTTTATAATGAACCAGGGGACTACTGACCTTCCACGGAGATGTGGTTCTTAACATGCCTTTTGTAAAGAACCAGACGACTATTGGCCTGCCATGGAGATGTAGGCCTTAACATGTCTTTTGTAATGAACCAGGAGACTATTAGCCTGCCACGAGGATGTGGGCCTTAACAATGTTGAGAAAGTAAAATCCCATAGGAAACTACTTCTGTAAGGGAAAGATTTTGCTATAGAACTCTGTTGAGTAAAAGAGAATATTGATCGACATTCAGCTGGAAATAAAGACAAAGATACCCTGACAAGTATCTGACTCTAGATGTGGGAAGAAGTGTGAACAACTGTTTACACGCTTGTCACACTGGCCAAAAATAAATTGGCGACTTCACTAAGGAATGTTTCGATGATGGAAGTGAATCTCAATCATGAAACTTTGCGGAGAAATAAAAATCTTCTGACTCGGTTGGGGAGATACTTGGCCACATATTCTTGCTGGGGAGATAATTTTGACCTTTCTAACTCTGTGGGAAAAAAAGCATTCATATGCCTGCTGGGAATGCTTCATTGTGAAATGATGTCTCCGTTTGGGGATGAGAACTGTTCAACTGACCTTGAAGTTCTGTTGGGGAATACCACCCTAATTTGACTCAGCTGGGGAAGGTTACATCTGAACTCTACTGGGGATGACGTAAGGGATCACCCTCCTTCCTGGGATAAAAGTTGTAAGGTATCTCTCACTGTGGAGAAGAATCTTCTTGGGGAATGTCACCATGTAGCATCTTTCTTTTCTGGCTGCTAAACCTGCAACAACTAAGTTTGCACACATATGCCCCGGGGAATGGTATGGCATGAGTCAACCATCTGATGTTTCTCAGCATTCAAAATTATTTTAAATGTGTTCCCCTTTCAGTTGTTATTCGTAAATCCACCTTGTTTATATGCAATGTTCTTTTATAAAAAATTCAGGACATTTTTGCAAACAAAAATGTAAAAGTAAAAACAAGGACAGAGCTTTTTAACTGAATAATTCTTTTATTGATGGGCCTGTGAATAGGCAAAGATACATTAGGAAGCAACCACCTTGAAAGAGGTGATCACTGTAAATTCAGAAAAGAAACTATCCTAATGGCAATGTGAAACGACATTCCACTGAGTTTCAATTCTGCTACGACCGACACGTCTTCAAGATTACTCCCGTTTGATCTTGCTTTCTGAAGAGGTAGATGTTGAAGTAAGCCCTAATAGCCAATCGATATTGGCTTAATATTCTTTTGTATCTTGACCTTGATATATATTATTTGTTAATATATATACTTATTAGGCATTGTATTTATTGTGTTATTTTTTATATGACATAATGAAGTCCTTGGAATAATTAGTTTGTTTAATGATACATTAAGTGTGACTTAATCGTGAGATTTTACTAAATATAAGGACGTTATTCTTAATGTATCTGTAGTTAAGTTTTAATGTCAAATAGGACAATAGTAATGCATAGAAACTATTATGTGAGTAGGCTGATGAATGTATCTCACAAGTCATGGATATGAGATATCAAGTCTTCACGTAGGTATAAATATTATGAGTAATATTTATACTGGATTGACCCACCATGATAATACTACATAGTTAGTTATGTAATTGTCATAAGTTATTCTCATAGTGATAATGGTGTATACCATCCTTCGACCTGAAACCACTATGGATCTTAGATGTGGAGTCGAGTACTTTATTGCCAATCAAACATTATCCGTAACAGGACAACCATAAAGATGGTTGATGGGTACTTCACAAATCATGTTGAGGGACACGAGTGTCCTAGATGGGATTTTCCCCTTCTACATATACGGGAGTAATATCTATAGGCCCCTTGATAGAGTATGACTGTAAAATGCCTGGATGTGCTCAAATAAGTCAATATGAGATATTGGGCTTATTTGTTATTATCAAGTATACTCGGGGATCAAGTAATAAAATATTGGACTATACAAGGGTGACACATTCTATGCCTTGTGTTCAATATAAATATAAGGGCAAAAGGATAATTGTACACATGATCATTATCGCAGACAGGTTATGTCAGATCACACGACATTCTCGTCACTTAGGTAGCAGTGATGTGTTGCTAGATACCGTTCACTGTTTATAATATTAAATAAGTAATTTAATATTATTGCCAACGTTACGAGAACTTATAGGGTCACACGTATAGAGTACTGATAGTGGAATGAATGATTAAATTAAATATAATTTAATTTAATTATGTGTTGATATTATTTAAATTGTTTAATATATTAGCACATATATAGTTTATTTGATTAAATTTGATTTAATTAAATATATAAGAATTGACAGTTAATTAAATTAAATATGATTTTATTTAATTGATATTTATTTAACTTAATTAAAAGTGTTTAGTTAAATATAATAATAATTTATTTAATTAAAATAGTTTAATTAAATAAGATTGGGCTTATTTTGGAAAAGCACAAAATAAGAGTATTAGGGTTTTAGAAGCTCTCTATAAATAGATGAGCTTTTTCTCAACCAATCCTAATTGTCAATTTTCTTATAACAAGAGATGGCTAACACCGTGTTCCACTTTGTGCTCGCCTGGACTTCGTAGAGAAGATGGTATTTTCCTCGTTCGTGATCAAAGTTAAAGCACGCTTCAAGGGGTAATTCTTGTATCTTATTTGATATTTGATTTGTGATTAACAATTTAATCAAGATCCGTTCATCGGGATATTATTCCGTTAAGAGGAAATTTTTTGAAAAACCCCTCTTAAATCCCAACTGAAGATTGGACTGATTCCTATCCTTTGGAGATTACCAGGTTGAGTGAGAAGACGGCGTAGTACAGATAACTCAGATCGCAACCATTCGCTTATTCTCTCTTTTGCATGGACTTCCCTTTCGGGTTTTCAATCCACCAGGATACCCTTTTTTACCTGAGCTATCTAATGTGGATTTTCAACTCATCGAGTGTAAAAAATTTATTTATATCCCTAACTTTTTTCCGAGCCTTTTATTTTGTTTTTGGCTCGTCGGGATGCCCTTTTTTCCTGAACTCTTGATTCTGTTTTTTTGTCCAGCGGATCTCTTTTATGCAAAGTATTTTTTAACTGCGGCTCAGTTGACAGGAGAAAAGAAATCTTCATCATCCATGGTTGTAAGCATTAAGGCTCCGCCTGAGAAAACCTTCTTAACCATGTGATATGTACTTTGAGGAAGAATTCTTTTGAGCACAAGCTCACTGACTTGGTACTCCCGAGGATGCATTCTCTGATCAAATGCCTTTTTCATTCGTCTCTGATACAACTGACCATGGTAGACAACTGCAAGCCTCTTCTCTTCAATCAAACATAATTGATTATAACGTGCGCATACCCATTTAGCCTCATCTAGCTTGACGTCCATCATTACTCTCAATGAAGGGATCTCAACTTCAACAGGTAGGACAACTTCCATACCATTCACAAGTGAGAAAGGTGTTGCCCCAGTAGACGTCCTTACTGACGTTCGGTACTCATGCAAATCAAATGGTAACATCTCATGCCAATCTTTGTAAGTGACTACCATCTTCTGCATAATCTTCTTGATATTCTTATTAGTCTTCTCGACCGCGCCATTCATATTTGGCCAGTAAGGAGAAGAATTATGATGTTGTATTTTGAAGTCCCAATACAACTCAGCCATCATCTTGTTGTTAAGGTTAAAACCATTATCAGTAAATATTCTTTCGGGCACTCCATATCTGCATATGATGTCTCTTTTCATAAACCTGGAAACCACTTGTTTGGTGACATTGGCATAAGATGTTGCTTCAACCCACTTTGTGAAATAGCCAATTGTGACCAAGATGAAACAATGGCCGTTTGAAGCAGTAGGCTCGATCTTCCCTATCATGTCAATGCCCCACATAGAATAGGGCCAAGGAGATGACATGATGTTTAGCAGGCTCGGAGGCACATGCATTTTGTCTGCGTAAATCTGGAACTTGTGGCACTTTCGGGCATACGAACAACAATCTGAATCTATTGTTAACCAATAATACCCCGATCTTAGTAATTTCTTTGCCATTGCATGTCCTCCGGCATGGGTACCAAATGATCCTTCATGGACTTCTTGCATCAACATATCTGCTTCCATTGTTAACCGTGATAATGCTGAGTTGACTAAGTGTTTGAAGTTTAAGAATTGGCTAATACCAGAGATCAAGTAATCCATTAGGTGTCAGTAGATCCACTGGTATGTTAAATTAGTGGATAAGAGTATGATTTATGATGAGGATAGACGAGCTCGATCTGCTCACTATAAGCAGATGAGTGAGAAGAAAGAGAACGGGCAGTTTCGAGGGAAACCTTATGCGACTCCAAATGACAAAGGGAAGCCGAAGGTTAATGATGGGAAAAAGCCAAGTGTGGGAGCGGGTTCCACTTCTCTCAAATGTTATAAGTGTGGAGAAGCAGGAAACAAATTCGACGTGTGCTTTGCTACTGTGATAAGATGTTACAAATGTGGTAAGAGGGGTCATATGAAAGACGACTGTCCAAATACAGGACCAACTTGTTTCAATTATGGTGAAGAGGTACATGACACAATATGATTGTTTATTTTGTTTGAGTTATGAAGAATGTGATACCCTTTTCACGAGTTTTACTCTGATATTTGATTAAATTATATTATAATTGTGATGGGGTAGAAAGGGTGTTACAAACAAAATATACATCCATGTCATACACATTAACAACATATACACCCCACACCATACACATCAACAACAGTGCATGCAAATGAGACTCAACCATAAACTCAATGCATGTGGTACCTGTAACACGGTGGGATAACTGACTTTTAGTTATGTTGCGGATAGCAAGAGTCGCCACCGACTTTTATTTTATCCAAAAGGAAAGGACATAAAAGAACAGGAAAGACCTATTTTAAAAGACTTGGGTTCAGGGGGTAGGTTATATAAAAGGAAGGTATTAGCACCCTTTATATCCATGGTTATCCATGGGCTCTTAGTTACTTAGCTCACTTGGTTTGTTTGCAAGAGTGTAGTGTGTGATTAGAAAAATTCTGAGTACTTTGTAATGATCCTCGTATGGATGTATACAAAGCCTTGTTTTTGAAAATTTGTTTGAAAAGTGTGGTGTAAAGAGTATTTTGAAATGTGAGCAAGTAATTAATAGAAACCTACCCTATATTAAGTATTTACTGTTCTTATGTTCTTTCAATGGTAAGACTATCCCTATTATTAAGGAATATGTAGTCATTACCTTGGATGTTATTAACGGACATGTGTAGGGTCATCTGGATATAGGCAACTGTAGGGTGTCTTTAGCAATTCGTAGGGACTTATCATCTTTTATTCGAAGGGACCAGATCATTATTTCATAGGCAACCTCAAAGAGACTTGATCTTTAAAACTATAGGGACTTGATGATATTTATGAAGGGACTTGCTTAAGACACCCTACCTGACCTTTTGAAATAGGCAACTGAGAGGCAACCCTAGGAAGTACAAGATGGCGATCAAAGATCGACTTGCGTATGTGCGTGTTCATATTCAAATATTTATCTTTTTTAAAGTAATTTTCTAAGTTGATTTTAATTACAAACATGTTATACACACCCTAAATTACTAACCATACAATAAATATATTTCAAATAAATAAAGCAAAAATATAAACCTATAAATATTACAAGGCTTTGGGACAATTACAATATAATCGAGAAATAATAATAATGATAAATATAATAATAATAAATAAATAAGCAATAATTAAATATTAGTAATAATAAAATGAAAATAAAGGTTAGAATAATAAAATAAAAGAGATAAGAAATTAGCAAGAAAAATTAATATTAGAAAAAGTTTTTTAAAATAAGTTTAATAATGATAAACAAATAATAAACTATTTACATATTAAAAAAAATAATGATGATTGATAATTTAATTAGGGTTTAGAAAAACATATTAATTAGGTTAAATATTAGGGTTAAGAAAATTAGGGTTTTGGAAATAATCTAAACCTAATTATTTCACTTATTACAAAAAATATATACATAACAATAATAAATATAAAACATATTATAAAATAAATAAAAATAATTTAAATTTAAGAAAATAAATTATGATTTTTGAAAATATGAAGTTTTATGAAAATATTGTTAGTTATTAATTTAGAAATTATATAATTAAATCAAAATAAAGAAAATAATAGAAATAAATAAAACATGAGAAAAAGTCTTAAAAAATATAGGACCTGGGATTTGAACCCAGGTCTTTTACCTCAACAATAGCATCCAAAACCAGCTGAGCTGCGCGCACGTGGTGTTATGGAATGGTCATCATGTGTTAATATAATAAACCTTCTTTAATGCTTGAAAAAACCAAAAAAATTTGCCTCCACCAAGACTCGAACCCTAAACCTTATGCATACAAAGCAAAGCCTTTACCACCAAGCCACATGGGGCGCGCTTGTCAATATGATGGCAAACAATGATAATATAATATGGGAATTGAATGCCTGAAAAATAAAACGAATTATAATAAAAAGAGCCTCAGCAAGGATCAAACACACGCCCTGAAGCCTACAAGCACTAACACTCAACCAACTGAGCCATGCGCGCGTTGTAACCTTCATATGAAACACATATATTATAAAATAAAACCAATTTTTGAAATTCAGAAAATTGCGCCAAAGAACTTCATCTTCTTCCTCTGAAATTCGCAGGTTTTCCTGCGAATTTTCTTGCGACTTTTCCTGCGTACGATAACCTGCAATTCTTAAACACCATCCAACAAGTACAATTGGATCAAATTGATAACATAAAATGATTTCCCATGACCTATATAGTAAAACCATGTCATTAGAATCCCTTTAAATCATTTAAATCGCAAAATCCCAATTAGGGAGTTCAAACCCTAGCCATGGCATAACCTGATCCAGACCATAAAACTCAAATATAATTATCCAGACAGCTTCACCACATCAAAACAAGTCAAGTTAGATAATCAAAATCAACAAACAACACACAAATTCATGGAATCTAAAACAAGCTAAACATGTCATAAAACCGATTCGGTTTGAGGTTTATGTCATGCTTTAGTCAATGATGATGATGGCAATGCGTTCAGGAGTGATCAAGGAACCTATAGCAACCTGCAAATTGTTTGGAAGAAGCCTCTAGAGTGGAATCTGAATTTGAACTTTTTGTCAAATTTTGGAAGTTGGAGAGTGGTGTTTGAATCCTCTTTTTCGTCCCCTCAGCCTTGTCTTGTGTTGCATACTTATAATAGAAGTGATTTAGGTCAAAAAATACGTTCTTTCTTTGGGCTTTTGGATAGCTTGAGATTGAAGAAATTATATATTCAAAAAATAAAATAAAAATCATATCCAACCTTGCTAATCTGGTCATACACGAATTTGGATGGTTTGTAATCATCATAATTATCATTTAAAAGCTTCTAGAAACAAAATCCAATCCAATAATTGTATTTTCATATTTTATTTTGATTTAAAATGAATTTTAATGAATAAAATCCAAATAAATAATAATAAAAATATAAAAATCAGAAATTGGTTGAATTGGGTCGTGCATGATGTCACCTTTGATTTTGGATTGGAATTTGATGGGCCCATTTGGAAATATTTGGATTTGAGACCCCATTTGCTTCATACACTCCTAAAACATTTCTCAACTTTGCAAAGGCATATCTCCCTCAATTTTAAGGCTATGAGGGTGTTCTTTGAAATTTTGGAAAGATTAGAGAGTCCTCTAACCAACCTCATTGGTCTCATGTCCATATCCTTTACCATTTTCAAGTTATGCTCTTTGGAAGTTGTTGACTTTTTGTTGACTTTTGAAATGACCTATAATGTCTTAGCTCATACCTTCCAAATGAAGCATTTTTAGGCTTGTCTTGTGAGACACAAAGTTGTAGAGAATTCAATTTACTTCAAAATGAGCTTTGGATGGAAAAAATTTGATGAAGCATGTGAAAGTTATGGCTGGTCAAAGTTCAGTTGACTTTTCCTATGAAAACCCTAATTTAGAAACTCCTGATTCTTGATGATCTGAAATATCCTTGATGAATCATGATCAACCCTTGATCAAATGATGAATTTTACTTAATATACTTGATGTTTGCAAAAAATCATGAAGTTTGACTTTGGTTTGACCACAGTTGACCTCAGTTTGACTTTTTAACTACTTTGACTGATTTTTGCATATCTCATCATCTGACTGAGCAAACCTTTTGGGAAAGCCTAGAAACCTGTCATAGGGGTTATTGAAGACATGTAGGATGTTATGAAGCTCACTTGAAGCCTTGGAAATCCATTTAGCTTGATGAAGCTCAAAACCGTAGTTTAGGATGCATTGCTTAGGAGGATGTTTTGTCTGAGGGAATTGTCAAACTTTCTGACTAATTGTGAACCTTATGAATCTTGTGAACCTTGTGAACCTCTTAGGATACCTTGGTACACAATGTCTTGTCTAGGTGAGGGCAAATTTTGGGGTGCAACAGTACCATGAATCGATTCTTATTTCATGATCCAGTTCCCATTGGAACTCTCGACCCCTTTTCCATGGTCCAATGTAACCCATATTTCATGATTACACCCTCGACCCCTATTTCATGGTACAATGTGATCCCTATTACATGATCACACCCTACAACTTGATTAAACACAATCACCTCACAAATGTCGACAACATGCAACAACGACGGCAATATGCAACAACAACAACAACACTTCATGCATATTCTTTCTCATACTAACAATTTTAAAATCACCAACACATACACAACTAAACATACATCATGCATTCAAATGTTTCACATAACAACATTCAACATCGGAAAATGTATATACAACCTCTCTAAACCTGCCCATACTGCATCAACAACACACCAACCTTCCTAAAACATAAAACATAATTTTTCATGAATATTAGTAAATTAAAAACACAGTTTCTCCCTTCCAGGTCTCGCTAAGCAACCCCTTTCCTCTCTAAGCATGCAAGCTATTGACTTGAAGAGGCAAAAGTTTCCAACGGCTTGCTAAGCGAGCAATCCCTCGCTAAGCGAGCAAGAAAAATTTTGCAGAAAAACCCTACGATTTATGCGACTCTCACCCTCAAACAGTGTATAAAACCAGTCCAAATCAGTATTTTCCACTGGAAAACTCACATCAAACACTACCAACATAAATATACAATTCAGACATCAGGAATTCCTCAAATTCATACCATATTCATCAATTTATCAATCACCCCATCCCACTTACATACCTAAGGACATCTACCCTATCATTCATACCATAATACCCTTAAAAGATGAAAGAGATCCCACCCTTACCTTAATTCGATGAAAAATCTCTTCCCTTCTCACGAAATCTTTCCCTTTAGCCTTGCCCTAGCCTTTCTCCTCTTCTCTCTCCTTCATGCTCTTCCAAAATTCCACGATCAGTTTTTTTCCACGAATGATTCCCCTAATTCTCCTAATTTCAAACATAACCCTTGGACCCCTAATATTGGAATCCCTATTATGACCTCACTAATTCCTCATCTAATTATCGTACTACCCTTTCTCCTTATTTCTAATATTATGAATTAATTTAATATAACACTCCACAACTTAACTAATTAATTCCAAATTAGAAACTTAGGATAATTTAGTTAGTCTACTAGACACATCATCAAGTCCCACGTAGTCTAACACTTCCCCTATGACTAAACCTACATTTCACCACGGGTACACAACATGCAACTATAGCACCACCACACACGACTAATCACAACGGTTCATACAATCACACAAATATATGAAATGAATAAATAAACAACAATTTAAATAAATTAGGGCGTTACAAAATGCTTCTCAAAAGATGACTAACAGAGCCTAGTGCAAAAAGCAATCAACTGGAAATAACATTGTCAGTGGCGTTGTCTTCTAGGTTCACATTCTCGACAGTGGCATTGTCAACAAAGCCGACTATATTTTCCTTCACTTGATCCTTCTCCAGGTCCTCAAGGTTTATAAGGTGGCCATCCTGCATCACCCTGAAGAAGTCCAACTCTGATAAATTCAAATCAGGATAGAGACAAAGGACTTGTTCCTTAGCTTCCTCAAACGCTTCATCACCAGTGAAGATGACTTCTATCTAAGACATTCTCAAGGACTCAGTAAGCTCTTGACAAGAGGACTCAACTAATTTCAGCTTTGATAAATTCTTCTCGTGCTCCGTTTCCAAAGTTGCTTTGGCTTTCTTTTCGTCAACCAAGTCCTTACCCATGCTCGAGAGTTTCTCCTGCAATTGAGTGACTTCTCCTTTAAACCTTAACTCTGCTTTCTCAGAGTCGATGTCAGATTCATACAAGCCTCGAGAATGTACATCACATCACATGAAATAAGAACTAAGATTTGAGTAATCTTTTCTTGACCTATCCTTCTCACTTTGTTGACGTCCCCAGTTGCATTCAAGTGGTCGTTCAAGAATTTAAGCCCATCAAAGTTGTTGGACCAAAATTTAAACTCTTTGAAGGACATTTATCCTTCGGGAACACACATGAAAGAAGCAATCTTCATGTTAACTTTGCATACCTTGCCAGACTTAAGGTTTTTGAGTGTCTTATGAGCACCTTGAGAGAGTTCTTCTACATGAATGAGGAGGAACCAAAGTACCGCTAATAACATCCTTAGAATTGGCCTCCCTGGTACGCTTTGAATGATGTGTTTCCAACCCAGACATATCCGATTTGGATGTGGTGCTTCCAGTACCCTTTCTAGCCTCACATGATGCTTGCATTAGTTTCTACTTCTCGGCTAAAGAGATTTGAGTCACTGTTCATGCAAAATAAAGTATACGAATGAGAATTTTAACAAACTCAATTATGAAAAGAAAAAGGAAGACAATTACCCGAGAAGGCGAGTAACTGCTCGTAATCTAAGGTCAAAATCTCTTTAACTTTCATCAGGCGAAAAGAGCTAAGGATTTTTAACGCCAAAGTCTTCAACTTATTCAGTTTATCAGGATTAAACCCACTAACAAAAATAGGGTTTTACACCCAATAAAAGGGGAAACAGGGCAACCCATCTAATGAGTAAAGCACCTGAGGACACCTCAATACACTTGTCACTCTCACAAACCGATTTTTGTAATGTTTGTAGCTGGAAGAAAAGGGTTTGAGGAAACTTCAGCCGGGTATCCCACTCACTTGCACCCAACTACCCTTATTCGTGTTCTTCACCTCAAATAGGGATAAAAATAAGCCCATCGTGGGTGTGATTTCCAGGACCTCACAAATCCTTTCAAAACCTTTTGTGAAGGAGCTATGTTAACTGTTCTTAGCACATCTGATTCAAAATCAGAAAAAGGGATTTGGATATCAAAATCTTCTAAGACTCCAACGTAAAAGTAAACGACGTCTTATATAACACCCTTGGGACGAATAAGGAAAACCGATTCTCCAGACATGCATGCATCCAAAGTGACATCATCCTCGGATCTAGTCGAGGACACCTGCTTCCATGACCGTAATTCAATAATACCTTATTTATCTATAATATTTTTCTTGTGGTTGGTAACGTCAAAATAAAATGCTATGGAGGAAGACATTGAAACTTCTGGGAAACCTGGGGAAGAGGAGCCAAAAGTAAAATTACTCTCAGGTATGGGAAGGTCACCATAGACCTCATTTATAACACGCCTAAATTCCAATGAACCTAGAGAAATTTCCATCTCCAACATGCACTCATCCCACAACCGTTTTCTCCCTAGGGCGTTCATGAGTTCAAACCCTACTGTCTAAGAACTACAATTACTGAAATACCTAAAAAATGTTATTGTGTTGAAAAAATAAGTTGAGAAAGGCAGAGAAACATTACCTGAGACCGAGGAAAAATGGGGGAAGGAGATGAAGTTTTTCTTCTAAGTACGAAATAAGGGTAAGAACTGGAATAGGAAGTGAAGTATAATGAAAACTTTAAAAGATAAATATTTAAAAAGAGTCTAAAAAAGTAGGCTTTATATAGTTATCATAATGCTATAAGATATAAAGAGACACGACCCTTCTGCCACGTAATAGCCGGGTTGTTAGGCCGACCAAATACATGTTGGTTTCAGATACGAACAAACCCTATACCCACGAAAACAAGAATAAGGCTTATGGGGCTTATGTTCATATCCAAATATATTATGGGTCGTTCTATGAAGTCAGATCCTTGAGATGTGATCCAAGTTACTAAAATGGAAGGAAGTTGGATTTATTGTCATAACCTGTATCAATTACCTATCTGAATCTAACATACTACTAAGTCAGTTATCAATGAAGCCAAGTATTGTCATACAACTCATCACTCGGGCACAACATGTAAGGCAACCAAATGGCATAACGGTTCTGACGCATCAATGCTAGTCGTAACCAAACTTTTATGACAAGCAATGATGGAAAAGAGTTACGAATTGAAGACTCTACAATATTAGGATATCTGGGGAATTCTCTTAATGATTCCCTTCTAGAAGACAACTAAATCCTGAGACTTGCTACCTTAGCACTGCTATCGAATCCCCCAAAGTGTTACACAATACAGACGTCGTAGCTCTCTGTTATCAGAAAGGAGAGGGCTAACACCTTTGGTGTTCTAACCAAATTTGGCAAGAACAGTGGTCTCTTGAATTGGTGGTATGGATCTCTGATACGACATCATGGGGATGTACCTACAAGTTTTGAAATCCAACATCTAAGTTAATTAGAGTCTAAGATAAGTGAAGTAAAATTATAAGATCAGAAACGTGTACCTTAAGTCTCACATGTGTACATTATAGATGATGGATCATTTTACTCGGACTTTGCATTATTGGTCTAGATATTTGGAATTTACTCGTATTGGGCCTTTGGCCAACCCAAAACAGTTACTTTTATGCTTATCAGGTGTTTTATCAGCCATGGATTCTTTCGAAGCTGCGATCGACATCTCGTTACCATAGTCGACCATATGGAGGAGTGTGAAGCTCGTGAGGCAGTTACAGAAGTAGATGGGAATAATTGTATTAAATTCATTTCCCATCCTTGAGAGGTTTTGTACATTTTTAGGTACATGGTCTTAGGCTCGCAGATTAGGGTGTGACATTCTTCTATAGGGTATTTGAGTGCACTTGAGTTCACGCATATTTCCAAGGTAAAATCTGGCCATTTATTTTTAACTTTATCTCTCCCTTTTTATCTGACTTGCTGGCTTGATTTCACTATATAAGAATTTATTGTTTCTTTGGGTGAATTTATTCCGCTCTTGAGTGCGAACTTCCCCTTTTGTGAGAGAAATTTTCCTTTATTTTTCATAAGCCTTTGTTTGAGATCTTTACTTATACTTTCTTTGTCTACTTCTACTCTCTATAAGTACCATCCTTACGCTAAGCTCATGTTCTCATGTCAAATATTTATTTTTGCTATGGCTCATATAAATAATCACCCTATAAACTTGTTTAGTAATTCTAGGAATAATTGTTCCTTTCCTTTCACTAGAACAAAAACTTATGCTAGTTGATATTCCAACCTTTTGGTTACTATCCATTTTTCTCCAATTATTATAAATGTTCCTGATAGCTCTGAGTCGGAGGTGTCCTTTATTGATTCTCTCGATATGGAAACTTCTCCTGAAGGATCTTCCTTCAACATTTTCATTTTCGATTTTGGTGCAAGAAGTGATCATGCAGTCAGTTATGCGCCCACTCACTCTATAACTGTCAGGAATTTAACTTTTCATGTTTTGGCTATATCAAAGGTCGAAGTTATTGCCTTGAATAGGGAAAAGGCTTACCCTTTTATCAAAACCTACTGACCTGCCTTTAGTTAGGGTTTAAGTGATGTTGAGATTCATGATTATCTCAAGCTTGAGACTTAGGCTACTAATGTCGATTGGCTCAGGCCACGAGATATCCTTTAGGATGTTGAGATACCCCAAAGAAGTATCAGTCTTATGAAGCTAGTTTATGCGAACAAATATAGTGAATTTTAAAATATTGGGAACCCTATCTACTTTAGATGATTCTTTGAGAGTTGGTAAAAGCAACAAGATGAACAAGTCCATTATAGACATATCCACTCAACTGGTCAATAAGGATCATAAAATTTTAGATATTCTAAAAAACACTTGCTTTGATCATTGTGGTTGATATTTTCCATCATCGTTCATCATTGGATAAGAGAATTTATAAAATTGTATACTTAGAAGTATTCGCCTAGTTTGCACAACTCCATTGATAATTCTCTTAAAGCTTCAAGCTACAAAGAATGCATGTAAAACACTAAGGTTTCACATTTGGTACTCATAACTTCTTAGGCCCAGGTGCATTAGTTCCAAAATATCTAAGGTTGTTACCTTAGATATTTTCAACTTATCAAAATAAAAAGGGTCTAAATGGCAAACTCTTTTTCAACGTGAGCATTTATACACTGAACAAATTGTTTTCTTGTGATCTAAGCTTTAAATAGGTTTTATATCCCTTTTAAATCCTTTTTCATTCTTGTTTACGGAAGATCTTTGACTCTATAGGATCAAGTCAAGTTTCTCCTTCCCTTGGGTAATCTTGCCTAGGGTCTCACATAAGTCAATTACTTTCTTCTTTAGGGTGACACACCTTACACATATTTCTTTTGAATTTATAAGCTTATTTATTTATATCTTGAATTTTTTAATGATAACTTCAAGATATCTTATAGATTCCTTAAGCCCTAAGGTGAATTCTCTAAGTTTACTATTTTGTTTCTTGACTGATCACTCATTCTCAAAAGTTATTCATAAGATTGTTTAATACATGGAATAATATCTAACTCGTAGGATGCCCTTAAGAAAAATTCATCTTATTTGTTAGAAGAAGGATCTTTCATATATATTTCTCCCAGAGATTGATGTTTCTCCTCCTCTTCATCGTTCAAATATCGAAGAAACTTCTTCCTCTTCGCCTTTTCTTGAATAAGAGGTTCCTTCGTTTGATGTTGAATCTTCTGAAGCCCGTTCAACTGCTGAATATGTTCTTTTGAAGGTTTCTACCGGAGTTTTACGAAAGGAGTATGATGAATTTGATGATTCTTTGATTTTTGTTTCTTCACCTTTGATTAAATGAAATAGTTCATTCAATTTCTCTATAATCTCCTTTATTTTTTATTTTTCCTGAAATTCATGAAGGCTCTCATCTTTTAATTTAAGGATTGGATTGAACTTCCAATTATTACTTAGACATTAGTTTGTGATGAATGTTCTAATATAATTTCTAACATTTATAAACTTTGAAAAAACTCTAAGAGTGATATCTTCATCTTTTTCGCCTCATGTGTTCATCTTCTCTTATTCGATATTTGGATAGACTTTATATAACATATCAAGAGTAACCAACATTTCCTTGGCGATATTTCATTGATGAACATAGTATAATTTACTATCGTCTAGAAACATTGCTATTAATTTGTTGGTTTAAAATATATTTCAAACTTTATCTTTTCCTCTTTGGTCCAAAGGGAATCAGGTATATCTATATCTTTTCCATTTACTTGATAAGTAGGGATAAATGGACTACTGATTATAGTTTTCCATAACTCATGATTGATGCTTTGAATAAAAATCTAAATCTAGCTTGCCAAATATCAAATATACTATTATTGAAAAATCGTGGTCTGTTTAAAAAATAACTCTTATTGGAACTCATCTTCCTCCTAAGACGATTAGTGTTTAAACATGAGTTTGCCTCTGATGTCACTTGTTGGACATGTGACTTCACACATAAGAGGGGTGTGATGAATTGTGTGTTTTAGAAAAAAAATTGATTTTGAAAAACTTTTGAAATTAAAATTAAAGTTTGAAAATATTTTTAAAAGTGTTTTAAATTAAGCAGAAAAAATGCAGAATGTAAAGTGCGAAATTATAGATTTAAGGGAAAAGAGAAAACATCGGAAGTTATAGAGTTTTAGTCAAACAAAGAAAAAAGACCTAATATTCTCCCCCATAAATTAATCTTGAATATCCAATCAACTTAAAAAAATTTAGTTGGTTAAGCTTTTGAATCCCCTTATAGAAATAACAATAAAATTTATGACTAAGTTCCAATCAAACAACAAACTATGTCTTTGTCTTCTCATCCTACCTGGTATTGCGTGCTAGTTACATACTTTCATGTTCATCTCTAGTTATATTTTGACCGGTTGTAGCTTGAGCATTCTAGAGTGGTATGCTTAAAAATATTAAATCCCAATAGAAACTTATGAAATTCAACTAAAACCAAATGAGTGGTGCAAATTAAAAAAGGTAGAGCATTGATCAACATTCCAAGGCCAATTGTTAGAAAAGAAAGGATTAAATAAAATAAAAATAAAGAATAATGAAATGTTGATTTGAAACTCTCATTTCAGCGTGAAATTGAGAAAACATACAGGACAACCAAATCAACACAGGTCCTTCTTCCCAACTTGAAAGAAAAATGAGAAACACACGGAAAAAGGATTCTGAGATGTTTATTTCTGAGTCATTGCGGTTTTTGCTTTGATTTGGGTTCTTCACTCAGTTTTCCCGTGTTGTGCGGTGATATCGGTTTCGCCAGATTCGTATGGTGACTCGCCGGGAACAATGAGGTGGTTTTTGGAGTTATGTCGCGGTGGTTAATGGCAATGGGAGCGGCTCGAAACCGAAAACGGAATGTGTTTTTGGAGTTAGCAGGAATTCAGACATAGATAGCAGTGCACCTATACTTGATTATTTCACTACCAATTTTAGCATAAGACATTAAGCATTCCCACTATCATATTCATATCAATTAGACATTTGATTGCTTATCTAATTATACTCAATTTTAATTATAATACAATATTTGAATTAAAAATTAAATTTTATAATACTAATTTGAAAAGAATTTAATTGGAATAACCGTCAGATCCAAAATTATATTTAACTTTTAATTTAATTATATTTAAAGTAATGATTATGAATGGTTGTGATTAATTGATGATGTAAAACTTTTTACATGAGAGTGTATAACAATTAATATCATTTGAAAAAGGGATTTATGATGTTAATTTTAATTTGATTTGAAAATTATTATGGTTTTTTTATTTTAAAAAAATTGTTTAATGGAATCATGCACATAATCAAAATACAAAAGATAATTTGAAACCCCAAAGCAATATCAAACATCGGTCAATTTGTAAGAAAAATTAATTGAAATGCAGTTTTACACTGTCAGTGAATGATGATTGTCAGATTCAAATTTATATTTGACTTTTATTTTAATTATATTTAAAGTAATAATTATGAATGGTTGTGATGAATTGATAGTGTAAATTTTTTTATACTGACAATGCATAACAATTAATCTCTTTGTAAAAACTCCAAAGTAAAAGACATGATCATGTATTTATTATTTAGGGGTTAAAACGAAAACCAACCTATAAGAAAGAGAAAGTTTCGGTGAGTAAAATAATTCCTTTTGAGTTATTTGCTTTTTTCACGCCATTAATTTGAATCCATGCCTTTTGATCTGGTATTTTTCCTTTGCCCTAGATAGAATGGATCTTGGTAGGATTTTTAGGATTTAATTGTTGATGTTCTTCAATGTGAAGAGCAACAACTTTGTGTTGAGGTTGTTTGAAAATATACATGTTGAAGAAGTCTCGCATTGCTTAACATTGTGAATGACGACAAATTTCAAGGCTATATATGATACATGCTGAAGAAGTCTCACATCGCTTGGTTTTGTGAAGAAAAAAGAAGATCAAGACTATATATAGGATTAAAGTTCTTCATTCCAAGATGCACCAGTCAAAAACACTTTGAACTTGTATTTGACTTTCTTTATTCTCTTATACTTTTCTATTAGAGTGTTATGAGATGTAGTTAGATATTAGTTTTGGAAGGTGTGGATGCACTGGGGTTTGGGTTAGTTGAAGATATATTATGAGTTGTAACAATTTTCACATAGAGTGTTCTTTGGTTGTCTATTGACAACGATCGTGATTTTTTCTCCGATTTTAGATTTTCCACATTATGTTCTTATGTTGTGATTAACACTTC
Organism: Lathyrus aphaca; assembly: GCA_963966055.1. NCBI lineage: Eukaryota > Viridiplantae > Streptophyta > Magnoliopsida > Fabales > Fabaceae > Lathyrus > Lathyrus aphaca. Next base: position 626,263,902 of record OZ014519.1, read on the forward strand.
ATATAAGTATTTGTAAATTGTGTATGAAAAAATATGTAAAACTCATGTGCTTTTTATAGATGAAAATTACGTCAAAAAAAAAGAATAAAATTGAATTGTTTATGAAATATTTCATTTAACAAGATTTATTTATTTCTTAAATGCCAAGTCAATGAATCTGGATGGATTCGTGACTTTGTGAATTTAAATAAAAATTTATTTAAATCATAAAAAAATTATTTTGATTTTACGATTTTTTAAATATATATTTTTCATTAAAAACATAAAAAATAAATATTATAATAATTATTAAAAATAAATTAATGAAAAATTCGAAGAAGAAAAAAAAGAGAAATTTTCAAATATAAAATAATGTTTAATGAAGGTAAAAATATAAAAAGAGAGAAAACTCTAAAAGTGAGGAAATTGGATTCGAACCCAAAATCTTTCCTCTCTTGTAACTCCTTACATAAGCATATGAAGATTGAAGAGTGGACAAAATTCAGGATACAACAAGGTTCATTCTGTCGGTAGCATGTCCAAGCCTAAGATTACTCGCTTCAATGGCAAAATCTAGAAACAAGGAATCAATTTTCTTCCATTGCAATGAATCGGCTACACGGTGAATGTTTCCATCACACTATTTCATCTGCATGCCAACTAGTATCCTTTGTGTCATTAACATTAGAAAAACATCTATTGAACCTTTGAAATATCGGTAGGTGCCACATCACCTCAGAAGGAACACCATTGCTTGTTACACTATCATTATCATCAACACCATTATTCTTCTGCTTGTAGCGTGACTCCCTACACCTCGGGCACTCCTTTAAGTTTTTAAACTCTTTCATATATAAGATGCAACCATTATGACATGCATGTATTTTGACATAGTTCAAATCCAATGAACACAATAACTTCTTGGCCTCATAACTACGGTTCGATAACGTGTTACCTTCGAGAAACATTTATTTCAACAATTCAAGTCATTCAGTGAAACTCTTATTCGTACATCCATCACATGCCTTAATATTAATCTTAAGACAACTGACATTCTCTTAAAAGTCTTACATCCCTTATACAACGAATCTTCTATGTCTCTTTGCAAAGTATATACAACATTAACTTTCTTGAAAGCATCTAATCCAATTTCACGAATCATTTCTTCTAGAGTATCATTCATAAATTCATCATCTTCAAAAATATGTAACAGAGGTCTCTTTTTTGTCACTTCACCATTCCATACTCATTCATTTAATTTTGAATAATTTCATCACAACCACAATGATTGAATATAACATCTCTTGGATGATTTTTCATATTAAACCACTTTTTTAAAGACACAAAAAAAATCCCATATTTTTTAGGAAGGTTTTTTCCAACAAAAACAAGAAATTGTATCAATCCATTTCTCATACTCTTTATTTAATCTATTGACTTTCATCCAACCACGATCCATAATCACATAAAACTTCTGAAAAATAAAATAAAAATAGTACACAACCAACAAAACAGTAAATAACAACGACAACAATAACAACAACAATAAGTAGAGAATTTGTCCATACCAGAAATGTGATGAGAGACTTGTAAAGAAAAATGTTGGTTCGAGCTTCCTTTCTCCTCGGAGAAGATTGATATTCTTTCGTTCGCTAGGGCTCAAAAATTGAATGAGATAAACTTAACATTAACTCTGAGGGAATAAATATAAAAAGTATTTATCTCGATTTTACTAAAACCCGAGGTAATATATCCGACATAAAATATATAAAAAATAAAGGCACTGTTTTTGGTTCCAAAAGGAATACAAAATTAGAGAGTTTTTATTTCGGATTATTTAAAACCGATGTATAATATCCAACATAAAATCTATAAAAAATAAAGGTGCATTTTTTGCTTCCAAAAGGAATAAAAAATTAGAGAATTTTTATCTCGGTTTATTTAAAAATCGAGGTATAATATCCGACGTAAAATCAATAAAAAAATAAAGGCATCTTTTTGGTTCTAAATAAAACATAAAATTGCAGGAGTTATGAATCAAATCTCAAACCCTGAGTAACTTTTTATGTCGGTTTTTGTAAAATCCAAGGAAAAAGATTGATTATTTTTTTATAAATAAAACACGATACTCCCATAACATATACCCTCGATTGTTTATCGTTTGAGGTGTAAGCTTTATCATAAAAAACGTTATTTTTAGTAGTGAAAATTTATGTATTATTTTATATTTATTCCATCAATATTATTATTATTATTATTATTATTATTATTATTATTATTATTTATTTTTCACTATCTTTATTATTCATTTTTTCATATTTTTTAGATGTTTCAAGTTACTCATTAATTTCAGTTCATAACTATTCAATTCATTATTACTATTATAAAATATATAAAAGAATTTCTTAATTTAATTTAGTCTCGTATGAATTTTATATTAAGAAAAAGTTTATGTAATTTAGAAGGATTACTTTTATAGGAACATTTTTTTAGCTAAAATTTTATTATTATTATTATTATTATTATTATTATTATTATTATTATTATAATATTATATTTATTTTAATTCTTTAATATTTTTCTATCCTCATTATTCAATATTTCATATTTTCTAGAGAGTTTCAAATTATTTATTAATTTCAGTTCATTGTTATTCTATTCATTATTACTATATAATAGGAGTTACAAAATAAGTTCAAATATTTATTCCATTCATCAGTTATAACTATATATAAAGGCAAAATTTGATTTTGATATAGTTTATATTTATTTTAATTATATCTTTTTTAAATTTTATTTTAAACCTCAACTTCTCTTTTACTAATAGTTATATGGCGGTTTACACACCTCTTTTATTTATTTATTATTTTATAAATAATTTAAATAAAAATAAAAAATGAACACACACACAAAAATACCGTTCATATTCTTACTCGCCTGCGTATTGATAGAAAAGGACATACGAACACGAAGTGCCTGTTTTGACGCTAGTTACTATATAATTAGAATTATAAAATAGAAAAAAAAAATATAGTTCAAATATTTATTTGGTAAATTAATATATTATTGATCTTACCTGATCAGGAGGACCTTCCAGTAATTGAACGTGAACAACAAATATGGATGGACTGGAGAGAGGGTGTACCTGCAAGACACTCCGATGCCAAAGTCAATAGAGGTACAGAAATGGTAAGCCAGAAGAAATGTTTCAGAATATCTGACCCTTTAGTGAAAAATGGTATTTATAGTGATCCCCCAGCGCTGGGCCAAGGTCCTTTCTTGGGTTGGATCAGCGAGGTCAAGGAAGAACTGCCCATGTACGCGTAAGGAGTGTGTAGACCTAACAAGTGGTCTAGTCATTGGTCCAACTGCCCCTATCTTTCAGAAGATAATGAGGGATAGTTGGGTGATGTGGCAAGTGGAATAGAGGACCTGCTACCTGCTCGTCGTGTCAAGTGTATGTCCGACCCATGTAATGTCTGCTCGACCATCAAGTAGTGTCTGCCCGGTAATCAAGTAGTATCTGCTCGATTATCAAGTATACTTACCCGAGTGGATGGGCATCTGCTCGACGTATTGGGTCACGGCCCAATACAGTCTCTAGAGACCCAGTCCAGAACAATTATTTATATAAATAGAATTAATTTTATATAAAGGATTTTAACACATAATTTTTTTAGTATAAAATTATAACTACTTAAACTATATTAAACTTAACATTTATTTATAATTTAAATATTAAATTTTAATTTATTATTTAAATTTAAATCTGAAATGTAGAAGAGAGATTTTTTTTTTAATTTATGTTTTAGAAATGATAAATAGATATTAAAATACTATTTATATTTATTTCTTCTCTATTATAATTATTTATGTAAAAGTTATTTATATTTTTTATATATTTTAAGGATGCTTTTATTTAATTTTTAAGTTAGTTATTTTCTTAATAAATGATTTCTTATATATATTATCATCATCGTGATGTATTAGTTACAATTTTAGTAATTATTAAAATGAATTCGTTTTTAATTTTTATTTTTTGAATTAAAGTTAAGAGAATGGAGAGTTTTATAAATAAAATATAATTTTATCAATTTTAGTGATATTTTTTATTTGGAAAATTTTGTGAGATTTTCACATCAACTTTTCTAGCCAGGGTTTTGTCTTGGGTTGTCATTAAGACAACCTTAGATTTAAGGGTGTTCGTTGGTCGGTTTGTGTCAGTTTTTAGAGAATTTGATATCCAAATCGATAAAAAATATATGGATTGGTTTGGATTAGATTTGCACATTTTTTCCCGATAAAATCCAAATCGAACTATACTGAAATACAAGAGATTGTTTTTGGTTGGATTGTTCGGATATATTAGAAACAAATGTGGAAAAAATGTTTTGAAAAATATCTAATTTATCTTGACTAATTTTCAATAATAATATAAAATTCTTAATTTTTCTCCATATAATTGTGGATATCACAAATGGCATTTTACTTTTTTTCTTGTTGAAGTTGAATATCTTATACTAATATTAATTTTTATGATAATGATGATACAAATTATATTAATTAATATGATTGACTCGAGTAGACAGACTCGCAGATAGAATTTTTAAAATATGTTATCCAAACCAATTAACATCGGGTTTATGTGTTTGATTCAGTTTTTGCCCGAATAAAAAAACACTCTACCCAAACACCATGATTTGATTTAAATACCAATTTAGTTTGAATTTACCCGAACCAATAACCATCCTTACTTATATTTATATTAAGCAGAGGTTTAAAGTTATTCAATAATTTTATTATTCTATTCATTATTACGATTATAAAGTATTAAAATTACATTTTTATTAATTTAGTCTCGTATGAATATTATATTAAAAAAATATTTATGTAATTAGAATGATTTCTTTTATAGTAATATTCTTTTTAGCTAAAATTTTATAATTATTATTATGACTAGCATCCAAACGGGCACTCCCGTGTATTAGACACAGTGCACCGCGTAGAAATATTAACAGTGTCAATTTTTATAAGTTTGATTTTAACATAAATTATTTATATGAGAAGTCTATGTCATGCTAAAAATAATTGTATTAGACACAGTGATCCAAATCTTGATGTGTTTGTCTTTTTATGAGGTTATTATTATATGTTGCATTAATAAATGATATTATTTAGAAACTGTCAAGTAGACTTAAAATCAAGACGATAAACGGACAATTTAAAATTGGAATAGTGAATGAAATATATATATATATATATATATATATATATATATATATATATATATATATATATATATATATATATATATATATATATATATATATATATATATATATATATATATATATATATAAACTTTATTGCACTAACACGTATATGTCTTTTAAGAAATTTTTGATATGCATTAACTAATTATACTCAGACATAACTATTAGAAATAAATAAAATTAAACTTAAAAATGTATGTATGTTCTCTAAGTATAGGTATAGATTAAAAGAATCTAAATGCAGCACTTTGGTCTGGACATTTTTTTCTTCCAAACTCATCCTTATATAACTTCCTATATTTTAGAACTATTTTATTTATTTAATTATTTTTCTATAGAAATAGAGCTAATCGGATTGGTTGAAAGTGCACATGACAAGAGTTAGAATTGTTCGTGGCTTTATAGGAAGGAAAGTAGTGGTAAGCACTCCACTAATGAAACCACCAAGTGGTACCAATATAAATTTTGAATTGAATATTTTGTAAATTAGTTGTTTCAATTTCGTTGCAAGCTTCATCATATAGGAATATAGGAGATAATTATTTTGAAAAGAAAAATTATGAAAGTACAATATTTTTAAGATCACAATTAAATGACAGTTTCTTTTTGCCATTCACCTCGACATATCAGTTTTTTTTTAATTTGTAGTACATAATAACTCCACAAAACTCAACTTCTCTATCTTAGTTATTTTGTATCCTCTATTTTTCATTTTCCATTCACATGTGGTGACAATCAAAGAGTATTTATTTTTTCAGATCGGTGGTCTCTATCTCGCTAAACAAGTGTTGCAAATATATGGTTAGTTTATTGTCTTTTTCTATAATAATATTCTTGTAATTTTATTATTGTTTCTCTTCAATAATATTTTTATAGTTACTCTTTCAATAATATTTTTATAGGTATAGATGATTTTTTTTTTTAAATTTTTATTATTTTTAACTGATGTCATCATGGTTCATGTTGCATCATATGATGTGTATTAAAAATTGTTTTTTCATACAGTTTCTCCTTTTGATCATTAAATATTTATGATGTAATTTGTTTATGTGTGTGATCAATTAGCATAAAGGCATATCTTTGTAATTTTCTTGAACAAAAGTGCAACCTACACCTACCTGAGATATGATGGATGACTGCACCTGAGGGTACTGCATTTGCCGACTTGCGAGGACGAAAAATTTAAAATTGCTACCATGATATATAAGTATAGATATATCACAATTGTTTTTCATGTATTGGTATATGAGATTTTAACTCAGTACATTATGTGACCATCTTGAGTTTGATGAAGGAAATGAGTTTGGAGAAGTACACACCAATAGAGAAACGTGCATGTTGGTTCTATGTAACACTTCATTTCTACAACATATACAACATATACATTAAAAGAATCTAACACGCCAAACATTATTTTCAATAAATATTGATTTTATTTAATGAGCGAGAAACAAATAATATAAAAGTTAAATTGTATATTAGATGTATGGGTCTAGGATGTTAGAAAAATGTATTTTAAGGAAAAGAGGGATGGGAAATGGAGGAATACAAAATTATTTTGGATTTTCAACAACAATAATATGTTTAAGTTTTCATAATAGTAATTCTAATTGGCCTTATATATGTATTGTGTCTAATATCGTAGGTAATTTTATATATTGATTATCATTTTAGCATATATTTATTGCTATTTTTCAACGTAATATATGTGGAATGTTTGTTACTAAGGTGTGTATGAATGTTTGACAGTTACATCATCAATATGGAAAATAATACCCGTCAAATGTCAAGTCAAAATTAAAGGGCACGAGGAGCAGAATATGAACGAAAAAGAAAACAAAATATGGATGACGAACAAAGACAACTATCGAGACGACGTGAACTTTATAAACGACAACAATCTCAAAATTCAACCACTTCAAACAATCGATCGAGAGATTCATTTCAGAATTTGACAAATATGACTTTTCCAAGTTCACACTTTCAAGGAACTCATGACAATGAGGTCGGTCCAAGTAGAATTGCATCTGTTAATGGTGTTGCACATGGTTGGTGATGATCATACTATTAATTATATGTACATTCATTGAAAGTAAATTTTTAATTTGTTGTTTAATGTTTGTATTTAAACCCACAGATTGTCAGTTTGTATCACCTAATCAAGCAATCAACAATAGAGATCCATTTCAGAATTTGACAAATATGACTTTTCCAAGTTCATACTTTCAAGGAACCCATGACAATGAGGTCAGTCCAAGTAGAATTGCACATGTTCATGGTGTCGCACATGGTTGATGATGATCATACTATTAATTATATGTACATTCATTGAAAGTAAATTTTTAATTTGTTGTTTAATTTATGTATTTAAACCCACAAATTGTCAGTTTGTATCACCTAATCAAGATATCAACAATAGTCAGTCTGGTACAGGTATTATGGATATTGTTCTAAGTATGCGATTATTTTTTTAACACATATATCTACATATACATATGTTAATTTTTTTTTATCAGACGGTATGCATGTTGATGAATTACTGGAAGATGCAGTAATATTTCATTTTAATATGGAAGGCATAGATAATAATGCATCGTCACGTCGTCCTCAAGGTATGTTCATTAATTTCATTTTCATATTTTTCTCAATGTGTTTACTTATATATTAGAATTATAAGAACTATAGTAGTAAATATATAAGAATTATAAACAAACTAATTTATGGAAAGACAAATTATGATAATTAAAATTTATTATTTTGTACCTTTAAACAATTAAGTGTTGAATAATTTCAAATGGTTTCATATTGTTAAGGAAATCAAAACTCTCATTCTCTCCCCCTCTTTCATATAATTATACCGGATATGAAAGATAAGATTGCAAGAAAAATTATTACGGCAGTTATGAGACACAAATTATTATTATTATTATTATTATTATTATTATTATTATTATTATTATTATTATTATTGATCATGATGGAACAAATAGGATAGAAAATGCAGATATAAATTTTAAATGAAGGATAAATAAGGATCTTCATTAGACTACTCAGCACAATAGTTATAAATTTTAAATGAAGGATACATAAGGATCTTGATTAAATTACTCAGCATAATTCATTAAAAAAAATCATAATGAACATAGTTAACATGCCATTTTTCTCAACTCCAAAAGTAGCACACCATTTCCAAAATAACGTGTATCTATGAAGGTTAAAATATCTCTAATTATCTTGCAAATAAAATAAAATAAAATAAAATAAAATAAAATATGAATGAACTATTTTTTTATGTCTTTGTTGGACTATTCACCCTTTCAATTCACAATACTCACAATCAAAAACAAAATAAAGATCATCCAAAACATGTTTAATAAATTCATCCAATTATATTCAAACAAAAATACCTATAAAAATGAATTCTCTTCATAATGAAAAAACAATAGATCAATTATTTGTGTTGCAATAATGGAGTTAGTTAGTTAGTTTAGCTCGGAGAGAGTGACTTTTTAAGTGAGAGTAGTTAGTTTGAACGTGAAAAATAAAAAGGCAGTTGGAAATGGTAGGAAGTTTTTTTTTACAGCTATTAGTGTTATTAAATAAATGATTTCGCGAGAATTTTAAATATAGGTATAGATTAAAAATTGTTTAATAACTCTCTCTCCATAGCATATACACAGTTAACAATTACTAAAAAATATCATAAGTATAAAATTTGTTTATTATACAATTATTTACAATATCATTACTTTATACGCACTCTTGTTGTCGTACTCAACAACGCCAACCTGGCCATCTTCCAGCAAAATGAGCGCATACAGATGCTGGAGAGTGTCTGTCACTCTCATTCTCCTGCAGAGAGACATCGTCCGGGAGTAGAGATGACGAGGATATCCGTGGACCCTTGAGTTACGAGATCATGGAAACCCGCATTCCTCTCGAGCTCGAGAAACCCCCTCTATTGGCCACGTACGGTGGGACCACAGATCTCGACTGTTGCACCCTTAAATTTTCCCTCACATCTTCAAGAGAATTTGTGTCAAAAGGCATACTCATGCTCATAGGAGTCTCAAAATCTCAAAGACTATTCAAGGATTGAACATTCAAGCTCTCCTCCTAAGCAATGGGTTCCTAATTAGGGTTTTGATTCTCTCAAAGGAAATTGAACTTCTAAGGCTTCAAGTGGACTTCATGGTGTCTCATATGTCTCAAAGTATCTCCATGTCAGGTTTCAAGTCTTGCTTCACAAATTTTCCCTCCCTATTGCTAACAGTCACATTATTCTTAAACTTGGTCTTTATAAAAAATTTGGTTCATTATTACTGACATTTTAACAGTAGTTAATTTTGCTTATTTAAAAATATACAATAGTTTACTTTAAACTATTTGTATTTTTAAATAACCAATAGTTACTTAACCTTCATATGCTTTCAAGTACATTTTTATTTTGAATGAGACAATTTGTCGCAAGTTCGCGTTTAGAATGAGTGAGATGAGGAAAGATTTTCTGCAAGAAAAGACGATTCTTCTTTGTTCAAGTCTTTTAAAGAAGCGTTTTCTGTTTATTGTTTGTGAACGTTCTCACACTAAGACTTGTTCATCGTGGTAGATGCCTTACACCTTGTCCCGAAATGGAACGTGCATAAGTAACCCACGGTAAAGTCTTGTGGCGTATGAGAAAGATCAACCTTTATTAGGTGTTTTTTATTGTTTCATTTTGAGATGAGAAAGAAAGAAAAGCAAACCAAAGGCCAAAGTCTAAGGGGAATACTAAAATCCTAGTGTTGTCATGCATGGATGAACCTAGGTTAGTGTGGTTTTCTAATCCTAATGAGAAAAGGAAAAGAAGAAGGGAAATAGAATTCAACTTACTTCCTAATGAAGCTAAGTCGATCCTAAAGGGATTAGCATGAAGTTGTGTAAGAATAAGCAAAGGAATGTTAAAAACACACACACTTTGAGAGCATAAAGAAGGTAAAAGGATAAGGTTGTGAGACTTACCTTTACCTCCCTACAAAACAAGGGTTAGCATGATAAACATGAATAAGAAATGAGGTAAATAATTACCAAACAATTCCTAAGTGATCTTGGACCTAAACTAGACTCAATCCTAAGTTTAAGGAACCTAAAAATAATGCCAAGCAAAAATCCAGCAGCCTATTATAGCTCCTAAATGCACAAACAACAATGAAATGCAATGCACAACGTACACAACTTTCTACAGCTACCAATCAGCATACAAAACAAGTGTAAAAAGTGTGAAAATCCAACACACAACATATATTTTACAGCCACTGCAAGAAAAGACAGTTATGGAATGCAAGACAGATTTGAATTATTTTATTTATGCACAAAGTAAATGGAAAATAATGCACAAACAACATATAACATGATCAAATGCAACTTCAACATGAAAGAATAATATGGATTATGGACATGATTATTTACAATGAATTGCTTATTAAAGAATACACAAAAATAACAAATATGCAACAAGTATGCATTTAAATTTTGAAAAAATATGCAACACCATGAAATGTGCACATGCATCAACAAGAATCAACAAAATGAACATGCGACTTGATGCAAAAATTAGAATTGATATCAAAGAATTGTGATCAAAGGTGCAAGCAAAATGCAAGAACATGCATACTTATGATTATGTATTTTCAAGTGAATCATGACATGACATTGAAGCACTCAAACAATTTAGAAGCATGTATCACAAAAATGATGCAAAAACAGAATATGAAACATTCATTTACATGCTAATTTATGCATTTGAACCTAGCAACAACATGAACAAAACAATTTATACATCAAATAAGCCCAAAATATGCAAAAAGCAATGAAACGCATGTCGAAATGACTCGAAATTATGGAATCCTGCACCTAAAGTGGTATTGAAAATTCCCTAAATACATGATTTATTCATACATGAAGATTAAAGGGACAATGAGATGCAAACAAGTCATGAAACAAAAAAAATTTCAAAGTTGGAACAGCGTTAACCGGTTAATGGTATTGGTTAACCGGTTAACGCCCTCAAGTTTTCAAAACAGGGGCAATTTTCAACGTGTTAACCGGTTAACCATATGCGTTAACCAGTTAACACTGAATAATATGCAGAAAAAAGCTAAGAAATAAGCACTTTTGGTCTTAATCCTACTTCTAAAAGCTCCTATAACATTTATGAACATGTTAGCATGAATTTTCTACTCAAATATGGTTCTCTAACACCTATGAGCACCTAGATTAAGCCACAAATCTAGATACTAACAACCGAAATAAGCATGATACAATCAAGTCGCAATCAAACATAAAATGATCAAAACGCAAGCATAACAAAGAAACGATAAAGAATGTCATGCGGCGAGATGAAGAGAATAAATTAAACGCGATAAGCGGTTTCGAATCACCAACCTATAAAGTGGAGGATTAAAATGAAGAGAAAACTGTGAGCTTCGATCTTCAATCCGCAATAACGCAAAATAAATGTTGATGCTCCAAATCGCTCCCGATTGGTGAAATAAACACCGTAACCGCGCCAGATCTTCGATAAACCACTGAATTGGTGAAGAAAATGGAGGCTAAGCTTTTGATCGATCGAGTTTTAATGTGAAACTTGATGGATCGTGATGAAGATGAAGCTTTAATGAATTTGGTAATGGAAGAAAAGTTGAGAGAAAATGAGAGAGATAAAGTGAAATGAAATTGAAATTGTGAAAAATGAAGTGAAGTTGTGAGATTTGGAGTGAAATGGATTTATATAGAGGTTAGGCTTGGATTGAAGCTTAGGTATGGATCTAGCATAGGCATTAGGCTTGGGGAATGGGGCTTGGAGTTAGGGTTGGAGTTAGTTAGGGTTCTAGAATATTTCTTGAAATATTCCTTGGAATATGCTAGAAGGATCTAGAAGGTGGTGGAAAGTTCCAAGGGAAAAAATGAAGTGGGAGTGAAGTGTAAGGCAAATGTGAAAAAGGTGAGAAAAATAAAGGGAAAGTGGAGGGAAAAATGAAAACAAACTAATTTTTGAAGCTTTTTACCCAATTTTCGCATGCGTTAACCGGTTAACACTATAGGTTAACCGGTTAACGGACCAAAAACTTGATTTTCCCTTTTTCTTGTGGGAAACTCCAAGAATGCGTCCGTACCGCCCGTTTTGAGTTGATTTTGATTTTGATCCCTTCTAGGGCTTTATGAATGAGATTGAGCTCCTTGCATAATCACTTGGCTTTTATTGATTTTGCGGATCAAATTGTTGGATGACTAATCATATGCCTTATGCTAGTAACCATGGATGTTATGCCTCATTTTTCTATGCAAGGATGCTTGATCATGTATGCAATATGCTATGTTATATGATATAAAAATGTGAGGGCAAATTTTGGGGTGTTACAAGGTATAAATCCGCAACTGAAAAGGAATAAACGAACTAGTACGTGATCTTGTTTGTATGCAAGATGCTGACGAAAAATGCGAAAATCTCAGGGTAAAAAATTAGGGTATGACAATCGCCCTTGCATATCTCTTCTTGGCCAAATTGGTTTCTCCTCCTCTTGAAAAGCCTCCAGCTATGGTGTTTAGGGTGTGACAAGAAACCTTCGTTTCATGACCCTCTCTGGCGACTGAACCCTTATTTTGTGATGCTTTCTCAGAGCCTGGATCGTCTCGACGAGGACTTCTCTTATTGTTTTGTGAATGTGAATCTTTCACATCGGATAAGAGATGTCCTCTCTGGATTAAGGCTTCAATTTCTCTTTTAAATTGTTGGAAATATTCTGTATGATGACCCTTTATTCTATGATAGTTGTACAATGCCTCTGGATCTCTTCCCATGATCGCATTTTCCCTATTGGGTCGACTAGGCTCAGGTGATGAGTTCAGATGACTAACCTCCTTCAAAATGTCGCCCCTCTGGGTGTTCAATAGAGTATAGTTTTTGTTTGGCGCGGGTGCTGGTTTGTACGATCTGGGGGAATGTCGTTCTCATATAGTTGACCAAGGTGATTCCTTCTTTCAGATTGGACTTTCCTATTTATTTTTTGTTTTTTCTATACCATATTGATCCCTTTTTTTCTTGGTTTCTTTCTTTACCCTTTATGTAGCATTCGGCCCGAGATGTAATTTCATCCATATGAGTAGCCGACTTCTGAGTTAGGGACTCATTGAATTTCCCGGCTCGTAATTCATTATGAAAAGCTCCCACGAACAACTCTTGAATATGATGGGATACCTTGAGAGTTTCTTCATTGAATCTAGCGAGGTATTCCCTGAGTGATTCAAAGTGCCTCTGTCGGACACTAAATAGAGTAGTGGTGGACACCCTTCGGCGTTTGCTTGCTAAGAAATGTTGTACCATTTTTTGGTCAGGCCCCGATAACTTGTAATAGAGAGGAATGGAAGACTAATGTACCACCTGAGTGCTACATCATTAAAAGTACCTGCTATAAGTTTACATTTTAGTGGATTTGTGGGTGCTACTATAGCCATTTGATTGTTCACGGATATAACGTACTCCTGAGGATCCGTCTTTCCATTGTATATATGTTACTAATGTTGGTGCCTTGAAATTTTCTGGGACGTGATCACCCCAGATTTCTTGAGATAAAGGTTGTGGCTCGAGTACTTCCTCCTCCGTATCTTCTTCAACTTGAGTCTTCTGTTGTAGTGTGTGTACACTGTCTTCTAGCGATTCGTTCTATTGATGCACTTCCTCATCATGTCTAAGAGTTGAGCCAGGGTAGGTGGAAGATAACTCCCATTGTCTGACATGTTGATAATAGCTATTGTGGCCTAGTAAAAGTTTTACCAAGCCTCATAGTGGGCGCCAAATGTTCTAGCTAAATTTGGTTAGAACACTAAAGGTGTTAGCCCTCCCCTTTCTGATCAAGGATAGCTACGTTGTCTTTATTGGGTAATACTTTGGGGAATTCAAGAACATGCTGAAGCAACAAATCTCAAGATAAAAAGTGTCTTGTTTATCCGTCTGGCGAAAGCCCCATTTATAGTCATCTTCATTAGGAGAGGCTATTAAGATAAGTCTTTTGGCCTTCCACCATTGCAGGCCATTTAATTCGTAATCATCCTTCATCATGTCTATCTTGAAGGCTTGGTAATGGTTGGCATTGATGCATCGTAACCGTTACATCTTTTTGGCTGACAAATGCATGAATGTCCGGAAGCCGGACATAGAATGGTTGAATGCCCGACCTCATGAGAGGCGAGCTTGGTGTGATGAGTGGTCCGGGTATGACGTATTGTGATACTGCCCGATTTATGGTTTTTGCTCATCTCCGACTATATAGCCCGCCATGGAAATATTTAGGAATGAACACATGTTATAGTTTGAAATCTTGTTTGGAAAATAATCAATTTTTAACTTAAATAAAATAAAGTGCTCCAAACAGAGACTTTAATTCCAGTACATATATGAAATAACATCAACAAAATAAATCAGCAACAAATGAAAATGAAAATAAAAGCTACACTTTTGCAAAAAATAAATCCCCAAGCATCTAAAATTATGGTTGCAAGAACACCTCAATGTTAGATGTAAATGCTTTTACAAGTAAATTTCTGGCTATGGCAAAACTTGGATTTCTAAAATTAAATTCTAAGGACCTATTTATAGGCTATGACTCGTAGAAAAACTACTTGAAACATGCAAAATGACTGGGAGAAAATTTTGGGAAGTGGTGGAAGAAAATGCAGAATCTGGTGCAAAGTTTCAGGAAGACGACATCATGGTGGTCGTCAGCTTGGCTGATAGCCTGTCCATCATGAAATGTTGAGTAAATATCCATCTCGTAGGGATATGACGGGCATGATCAGCGTGGCTGACGACCTACAAGTCATGGTTATAAATAATGCACTCCTATGCTCCTTCAATTTTTTGGCTGAAGGTTTGCACCTCTAGGACCATGACGCCCGTCATGATTGGGTTGTGCCCGTCATGACAGTCAAAGCTGAGTATTTTTCACACGTTTTTGCCATTTTCATCATTTTATCACGTAGAGGCCTCCAAATGCTAAGTACCTGAAAGTCATACACAATACTACCATAAAACCTAATAAAATGCATTAATCTACTATATAACAGTGCAGATTGAGTTAATAAAATTATAGATTTTACATGTTATCAAAGCCCCCCTCACTTAAACAGTTATTTATCCTCAAACAACTTTGCTTGCATATAAAAACATGTAAAGTGCAACAACATAATAGAAAAATGATAAGAAAACATTGCATCACAAATAATAATATGTGGTCGCAAATTCAGATTGACTAAAGTTAATTCCATAACTACTAGTGTTAAAACCAAGAATATTGTAGCAACACAAACCGCATTTTGCAGACAAAAATCTCCCTCATATGCAAACCAACTCAAATCGTGTCATTGTATCATAATCTCATTCTCTTATTTATTTCATCATCTTCCATTCGAGACAGTCACATTAAGACCCTTAATTAACTATACTAATGTCACACTCATAATAGAAATGACTGTTAGTGATTTTATTCATCTTTTCTTTTTATTTTCTCATTTTTATCAAAAATGCATTTTTAAATTGATTTTTTAAAATTCAAGACTTTTATCCAAAAAGTGCTTCCTAAAGGTTCAATACTTTTTAAAAGACATATACCAACACATTTATAAACAAAATATTTTTTTAATAGACATATACCAACACTTTTTAAAAGAAAGTTTTGTCTAAAGTTTACACAAGGCAGCCCTTAATTAATGAAGGTATTGCTTTTATATATATATATATATATATATATATATATATATATATATATATATATATATATATATATATATATATATATATATATATATATATATATATATATATATATATGACATAGTTTTAAGTAAAAAGTGATGTCTAAATGTGACTTACGACAAAAAAATTAATTAAGTTATTGATTTATAAATACTAATAATTTATTTATTATATATATATATATATATATATATATATATATATATATATATATATATATATATATATATATATATATATATATATATATATATATATATATATATTAAGTAAAAAGTGATGTCTAAATGTGACTTACGACAAACAATTTAATTAAGTTATTGATTTATAAATACTAATAATTTATTTATATTAACATTTTATAAATATTTATAAAACAATATTGTTATAAAAAATATTAACAATTCGCATCCATTTAATCCAACTAAAATATTAGTTGAAGTGTCTTACTTATCTTATTTATTGTAAGAAGTATTTGTACTACAAACTATAATTAATTCATTTTTTTCAAATCGACCCTAATTACCTTGTGTTATGCATATGTGACATTCTTGTTGCTTTAAGTAAAAATACATCCACTCAAATATTTATTAGTCTTCACTCATGTTATTTTCCTCATGCTACATTAAACCATCTATAAAAATGTAAAGGATAGGTTAACTGATTTGCTGAAATATAAGGGGTTGTACATAACCTTTTATACTGTTTGATAAAAAAAAATTATCATAAGATGAGACAAAATATATGATAAAAGACGAGACAAAAATATAAAATTTTGATCCTTACTAAGTCATAAGATAACTTTTTATCCCAAACACAAATCTAAGAAAAATATTAAAATAATTTTTTTAATAACTCATTATTTAATATATAAATATATAAATATAATATTAATATTTTATTTATTAATAAAAGTATTATAATAAAATTATATTATTTTGTCCGATACATAGAAATATCAAATAAAATAAATTTTATTTTACTATTATTATTTTTACCTTTTTCTCATTATTTAATATTTTGATTTATAAATATTAATATTTTATATATTAATAAAAATATTATAGTAAAAATTATATTATTTAATACATAAATATATAAAAAATAGATAAAAAAATTATCCAGTACATCGACTAATAAATAAAGTATAAAATAAAAAAAAAAAAAATTTATCCTATCTAATATTGTTTAATATTATTCTCTCCAATACTTATAAGTTATAAATTTATTTTGATTAATGAAATTTGGGCAGACAACATCATAATTTGATGAAAATACATGTGAAAGAATGAATATGAATACATCCAAGACCAATACTGTATATCATCATTATCATGCTTTAGATATTTAGATATACTAGATGGGAAATAAAATAAAAAATTAAGTGAAACCGACAAAAGAAAGTATGATAATGCAAAATATGGATGTCTTTCTAATCAACTTTTTCTAGACATTATTCCGACAAGGACAAAATTAATGCCAAGTACACAGCTTAAAGTCTCTTTGGCGTTATATATTCAACTTGAGAAGAATCCATTTCTTTATTTACTCTTTTTTAAGATAGACTATAATATATACTTTTCACTTTAGTCCAGTTAAATTGTGATTAAACATGGTTTATTATACATTTAACTATCACGTTTAAACTATTTTTTTTTGTACAGTTGAATCTTAATTAACTTTAACTATATTTACATTAAACTCCTATATAGATGAATCCAGATAATCATAGATTACATTTTAGTTTTCTCTGATCATATAATTATAGTTTTTGAGGTTTATTTTATAAAGGATAACTGTTTTATTGAATGCTATTTTAAATAAAAATGTTAAAGGCATAAACGTGAAGTTTGATATGATTATTAGATAGGATATAGTTTTCTAAGGTAGCGAACGACATTAATCTGGGGAAAATTAGGAGTAGTGAAAGTGTCAATATACTAAAGAAGATTGAGAGTCTTTTAAGTAGATTTGATTATACTGTTGTGAACAATGTATTTAGAGAAGAGAATCGGTGTGTTTACAAGTTGACTTAAATAGGGTGTCAATTACCGTCAAGTATGATTTATTATTTTGTAGTTTCTACCTTTATGTGAGAGTTATTAATTGATGATATGGGGAGAAGTTTCTCCTATAAAGATTATTAATATTTTTTTTCTGGGTTATTGGCCCTTCCTATGAAGAAAAAGAATATAGTTTTCAATTGTTGATAAACAATACATACTCGTAATTTTTTTTTACTATTTTTATCTATGAGTTTGACATATATATGTACCGATAGAGTATCGAAGTATATTTAGATATTACTTTATGATTCTTTTATTTCTTATTGAGGAAATTTATCTTATTTTTGCA
This sequence comes from Lathyrus aphaca, assembly GCA_963966055.1. Lineage (NCBI taxonomy): Eukaryota > Viridiplantae > Streptophyta > Magnoliopsida > Fabales > Fabaceae > Lathyrus > Lathyrus aphaca. Next base: position 626,282,298 of record OZ014519.1, read on the forward strand.
AGATGACGTGATTATATACATTTAAGAAAATATATTATTCATTGTAGAGAGCTTGCAATCTTCAAATATAAATATGATTTTACTAAAGATGTCTTATTTAATATTTTTGTTAGAAAATTTAATATAAATCGAATGGATTGTAACGAGACTAGAATCATGAACGAAATCTCTTTCCTTAAAAGTATTTCAAGCACTCTAAAAAATGTCTTAGAGTTGGAACGCAAGAATACCCAGGATAATTCAGTCTTTTATCAAGTCTTCGCAAGACCAACGGAAACTCGATTATGTAGCGAAGACTGTTTGGAATTTGTACACGAGGATTTCCGATATGAGATTATTTTCTGAATTCCAGAATGAGGTATTTATAGGTCATACATGTGTTGTTTCACAAGGTTGCGACCCTTGATGAAACAACACCTTTTAACCAAAAGTTGCATTGTTTCCAAACATTACTTATATTCATTCCAAAACAATACTTCACGAAGTGTTGTATATTTTGAATTCGAAATTCAAACTTCCAGTAACCCCAGACAAATTTAACAGCAACTTCCACTGGTGGATGTTTAGTGCTAAAACTGACCAAAATTGTTTTCAGACAGATTTAAAGGCAACTTCCACTGGTGGATGTTTAGTGCAAAAACTGACCAAAATTTCTTTCAGATAGAATTGAAGGCAATTTCCACTTTTGTCTATGGGGCACTTATATCCTCTTTAACTTTTTCATACTTGAACACACCCATGAGTATTAATTGTCCATTAATTTCCAACAATCTCCACTTGTTCTAATAATGACAAGTCTAAAGAGTGTTAATACAGTTAGGTATGTTTCCATTTAAAACTTAACCTTAGTGAGGACAACGCAAAGTTTAATCAGAATGTTAGGTAGCAGTGTTTTAAAACCATTAATCCATATGATTAGACCGGTGTTACCTTACACGCACTCTTTAAAGGTTCTTCCTCTACATATCTCGTTTAGAACTTATTTATGGTCATATGCTATCATGTTTCATGAATTTTCATGAGAGAAACTCCAAATCTCACTTTGAGACAGCACCATCTCGAAATTTACATAGGTGAAGTTCATATTGTATCTTTTTCCATAAGACACGTACCCTCGGTATTGAACTTCATAAAGAGTTTAAAAGAAAACTCAACCCTCGTTTTCAGGTCAACATTATCACAAAATGTTTGACAATTATCTAAATCAACGACTTGTTGTTACCCATTGAATATTGAGGTTAATGTTCAATTAACGTAAGATTGGGTTGCCGCCGTTGTCGGAACTCTTTCTCAAGAAGTTTCAACCTCATACCTCTCGAGGTTGTTTTTAATAAGTCTCTGGCCAGTGGCTTAGTAAATGGATCAAAAACATTATAGCTTGATCGTATATGTGTAAATGATTACATCCTTAATCAATTTTCTCATGAAAGAATGTCTAAGTCCTACTTGCCTAGACTTTTTGTTATACATTTTTTATATGATTTAGTTAAAGTGGTTTGACTACTGCAATGTATCAACACTTTGAAACATTGTCTTTAGTCAATGAAACTTCCAACAGATGGTCTCTCAAACATTCTACTTCTTCACCAACAGAAGCAAGAGTCTCAAACTCTGATTCTATGGTTGAGAGAGTGATCCACATTTGTTTCTTACTCTTCCAAGAAATTTCACCCTCAACTAGTGTAAATATCCACCAAAATACAAATTTATGATATTTAACACTCGATATCCAACTCACCTTGGTATATCCTTATAATATGGCAGAAAATCTACCATAATGTAGATCAAGATTTTTTTTATAAGATTACCGAAAATCCTAATGACGGTCTTCCAGTTCTCATCATTTGGATTGCTAGTAAAATCTACTCATTTTACTAATTTCAAATGTTATGTTGGTTATAGTACATTGCATACACTTGCATATTCCAATTGAGTCACAACTCTTTTATCATTCTTTTGAAGTTTGACACTAGACATAAATAGAGTGATCACTTCCTAAAGCGTAAGTGTTTAAAATTATCATATACTTTCTCAACATAGTGTGTTTGACTAAGTTCATAACCCCCACTATTTCACTTTACTTTGATCCTCAAAACTGTGTCAAGTAGTTCAAGATCATTCATCTTGAATGTGGAAATTAGAAACCTATTCGTTTATGAAATTCTATTTATATTGCTGTTATTGATAAATCATATAATCAAAATGAAAACAAGTGAATATCACAATATTCTCACACAACTTTGTGTAAAAAACACTTGTAATAAGAATCAGATGAAGAATATGTTAGATAATCATGCTTGGTGATGCAAAAAGGTTTTAGATGAAGTGAGAGATGCAATTATGAGCAATTTAAAGTATTATAGTACAAATTACAATGAGCACCTTATTTATGTTCACTTGTCTTGAATCTTCACTTGAATTTCTATGCTAAGCCTTCTTTATCAACTTCATCATTGATGTTCATGACACATTTGAACCTTTTCTCCTTTGCTAGTCTTTATCTTCATCAAAATTGAACTGGATATATGATATATTATTATCAATCTCTCCCTTTTGTTGATGACAAACTCTTTGAATTTCTTGTTTAGATAAGATTTAAAAGTCTCCCCCTAGGTTGTGTGCCTCCCTTTAATTGGTGAACTTTTTAATGCCAAAGTCAAACTTTGATATTATTTTTTGGGTGCATTTTTTGAAACCATACAAGGATTTGTCAAGCTTGCATGCCTTTTGTTCATTTCCACATAACCTTCTAGTTGTTCCATGTAAATCTCCTCATCGAGATCTCTATTTTGTTGCGTCGATTTGACATCCATTTTATGAACTTTCTTTGGTTTAAAACCCTTGGTCATTAATCTAGATTTGTATGTGTTTAGTGTACCATCACACTATGATACTTCCTTCTAAACAACCATTTGCATCCAATGAGTCTTAATTCTTTAGTTAGATTGACAAATTTCCAAGTTTTACATGGTATTATTAAATCCATTTGTCTTGGATATCATCCTTCCAAATAGTGGAGTCCTTTGAAGCTATTGCTTGCTTATAAGTCTTAGGATCGTCTTCCATTTGAAGATTAGGAACCTTACGAACACAATTCTGACTATTTCCTTTTACTAGATAAAAGAAATAAATCGATTATCAATTTTGTTCAGTCCATGATCCTTAGTCTTTCGGACTCTCTTGCTTATTCTTAGTTCGAGTTATTTTTTCAACAATCCATGAAGAATCTTCCTCACACGATTCTTCATTAGTGACAAACTTTCAATTTATGTTTAAACAATCCGTGGAAAACTTTCCTCACGAGGTTTTTCATTTGTGGAAATATTGAATCTCTTATCTTCATGATAAGGATCTTAAAATTTCGCATCTCAATATTCAATAGTTATATTATACTCTAAATTCAGAAATCTATATAAGTCATGATCCATTTTCAAATGACCTTTATATGTCTTATAATAATAAGTTTCATCGAACGCAAACAATTCACGGTTCAATTGTATAATTTGAAATTATAAACTTTAATTAATTTTACCATTTTGATTATTAACAAACTCTGCTTTGATAATAATTCAAAATATAATTTATTTAAGGTAGACCAAAGACAAAATGACCATTACCGAATCTTTGATAAAATTGAGAATTTAATTCATATTATAATCATAATGAATTGCCAAAATATCATTTTTCTATATAAGAATGATAATAATAAAATTGATACATATATTTTCCTTTTAACAAAGAAAATAATATTTCATTCTTTGTTTTTGAAATTCTAACGTTTACCTGTTGTATAATGTAGCCCTTGCCAAAATGAAAATTAATGCATCTTTTATAATGATAGAAATAAAAACTATGTAACTAGTTCAGGATATATTAATCTCATGCATATTAGCAATTCATTCACACCGTCAATATTAAACGCAATGCAAGTGCAGAAAATTTGTAACTTAATTAAAATGAGTGAATGTGTTTCATTTTACACAGTATATTAAACATATTTATGATACAATTATTATCCTATCGGTTAATTATTTAGGATGCTCTGAATATCAATGGTTAGTATTTTATATAGATCTTCATATCAATTTTTAAGGTACTCTAATTTATATGAAAAAATAATAATAAAAATAACCCGGACTCATGATGATTATTGTTTTTGATGTTTGATACGAAAACCTCGGTTACCATACATGTATTTCACAAAGTTGCGACCCTTGATGAAACAACACATTTTAATTAAAAGTTATATTGTTTTTAAGCATTATCTATATTTATTTTAAAATAACACTTCACGAAGTGTTGTATATTTTGAATTCGAAATTCAAACTTTCAGTAGTCCAAGACAAATTTAACAGCAACTTCCACCGGTTGATATTTAGTACAAAAACTGACCAAAATTATTTTCAGACAGATTTAAAGGCAACTTCCATCGGTGGATATTTAGTGCAAAAACTGACCAAAATTTTTTTCATACAAATTTAAAGACAATTTCCACTTTTGTCTATGTGACACTTATATCTTCTTTAATTTTGTTATATTTAAACACGTGATAGTATCTTTGAAAAAAAAATACTAATGAGCTTTTTAATTGCTCATAAAAAAGAAAAGCTACATTTAAGTTAACAAATATTCTAATATATGTGTGAATATAAGAGAAACATATATGTTGAGATTTAAATGACATTTCTCTCCTTGTAGCACTAAGTAGTAGTTTATGATAATGCACTTCTCTTTTTCTCAAATTATATGATGAACTTTTTCTAATTAAATAAAGGATAAAAAATAGTTATAACTATACTATCATCTAAAAAAATTATTTTCTTTACAAAATTATATACTTTTTTTTAAATATATTGAATAATTATATAAAAATTAAATATACTAATTATTTAATATATTTAAAAAATATATTGAATAATTATATAAAAATTAAATATACTAATTATTTAATATATTTAAAAAAATAAATGATCACATATTTATAAGATGAGATAGAGTATTAACTTTATTAAAGGGAAAGAGAAGAAAAGAAACAGAAAAAAGGATAAGTTAGGTTTTATGATTAGATAATGATACAATAGCAAATTAGAGAGGTTTGGCCCCCAAACAAGATGAATAAGAAACATCATAATTATGTCTATAGCTTCAAAGATGCAACCAATCTACCCACAACATTCTCTATCACTCGACTCAACTTGTATATTGGAATAGAAAACTTCACTCTCAAGATGTGCTCTTTCTTGACCACTCAAATAGTCAAATTTATTTCACTCTACTAAACACTTTATATACTTCTATGAATTATTATGAGATAACAATCATTATGAGATAACACATGCTAGATGTTATATTTCGATTGTACACCTACTATGATTTATGAAGCCATCAAATAAATGGATTAGATAAATATAAATTGAATTTTATTATAGTCGAAAATGATATACTAATCTATTAACACTCCAATAAATTCTTTTATAAAAATTTCAATTTAATCTGTCCATTAGAAAAATAATTTATTAAATCTATTTATTAATAAATTTTTAATGGATGGAATGATAATTGAATATTTTATTAATTTTATTTTTAAAATTTCACAATTTTTTTAAAAAAATCTCTCAAATGGTTTCTTTATTATATCAATTTTCAATGACAAAAGATAAATAAAAAAATATTTGAAATATATATATATATATATCTCTAAAAAAATAAGTATTTTAATTTGATAGGCTAAAAGAGTAGATTATCCGATATCAATAATATAAAAATTTAAATTTCTAATGTGTGTTGAAAGAAAATGTAGTGCACCCGCGGATCGTCTCAAAATTAATGGGGAAAATTTGTTTTGACTGAGTTTGAGTTCGAATTTGAATTTTTCCCAATTAAAAAATATGGAAATAAGTCAGGTAATGAGGACATTATTATCCATCTTGAATATGTCTCCGAACCCGTCCCATTTATTTCATTATGTACATTATTATTTAGTTTTATTATTTAGTTTTATTAATTTGGAATATTAAATATCCGATCAATGTTTTGATATTTTGATTTTGATTAATTATTTTTTAAAATAATTTTTATTAATTATTTAAAATATTTGAAATGTATATGAAATTTTCAAATTGTTTTATTTTATTATTTATAATGTAATTTAATTTTGGAAAGTATAAATATTTCTATTGGAAAAAAATTGATTTTACTAAATAGATGGTGGCGGGGCGGGGATATCCGAATCCAACCCAAACCCGTTTAGAATGGGTTTGGGTTTTAATTCTCCACCCCCGTTTGGATTTGGGGCGGATAACTGGAGTTGTTTGGGGATTCGAGTTTGGGTTTGAGAAAGGTAAAAATCGTCTCTGACCTGTCTCGTTGCCATGCCTAAGTGCATGTTGTTGTGTTATCACCAGAAGGAAAACAAACATATATGTTTTAAAATCACAATTTACAAAAAAGTTAATTCATAATATTATTCGCATCTATAGGTTTCTCACCATGAGACATCAAGATTTCGGCTTCTTTTTCAATGCATATTCATCAACAAGCTTGCTTCTTGGAAAGGTTATTTCTTATCCTTTGTCGGTAGAGTGGAGCTTGTCAAATATACCATTCAAGGTATGCTCATGCATTCAATGTCCATTTATTTGTGGCCGATTTCTCTTATTAGGGAGCTGGAAAAGGTCGCGAGGAACTTTATCTGGAGTGGGAATTTGAATGACAAAAAGTCGGTGACAGTTACTTGGAATCAGGTCTGTTTATCGTTCTCGGAAGATGGTATTGGTATTTGATCCTTATTTCATCTTAATGAAGCCACAAATCTCAAACTTGGGTGGGATTTTCTCAATTCTGAGGAGCCTTGGGCGCAAATTATTAGACAGTGTGTTTTCCGTAACAATGTTTGTATTAAGCATCATATCTTCACCTCCATTTGGTCCTCTATTAAAAGTGACTGGCTGGATGAGTGGTGTGGGGATCCATTGGAGGTTGGTTCGGCAGGTGGTGCTCGGGATACCTCAACTTTGGTCAGCCGCTTCATAGTCAACAATAAATGGGATTTTCTAGTGCTGATAATTCAGTGTCGGTTCTGCTACAACTTAAGGTCATATTTATCACGTTCCCTTCGAAGCTCGTTAGGATAAAAGGGTTTGGAAGCATAATACATCGGGATATCTTCATCTTAAAGATGCTTATAATTTCAAAAGAATTTGCGGGAGTTCCAATGATTGGTGGAAGTGACTTTGGTCGAAAAACATACCACCGTCTAAAGCTAGTTTGGTTTGGAGGCTTATTCGTGGAAAAGTTCCCACGGATGACTAATTGAAGCGAAGATCTTTTGTTTTCCCTTCACAATGTTGTCTTTGTCGAAACATTGAAGAAACATCATCTCACCTCTTCTTCGAATGCGTATATGTTGTTACCCTTTGGAAATGGTTAGTTTCATCATTGAAAATTCCTAGTCCTATTAATGGTTGGGAAAACCTTTGGATTCTTTGCTCCAAGAATTGGTCTGATAGGTGCAAAATGGTTTTCAATGTTGCTTTCGTCTACATTTTTAATTTGGTTTGGCTTGCCTGCAATACGGTCAGATTTTAGGACATGTTTATCATTATTTCTTCTTCTATTTCCTGCATTCATTTTGTGGTTTCTTTGGCTGGTTCGAATTCTACAGCTTCTTCCTCGGTTAATATGAGTGATTTCGAGATTTTGTAGTCGTTCTGAGTCAATATTCGTCGAATTGTCCAAATTTTTTGGAAGTTATTTGGAATCCTCCTTTAACTAATTGGGTTAAATTTAACTATGATGGTGCGTCTTCGGGCAATCCTGGCCTATTGCCCGTCATCCTGTGGAGGTCTTGCCAGTGATTCAGAGGGGCGGTTCTTTGGTGCTTTTGCCTCTTTTTTAGGTACTTCCACCTCTCTCATTGTTGAACTCTCAGGTGTTATGTCAGCAATTAAGTCCGCCAATGAGAAGGGTTGGCTTAATCTTTGGTTGGAATCAGATTCTTTAGCGGTGGTTCATGCTTTCAGGAAGCCGTCTATGGTTTCGTGGATTATCCGTAACAAGTGGATTAACTGTGTAAATAGCACTTTAAAGATGTCTTTTGTGGTGTCTCATATCTATAGGAAAGGGAACAGTTGTGCAGATTCTCTTGCTAACCTTGGTGTGTATATATATATATATATATATATATATATATATATATATAATATTTCTTTTAAAATATAAAAATATCATTATATTAAAATTATTTGATTTTATGATAACATATATAACTTTTATTGTGTTTTAGAATTGTTTCAATAATTTCAAAATAGATAGTTAAATAATCTATTGAATTTTAAAAATATGTTGGGATTAATTGCATCGAATTTATTAACCAACTTTTAATGTAATGGATAAATTTGATGGAATGAATTTAATTGTGACTCCCCTAAGTACATCGAAAAATAATGACATTTTATTACTTCTCTTTCGTCGTATTGGTCTGGGTCATGAATTTTTTAATCTTTTGATTTAGCAACGTTTTGAAGAGTTGTGAAAGTGCAGGGTAAGAGGTGAGTGTTGTTATAAATGAAAGCTTAACGTGTTTGAGTAGCAAAAGAATTAAAGATAGGCGTGAGTGGTGAATAAAGAATTTGTACATGCACAACAGTGGAGCAGCATGACAGACAGTAAATAAAACATAATCTGAATACATGAGCTGGGAGCATGTGACAGGCATGTAAACACTGTAACATCATAATGTTTTGTTTTCAATGCCCAATACATCAATAATGTTAATCTTAATACTGTACTTAGTCAAATGTAAGTATTATGGAGCTGAAATTAATTTAGTCAAATGTTGCATTTCATTTGAATTCATGTTTGTCTCTTCCGCTAAACTCAATGATATCCTTTTCATATTTAATTTAAGTATTCAGAAGAAATATAACTTTTCTTTTCGTGATTTCGTCGTCTTAATGCGACGTTGTGTTGGTTGTCGTGTTATCGTGGCGTTATTTTATTTTTCCGTTTTTGTGCGGTGTTTGTTCGGTTGAGATTGACAGGTTAATTTTAATTCAGCGCATATTCAATTAATAATTTTAACTTCATCAACGTTCTTCATCAACGTTGCAGATTCAGAGACATGAGATTTCCGAGCATTTCAATTTCGTCATATCTTTGTAGGTTTTGTCACATTAGTAATCATTGTAATGTTATATGCTATTAATGTGGGTGTTGTGAGTTTGTTCACAAATTCATCATTTTTAATATATACACTACAAAAAGTTTGTCATACTGTGACAACATTAATAACTATATGTATATGCACTTGTTAGCTCTTAATTTCGACGCCCGGTCGAGATTGATGGAATAAGAGAAGAAAAATGAATCTCTGTGAAGTTATGAGATACTTAGACAAAATGACATAAGTTGGAGTAGTCAATCGAAAGTCGCTCTTATGAAAGAAGGAATATGTTGGATGGACTTGGAAAGATTTTCTAAGTTTCAAGATTTTAGTTCGACAACATTAATAACTGTAGGTATATGCACCTGTTAGCTCATAATTTCGACGCCTAGTTGGGATTGATGAAATAAGTGAAGAAAAATGATTTTTGGTGAAGTTATGAGATACTTCAACAAAATGACATAAGTTGGAGTAGTCAGTCGAAAGTCGCTCTTATGAAAGAAGGAATATGTTGGATGGACTTGGAAAGATTTTCTAAGTTTCAAGATTTTAGTTCGGCAAGAACACTACTGATGGTGTTCGACGTGAAGTTTGAATTCAAATAAAGGAAGGAATTTTGTTTTTATCCAGTTGTAGCAAAAGGAGACGTGAAACAGGTCTAGACAAAGAGAACGTGTTGAACGCCACTTGTCTTATTTTACTAGGAAGGTCGTTAGCGACAGTTATTTCAATCAGTATATATAGGAAGTCTTAGTGATAAGATTTCGTGTGTGTTCAAGTGTGTACAAATTACTCAAATTACTCAAAGAACCAGCGTAGAGAAAAGAGTGTGTGAGAAATGTATGTTTGATGTAACACCATACTTTTCATTCAATGCAATTTAATTCATACTTTTACCCAGAAATTTATTTATTTTTCGCACAAGTTATCTTCAGCATTTACAGTTCTTTTGACTACAGTTTCTGCACTTAGTTTCATTTACATTTTAAAGCAAATTTCGTTTGAATCATGAATATTGTCGAAGTGATAAGTGTTTTCCAGACTTTATTTTAAAATTAATTAGCACATGTCCTATAATCAATCTGGTTGATCCTGTGAGTAACCAAAGCATTTCGATTTGGAAGACCAACGATGTTGCACCCCAAAATTTTCCCTCTAATTTCTAACTTTAACTGACTTTTTGCTTCGCATTCATATGCATCTCCCGCTATGCCATCCATTTTGCATTCATGCATTTTGTATTGAGCTCCCACGACATGGTATCAAAACATCTCTCTATCATTTAAGATTTCCTTAGGTAGAGGCGATTTATTATGTTATCATATTCAAGTTGGAGCAAGGCTGAATTCCCATCATCATGTGTATCTTTTTATCAAAGTTCATCAAGCATCATGTTCATATGCTTCAAGATTTCTCAAGATGTCTGTAACACGGTGGGAGAACTGACTTTAGTTAAATGTTGTGGATAGCAAGAGTTGCCACCGACTTTTATTTTATCCAAAAGGAAAGGGCATAAAAGAATAGGAAAGACCTTAAAAAGATTTTGAGTTCGGGGGGTAGGTTATACAAAGGGAAGGTGTTAGCACCCTTTATATCCATGGTTATCCATGGGCTCTTAGTTACTTAGCTCACTTTAAACTGTTTTGAGAAAGGTGTAGTGTGTGATAAAAATTTTCTAAGTACTTTATAACGATCCTCGTATGGATGTATATAAAGACTTTGTTTTGAAAATTTGTTTGAAATGTGAAGTGTAAAAGAGTTTTTTTGAAGAAAAGTAAGCAAGTACTTAAGAGGAACCTACCCTATGCTAAATCTTTACTGTTCTTATATGTTCTTTCAATGGTAAGACTATCCCTATTATTAAGGAATAGGTAGTCATTACCTTGGATGTGATAAGGGACATGTGAAGGGACATCTGTATTTAGGCAACTGTAAGGTGTCTTTAGCAATTCGTAGGGACTTATCATCTTTTATTCGAAGGGACAAGATCATTTATCGTAGGCAACATCGAAGGGACTTGATCTTATAATCTTAAAGGGACTTGATGATATTAATGAAAAGGGACTTTGCTTTAAGACACCTTACTTGACCTTATAATTAGGCAACATGAGGAGTAACCTTAGAAAGTGCAAGATGGCGATCAAAGATCGACTTACGTGTGTGAGTGTCCATATTCATATATTTATCTTATTAAGTAAGTCATTCTAAATTAATTTTAAATCACAAACAGGTTATCACTCCCTATAGTTACTAACCATGGCAAAAATATTTATTAATAATCAAATAAAGACAAAAATAAAACTACGACTATTACAAGGCTTTCGCAATTACATTATAATATAAACAATAAATATATATATAATAAAGAAATTATAATTAAAATGGTTAGTAATAAAATAATTATAAGAAGAAGAGGTTAGCACAAATATACCAAAAAATATATACAATTTAATTAAATATTTTTAAATTAAACAAACAATTTTTAAGAATTTTTAAGAAGTAAATAAGATAATGAGAATAATAATAATAAACCATATAATAATTATTTACAAAACATGATTAATTATTTAATTATATATTAGAAAAATTAATTAAATTTAATATTTAAAGTTAAACAAAAATTAGGGTTTGGAATTAGGGTTAATTTTACAATTAAGAAAAACCAGGATTAGGGTTTTGATTATTTAATCTAAATTTAATTAAATTATAAAAAATATATACAATAATAATATAAACAAATTTTAAACTAAATATAAACCAAATTAAATTTTAGAAAAAATAAATTAGAAATTTTTTAGAAAATATAAAGTTGTATATATTTACATATTATCATTTAAAAAATATTTTTCTTATAAAAAATATAATTTGGATTAATTATAAAACAAATAAAGAAATAATAAGAAAATGAATAAAAAAAACTTACCTAGGGAAGGGATCGAACCCAGGCCCTAGGCTTTGCAAGCACTAATCCAGCAGCGTGACCACCAGGCCAGGTGCGCGCTGGTGTTAGGGTTTGGGCAACAATTGTTTTATTATTAACCTGCAAAAACACCAAAAAAATAAAACAAAACAAAATGGCCTGGGGGAGGTTCGAACCCAGGACCATTCATTTACAAACAAACACACAAACCAGCTGAACCAAACGCGTTAATTGATAATTGAATAACAAATACATATTATAAAAACAATCTAAATTTTGAATTCAGATTTTCGCGCCAAGGACTTCATCTTCCTCCTCTGACCCTGCGAATTTACCTGCGAAATTTGTTAAGAATTTTCCTGCGAATCTAGTTTCGCAGGCTTTCCTAGGTTTCTTCAATCATCACTGAACCTGTAAAATTTTCCAAAATTGAATACACCAACAGAATCACCACAACATTTACAATTTAACCATGTCATTAGAAATTATTTATATTAGCTAAATCGTTAAACCCTAATATGGTGCTTGAAACCCTAATAATGGCGTTTGGAGATTAAGGTCACGATTCTTCAAATTGAGAGTCCAGAAACGTTCCTAGCACCATCACAAACATCAAGCAGTCATCAAATATTATTTAAAACAAACAAATATATGAAATCGAAAAATTCAAATTCAAGAACAAAGCATGATTCGGTTGGACGATTATATGATGTTTTAGATGCTTATGATGATTGAATTGTGTTCAGTGATGCTCAAGCAAGCTAATGCCACCTTCAAAAAGCTTTGAAAACGCCTCTAGGTTGCAATCCGAATTGGAGTTTTTTCTTGAAAAGTTTGAAATTTGTTCTTATGCTTGGAGGCTGTGTAATCGTTCTCTTGTGATTGGGATGTATTCAGGTATATGTAGAGATGAAAATTAGGTCAAAAAGTTATGGATTTATGGACTTTGTATTGATGACTTGATCATGAAGTTTCCTTCTTTCAAATATTGAAAAAGATCACATCTAACCTTGCCAAATCAAGCTAGCACGAATTTGGATCAGATCAATCATTTATAATTGATGTTTATGACTTTCTAGAATCATAATCTCATCCAAATATTTGATTTTCATATTTTATTTTGATTTAATTTGTATTTTAATGAATAAAATTCAAATAAATACTAAATAAAATATAAAAAATCAGAAAAGGCATGGGTTGGGTCGTGCTTGATGATATTATGAAGATTGGATGGCAATTTGGTAGGCTGATTTAGCAAAAGTTGGTTTTAAGGCCTCATTTGCTTCATAAACTTCCCAAAAATTTCCCAACTTTGCAAGGGCACAAATCCTTCAATTTTAATGCTATGAAGGTGTTCTTGATCATTTTAGAAAGCTTAGAGAGTCCTATAACCAACCACTTTGGTCTCATGTCCATATCTTTTACCATTCTCAAATTATGCTCTTCGGAAGATGTTGACTTTTTGTTGACTTTTAAAAAGACCTATAATGTCTTAGCTCATACCTTCCAAATGAAGCATTTCTGGGCTTGGATTGTGAGACACAAAGTTGTAGAGAATTTAATTTCCTTCAAAATTAGCTTTGGATGGAAAAATTTTGATGAAGCATGTGAAAGTTATGGCTGGTCAAAGTTTCAGTTGACTTTTCCTATGAAAACCCTAATTTAGAAACTCCTGATTCTTGATGATCTGAAATCTCCTTGATGAATCATGATCAACCCTTGATCAAATGATGAATTTTACTTCATATACTTGTTGTTGGCAAAAAATCATGAAGTTTGACTTTGGTTTGACCACAGTTGACCTCAGTTTGACATTTTGACTGTTTTGACTGATTTTAGCCTATCTGATCATTTGACTGAGCAAACATTTTGGGAAACTTTTGAAACTTGACATGGGGATTCTTGCACACATATAGGATGTTATGAAGCTCACTTGAAGTCTTGGAAGTCCATTTAGCCTGATGAAAGTCAAAACCCTAGTTTAGGATGCCTTGCTTAGGAGGATGCATTGTCTGAGGGAATTGTCAAACTTTCTGACTAATTGTGAACCTTGTGAACCTTGTGAACCTCATGAGATGTCTTTTGAACCTTTTGAATCACTTAGTACATAATGTCTTGTCTTGGTGAGGGCAAATTTTGGGGTGCAACAGCTGCCCCTGTTCAATTTTCTGAAACCTGAGGGGTTAGATTGGTATATGTGCCATTCGTGACCTGGAAGGTTGAAGGGGATTGAACACAAAAGCCCAAAAATTTGTACTCATCGGTGCGTAAAGTAAAGCTGATGACTAATTGTATATGCTTGAGTGGGCTTGAAGATGCCACGTGGAAGAAATGGAGATGGGCTTATAGATGCCATTCATAATATCAGGAGGTGATAATATCTTGATGTTGATACTGGATATCAGCATTAGGTCTTTGTATAGGCCGTCTCTGAATCGTTTATGCAACATGGTGAGGATTATCTCTTCTGGAAATATCTTGGATTAGGGAATAGATCTTCGTATAGACCGTTTGCCTACTCTCCGAGGACAAAAGAAATATCAAGATTAAATCTTCGGAAAATATCCTGGACTAGGGAATGGATCTTTGTATAGACCGTTTGCCTACTATCCAAGAACAAATAGATTAAATCTTCTGAAAATATCCTGGACTAGGGAATGGGTCTTTGTATAGACCGTTTGCATACTATCCAAGAACAAATAGATTAAATCTTCTGAAAATATCCTGGACTAGGGAATGGATCTTTGTATAAACCGTTTTCCTACTATCCAAGGACAAAAGAATATCAGGATTAAATCTCCTGAAAATATCCTGGACTAGGGAATGGATCTTCGTATAGACCGTTTGCCTATTATCCAAGGACAAAAGAGTATCAGGATTTAATCTCCTGAAAATATCCTGGCATATGGAATGGATCTTTGTATAGACCGTTTGCCTATTATCCAAGGACATCTTGAGTAATGATTAAGTATCAGCACTAGACCTTCGTATAGATCGTTTCTGACCTGTTGTGAATTGTTGATATTGTTTTATCTGCATATAACTATCCTGCAAAGAAAAGGTTAGTTTATGCAATATGTGTGCCTGCATGACATGGTACATCTAAGTAAATATATTATGCACTTATGGATATGTTATGTTATGATGTAAATGATGTATGTATGAATTATGCAGCCTGAAGCGTCTGGATATCTTTGTATAACAACTGCTGGCTAGGGAAAATAAATCCCGATTCGTTACTGAAGAATATGAGGACCTCGTTCCCGTTTCGTTTGATAGTATAGTATTTATAACCTCCCGTCTTCGTTTGTCGTACTTCTATTGAAGGAATAAGTTCATGAGTATCCTGACTGAGGATAAAAGAGATGGACATAAATTCAAGGGGAGATGTAACTCGAAGTGTCTATAAAGATAGATTTGCCCTGCTGGGGATTTGTAGTTATCTTGTGGGGATGAACCGACGAAGCTTCGTTGAACTACCATCCTCGTTCGTCTTTAGTAAATACTATTACTGCATTTTATGCATTTCTGGTAAACATCAATCATATTCAAAAGCATACATACATTCAAACACAACCAATGGACGTTTTCGCTTATGTAAAATAGGGTAAAAGTAAATCTAGATTCAAAGATGAAATTTTATTTATATTACAAAGTGACCAATACATAGGAAAGTTTGTACAAGGAGACAGAGATCCTAGTAAGAGGAATTCGTCGTAAAAGTTTTAAAAAACAAAGAAAAAACAGTTGTGTGAGAAATGATCCTATTGAGTTTCAATTCTACTATTGCCATTATCTTCAAGCATCTCATCTTCTACTGTTGAGACGGAAACGATTGGATTGATCTTTATCTGTTCGAATCTTGATTTAGGTAGTACTGACAGTTGGAATTACATGAGTGATCCAAATGAGACATAGCTATACGCTTTAATCCCTGACTTTTTCCTGGATTGCCCTTTCAGGTTTTCAATCCACCGGGATACCCTTTTTTGCCCAAGCCGCCCTTTCAGGTTTTCGACTTGCCGGGTGTACATTTTTTATATATATCCCTAATTTTTGCCCGAACCCTTTTGGTTCGCCGGGATGCCCTTATTTTTGCCTAGGCCAGTCAACCTAGCGGGTCTCTTTTTATGCGTAATATTTTTTAACTATGTCTGCGTTTACAGGCTGTGGGAAGTCTTCACCATCCATAGTAGTAAGCATCATGGCACCTCCTGAGAATACTCTTTTGACCACAAATGGACCTTCATAAGTAGGAGTCCACTTGCCCCTAGGATCACCCTGTGGTAGTATGATACGCTTGATTACCAAGTCACCAGCCCGATATACATTTGGCTTAACCTTCTTGTTGAAAGCCTTGATCATCCGTTTCTGGTACATCTGTCCATGACAAACAGCTGCCAACCTTTTCTCATCAATCAAATTTATCTGGTCAAGTCGAGTGTGAATCCACTCATCTTCATCCAAGCCTGCATCCTTCATGATTCTTAAGGAGGGGATCTGAACTTCAATGGGTAGAACTGCTTCCATACCATAGACTAAGGAGAATGGGGTTGCCCCTGTTGAAGTACGTATTGTAGTGCGATAACCATGAAGAGCAAATAGTAACATCTCATGCCAATCCTTATACGTAACAGTCATCTTCTGTAGAATCTTCTTAATGTTCTTATTAGCAGCTTCCACTGCCCCATTCATATTTGGACGATACGGAGAAGAGTTGTGATGCTTAATCTTGAACTGCATGCAGAGATCAGTAATCATGGTGTTGTTCAGATTAGAGCCATTGTTTGTGATAATCCTTTCAGGGATGCTATACCTACATATGAGATTATTCTTAATGAATCGAGCCACCACATTCTTAGTAACAGATGCAAATGAAGCTGCCTCCACCCACTTTGAAGTAATCAATAGCAACCAGGATGAAACGATGCCCATTAGAAGCAGTAGGTTTGATCTCACCAATCATATCAATGCCTCACATGGCAAAAGGCCAAGGAGCAGTCAACACATTCAATGGAGCTTGAGGTATATGTACTTTATCAGCATAGATTTGACACTTGTGACATGTCCTGGAATGTTGATAGCAGTTAGCTTCCATGGTAGACCAATAATAACCTGCTCTCAATATCTTCTTTGCCATAGTATGACCACTAGAATGAGTGCCAAAGATCCCATCATGCATGTCTTCCATAATCCCTTTTGCTTCCTTCTTATCCACACAACGAAGCAAAGTTGAATCATGATTACGCTTGTACAAAATTCCATTACTCAAGAAGAACTTAGCAGAAAATCTCCTTAGAAACTTCTTGTCTTTGACGGATGCCCCTTCAGGGAACTCCTGAGCTTCAAGATATCTTTTCACTTCATAGAACCAAGGCTTCCCCTCTACTTCTTCAGTGTCAATATCATTGCAGTGTGCAGGCTTCTCAAATCTATCAATAGTAATCTTGGGAGCTTCATCATCCCAGCTAATCTCAAACATAGATGACATGGTAGCTAATGCATCTGCCAACTGATTTTCTCCTCGTGGAATATGTCCAAAGGTAATATCTTCAAAATGTGGGATCAAAGACAACACATGCTCTCTATAAGGAATGAGATTTTCATGTTTGGTATCCCAATCTCCCTTAATCTGACTCACTACCAGGGCTGAAACTCCATATACGTCCAGGAACTGAATCTTCATATCAATGGCAGCTTTGATACCCATGATACATGCCTCATACTCAGCCATGTTATTGGTACAATAGAAACAAAGTCTTGCAGTAATCGGGGTATGACAACCTTCAGGGGAAATGATCACAACACCAACACCATTACCAAGTGCATTATAAGCTCTATCAAAAACCATAGTCCATCGGGATCCTTGTTCAGGTCCATCATATTGTCCAGGTTCTTTGGTAATGATCATAATGTCTTCATCAGGGAACTCAAAACTCATTGATTGATAATCATCTACTGCTTGATGAGCCAAATGATCAGCTACAACACTTCCTTTAATGGCCTTCTGAGTAGTGTACTGTATATCATATTCTGTTAAGATCATTTGCCATCTTGTTATTTGTCCGGAGAGAGCAGGTTTCTCGAATATATACTTGATTAGATCCATCTTTGAAATCAACAAGGTGGTATGAGTCAACATATACTGTCTTAGTCGGCGAGCAGCCCATGCCAAAGCGCAGCAAGTTTTCTCGAGCAGTGAGTATCTTGTTTCACAGTCGGTAAACTTTTTGCTAAGGTAGTATATTGCCTGCTCTTTTCGACCAGACTCGTCATGTTTCCCCAACACACACCCCATTGAGTTGTCTAACACTGTTAAGTATATGATCAAGGGTCTTCCATCAACTGGTGGCATCAAAATTGGAGGTTCTAGGAGATATATTTTGATGGCATCAAAGGCTGTCTGGCATTCATCATTCCATTCCATCACCTGATCTTTCTTCAGCAACTTGAAGATTGGCTCACAGGTAGCAGTTAACTAGGAAATAAATCTTGCAATGTAATTTAGTCATCCCAAGAAACCTCTAACTTCCTTCTCAGTACAGGGAGCTGGCATCTCTTGTATAGCTTTCACTTTTGCAGGATCTACTTCAATACCTTTTCCACTGACAATGAAACCCAAGAGTTTACCAGATCTTACTCCAAAAGTACATTTGTTTGGGTTCAGTCTCAACTTGTATTTCTTCAACCTTTCAAACAGCTTATGCAGATGATCAAGATGTTGCTCTTCATTCTAGGATCTGGCTATCAAATCATCCACATATACCTCTATCTCATGATGAATCATATCATGCAACAAAGCCACCATAGCACGCTGATATGTTGCCCCGACATTCTTCAAACCAAATGGCATCACTTTATAACAAAAGGTGCCCCACTGTGTAACAAATGTAGTCTTCTCCATATCTTCAGGTGCCATCCTGATTTGATTGTAACCAGAGAAACCATCCATGAAAGAGAATACCTTATGCTGAGCAGTGTTGTCTACCAGAACATCAATATGAGAAAGTGGAAAGTCATCTTTAGGGCTGGCCTTATTCAAATCCCTGTAATCCACACACATGCGTACCTTACCATCTTTCTTAGGTACTGGTACCACATTTGCAACCCATTGAGGATAAGAAGTCACAGCTAAGAACCCTGCATCAAACTATTTCATTACCTCCGCTTTAATCTTTTCTGACATTTCAGGACGCATGCGACAAACCTTCTGCTTCTTTGGACGACAGTCTTCTTTTACTAGTAAACGGTGAACCACAATGTCTGTATCCAACCCTGGCATATCTTCATAGGACCAAGCAAAGATTTCCACATAATCACGTAACATCTGAATTAATATGCTCTTAACACCACCTTCTAGTTCAGCCCCTATCTTGACCTCTTTCATGTTTTCTTCAGTTCCTAGATTCACAACTTCGATTGGCTCTTCATGTGGCTGTATAGCTTTCTCTTCTTGTTGTAATAACATAGCAAGCTCTACATGTACTTCATAATCTTCCTCCTTTCCATCTTCAGCTTGATAGATCGGATTCTCGAAATTATAATTGGCAATAGTAGAACTGTTATCAACAGGATCCAGAGTGGATGAGGATCTGCATTTTAGTGATGTGGGTGTGTTTAACACACTTAGCTGATAAAACAAAAAAAAATAAAAAAAAGACAAAGAGCACAATATTTACGAAAACGAAACGTCCATTGATTTTTATTGAATGAAGTATGCAAATGAAATGACATCCCGAAACAAGCATACCATTGTGCCTCGGGTAAGGCACAAGGCTTAAAAGTTTAATTGTTCAAAATTACAAACTTAAAAATAACAACACAGTAATAGTATTTACTCCTGACTAAAGGAGATAGGAATAACATCTTCAGTCTTCCAATTGTTGAGCCCATCACCCACAGTAGGAAAGATCCAATCATCCAGGTTGTAGTCTTCACTATAGTCACCCACAACATTGATTTGATCTCTCATGACCCCTTGATTGGTGATACGAACAGCACGAGCACGATGAACAACCTTTTGGGACTCTGCAGTGAAACCCAAACCAAACTTGTCAGACTTGTAAGGGATGTCAGGAACTGACCCCAAATAGTACAACCACCTTCTTCAACTACAGCTCTGGCATCTTTGAGGTAGGCCATTGTAGGAGGTACTCTAGTAACCATAGGAACTCTTTTAACAACAGGGGGAGCTTCAGTAGCAGGAACGACCCAAGGAACTACTTCAAATGTCTGGCAAGGAGTCTCAACATATTCACCTTCCACTTCAACATACTTAAATGTATTCACATGACTGACCATATATTCTTCCTCTCCGTAAACAGTGACGATCTTTCCCTTCACTAGATATCTCAACTTCTGATGTAGAGTGGAGGTCACAGCACCTGCCCCGTGGATCTAGGGGCGTCCAAGAAAACATGAGTACGCAGGACGAATATCCATTACATAGAAGGTAGAATTGAAGATTTGAGAGCCTACTTTGATCGAGAGATCTATTTCTCCATGCACCACTCTTCTTGAACCATCAAAGGCCCTCACCACTATTTTACTTGGTCTTAACACAACATCTTCGGGACTGAGCTTGTTCAGAACCTCTTTGGGAAGTACATTCAATGAAGAGCCATTGTCTATCAACACATGAGACAAGGTAGTGCCCCTACATTCAATGGAGATATGCAAAGCTCTGTTATGGTTTCTTTTGGCAGGAGTTAAGTCAGCATCAGAAAAGCCTAACCTATTATCATAAGTCAGATGTGCAACACAATTTTCAAATTGATCCACAGAAATCTCATTTGGCACATGAGCAGTCTTCAAGAACTTGATCAAGGCTTTAGCATGAGCCTCAGAACACAGCAACAAAGACAACATGGAAATTTTGTAGGGAGTATGCCCCAACTGGTCAACAATATCATAATCACTCTTGCGAATGATCTTCAGCACTTCTTCCACCTGTTTAGAAAGATTCTCAGCAGTCGGTGTCTCAGCTTGCACAGGTTCAACCACATGACCTTTGCCCCGAGCATCAGTACTTGGTTCAGAAGTGGAGGTAGTAGTTGGAGTAACTTCACTCTTGGAGGTAGCCGAAGGAGAGAAAATTCTTCCACTTCTAGTGATCTTACTAGATCCAGCAATATTATCAACATCAAGGTTATCATCAGTAACAGGTGTATCAGTCAAAGGTTCCTGCTTAACACCGCGGATATAAACATCAAAACCATAATTCCAGGGTATAGCTTTATCAGACATATAGGGAATTGGACCAGGAGTGGTAATGATCATGGGAGGCACCCTAACTTCAGCAACAATCTTCACAAGGCCTTCAGCAGTAATTTTGATAGGACCCTTGGAAGAGATCTTGACAGGGCCTTTGGAGGTAATCTTCACTGGCACTTTATCAACCATATCCACATCTTCAACCTTCGTACCTCGAGTCAGATGTTCACACATACTTTCCACAGAAGGCGTCCTTTCAAACAATACATTATAATTGTCCATGAGGCGTTGAATACCATTCTTCAACTTCCAGCAGCTATCAGGTTTGTAAGCACAATAGAAACAGTCTTCATTACAACCTTGAAAGAATCCAGCCTGTACCAACTTCTTCTTGAAAATGGATAAGGGAGTAGTCACATCTGCAGCTGAGGAAACATAGGAAACTTCATCAACAACATTAACAGTCTTCTCATGATTGGGCATGGGAGCAGTAATCACATTTGGAGTCCCAGGGGGGTCAAATTAAATCTCTCCAGCTTCAATCATATCTTGAATCTTGTTTTTCAATATCCAACAGTTGTTGGTATCATGTCCCGGACAATTAGAATGATAGGCACATCGTGCATTAGGATTGTATCGAGGAGAGGGAGTATTAGGATTTTGAGGAGGGTCCTTCAAAGTAATGAGTTCCCCTTTCAACATGTGTTGCAAGGCTTGGGCCAGTGACATGTTGATCTTGGTGAATTGTCTTCTAGGCTTCTGTTGATGGTTTTGTGGTAGCTCTGGTGTTACAGGAGTAGGATTGGAGATATGAACTTCTCCCACAGATTGGTGACTTCTGTTACGATTAGGTTGACCATACACAACATTAGACTCCTTCTTCCCACTTGGGGGCTTCTTGGTAGTGCTTGATGCAGAGGCACCCACCTGTATCTTACCACTTCTTATACCACTCTCCACACGTTCTCCAGTCATTATCAGCTCAGTGAAACCAGATGATGAGATTCCAATGAGGTGACTATAGAACGGACCATTCAACGTACTCATAAACATATCCACTAGCTCCCTGTCAGTCAGAGGAGGTTGAACTCTGCCAGCCAGGTCTCTCCATTTCTGGGCATACTCCTTGAAATTCTCCTTAGCACCCATAGACATACTTTGGAGTTGCATGCGAGTAGGTGCTAAATCAGCATTGTATTGGTATTGCCTATAGAAGGCCTCAGCAAGATCATTCCAATCACGAATATTGACACTCTCTAATTGATAGTACCATTCCAATTGAGCTCCAGACAAGCTCTCTTGGAAGAAATGAATCCACAATTTCTTATCAGCAGTATGTGGTTGAATCCTCCGGACATAGGACCTTAGATGCAGCTTGGGACATGAGACACCATCATACACCACAAAAGCAGGAACCTTGAAACCAATAGGTATAACCACTCCAGATATTAAACTCAGATCTTCAAAATCCAGCCCAGAAGATTTTTGTAACTCCATGGCATTCATCCTGTCTACCAGCATCTTGTATTTATCTTCACTAGGATCATGATAATAATTTGCTTCAGAATCAGAATCTCCCACAGTATCATGAAGACTACCTCCCTCTTTCTTAGAATTTTCAGACTCAGAATCCTCAACCTGTTCCTTTGTCTTGATAGGACCTTTGAACCTTCTTCCCAGATTGATAAAGCCTCCTGATTTCCTGGTCTTCTTCTTCTTCTTAGCCAGCAGTGTCTTCAACTCATCTTGTCCCTTGGAAAAATTCAAAATCAACTCTTGGAATTGTGCATTCTGAGCCTGGAAATCTTTGACAGTCTGTTCAAGAGCCATTTCTGCTAAAATAAACAGCGAGAAGATAAGATACTTGTACATAAGAAACCTGTGATGCAATGACATGGTATGTAAATGCATATGCAATGTTTTCAAGGACCGCAGGATTTAAATTTGTTTAAACAACCAGAAAGTAAACTTTTATTAGTAATAAACTTGTTTGCCCTTTAGGCTTACAACAAAAATGAAATGAATACAAAAAATGGGGTTTTAAGTCTCCCATGGACGTTTCCTCTTTGTGTTGAGGTATGAGTTGACATTCCTCTCCTCGTGAAGTTGTTTTGTTAGCTCCAAGATTCTTTCTTGACTTCCATTGTAATGAGTCTCAAAAGTATCTCTTTGCTCCTTCAACTGGATCTATGACCTCTGTAACTCTTCCATGTCAGTGGGCATGTCTGGATGAAGAATGATATAAGGAGTATCTCCTTCAGCAATAGGCTCCATAGTAACTGGTAGGATAGCAGGATATGGCATCATAAGAGTCTGAGCACGTGCTCGTACCCATCTGAGATAAGGTTCCATAGGAATGGAGTACTTTGGTTCTAGAGTCTTGCTATCAACCTTGTTTACTTTACCTCAAGCTCGTACGAACCTTTGCCGGTAACTTTGAAGATCGTTGTCATAGCCGAACACAATACCCTGAATCAACATGTCATGAGGACCATCACTCCGAGCGTAACCAAACTGACGTAGAGCTAAGGAAGGATTGTAGGTAATGCCCCCTCTTATGCCAAGGAGTGGCACATTATGGAACTCCCCACAACGGTCAATGATAGTAACATTCTCCATAGACCTAGAGCACCAATGAATATCTGAATGAGAAAGTGACATAATCCTCTTGGACCACCTGAACCCTTGTTCATTCTTCATCACTGATCGAGGAAGGTGAGAAATAAACCACCTAGACAATAGAGGTATGCAGCACATCAGAGTTCCTCTTGCCTTTGTAGTACGGGTATGAAGAGAGTGTAAGATGTCTCCAAGTAATGTAGGCACTGGATTATGATTCAGAAATATGTTGATAGCGTGTACGTCTATGAACTGGTCTGGATTGGGGAACAATACTAAGCTATAGATCAATAGGGCTAAGATCTCCTCAAAAGCATCGTAACTCATAGCTTTCAAGAACACTTGAGCTTTCTCCATCAATACCTTAGCAAGAATACCCTTAACTCCACTCCTTGTTTCTAGGACAATGTCTGATTTCTTTAGATGTAAGGCTGCAACAATGACTTCAGGTTTAGGCTCCTTTTCCAAACCTGTGAAGGGTTTCTGATCAAGAATAGGTATACCCAGAAGCTTGGGGAACTCTTCCATTGTAGGAACCAGCTGATAATCGGGGAATGTGAAACAGTGATGTTTAGGATCAAAGAACTGAAATAGGACACTTATCATGTCTTCATTGAACCCTGAAGTTAATAGATCCAGTAGGTGACCATGCCTTTTGATGAACTGGGAGTTTTCAGAAACTTGAGAGACCAATTCTTTAAGCTTAGGAGGTATTCCTACAAAGTTGATCCGGATTGTATTCCTACGAGTAGAAGCCATGGCCTGCAACAAAGAACAAAGATAAATACTTTGGTCCTTGAAATGGTTAGTGAAAATGATATGCTTATGATGCATGATGATGCTATGATGTTATGCTCAATCACAAACATGTGGCATACACAAACAAGTCATATAATAGTCCTAGGTTTGAAGGCTTGCATGAGGTTTAAAGGTAGATACCCTCCCCTGAAGTTTAGTTGGTTCATCATGTCCTACAAAAGTAACCAGGTTCTAAGGGATCTCAATATCATCGATCCTTCACAAGGGTGGTTGTTCAGTTGGCAACTTACTTGCCAACCAAAACCCTCCAAGTTTAGGATCTCAATGAGCGTAGTATCGAGTATCAACCAACTTCAGTCTTCACCAAAGCCGGTTATCTCACTACTTTTCTAAAGGTCAAGATGGGATGACTAAGGTTCTAAAAGTCAGTTAGTGTATTGACAACATATGGCAGCCTCATATTATCCTCAACTTGCTTAAGGAACATAAGCACCAACCAAGAAGTCACACTAACTATGGCCACCAGATCAACCATATCGGTATACGCCGTACAGTTTCCTTGGTCTATTGCCATTTACCTAAGGTACACTAGATTCGGGTTAGGATCTTTCACACATAAGAGCCCAACAGATAAGTATAAATCAAACAAGGCAAACAATTTTAAAGTGATCTAATTCCTAAGGGTACCTGATCGGAAAATAGCAAGTGTACTATTTTTACCGATGTAGTAATAGAAGGGATTACCCCCAAATATCGATCACAAGGACTGCGTATTAAAATAAGTTTTTCGTGATTAATTTCAATTGGACAAAACTCATGGTTTGAGATTAAATTATATAAATTGAACAGAACAAAACGTAAATTTAAAAACGAATAATTTCACTTATATGAAAGTAATGCCAGGTATGGTGTATGATTCGCAATGCAATGACTCATAAGTTCCTTAATTTTAGAGATATGCTTTAGAACGTGTCTTTCCTAAGTTTATAATGTTTTTCCAAAATTCCTTTAAAGAAAAACCTTTGGTATTCTTCATAGACCGCGATTCCTCAAAGGTCATAGAAGAATATCAAGCAATAATTCTGACATAAAAAGGTTCTCATAAAAATATCCCAATTCCTCAGTAATATTTTTTACGATAAAATTATGCAACAAGGTTAGAATGGTTGGTCAGACCAAATTCTAACCACGATCAATTATCTGATTTTCTAATACCGATAAAGCTTTAAGGACGTTGCGATAAAATAAAGAAACGAAATTAAAAACGTAATCCCAAATTGAAGAATTCAACAAGTCATTACAAAATGCAAATCAGGGACACCCCCTGGCATTGGGGGGTTTAGCCACTCATGTTCAAACTGGAAATAAAAACAGAGCAAGATAATTTAGACATTACAATTAACGTTGGATTGGTCGGATCGTCAATTGCTTCCGCTCTTGATCAATCTTTCTTCTCCAGTGTTCGTTCTCTCCAAAATCCCCAAATTCCAAAAAGTCCCCCTTCACAGTCATCATGGGCAAATATAAATCAGTCTTCAAACAGCACCGCGAAATGTCCGGAATACCCTCGAAGCAGCAAAACACAAAATTCCCTCTGGTCTTCACAACACGGGTGGCCGTGTTGTGCCTCTGGATCACAACCAAAAACATTCTTTCCCAGCTGCCATGACACGGGCCGTGTTGTACAACACGGGTGCCCGTGTCACACCCCTGTCTTCTTCTTTTCTGAGCTGAATTTTTGTTTCTTCTGGTCTTTACAACACGGGCCGTGTTGTGCAACACTGGCACCCGTGTTGTGTCTCTGAACTCTCATTTTCTATCAGTTCTTAAAAAGCTTGGACCATCTTTCGGACGCCTCGAACAACCGATTACATATTTACCTGAAACACCACAAAGAAACAACCACATAACCCATTCCACTGATAAAAACAACGTAAAAACGATAAACACTGACTTGCACGCAATAATGAGAAACTAAGACAAAACATGAACGAGACACTACAAACCAAATAAAAATAGACTCAAAAGACGCTGAAAACCGGCTTGAATATTACCACAAAATATCACTGATCAAACTCCCCCAAACTTGAATTCTTGCTTGCCCTCAAGCAAAAATCCTGCATTTACACCTTCAAAACTAGCACTATGAATTATGATACTCATACGTGGATCCTACATTCCAATTCACCCAATGAGTTCTTTTTGTACTTTTCTCTCAGTATAGATGTCACACAAACACTGCACCGTGGAAAACCACGGATCCGAATCTCCCTTTTCGGTAACCTCTCCGACTATGCTTCGTGCTTAGGTCTTATTTTTCCAATTTTCAACCCTTTTCATTCGGACAATCACTTTTAAGGCTTTTAATGATTTTCACTATGTGTGCAAGATTGATTCCTCTTTTTATCGTTGGCACCGATTTTTCTGTCCCTTCGGGAAACATTTATGTTCAACCGCCGTTAGGTTGAATAACCTTGTGAGGGTTACCCAACTTAGAAGGATCGATCGTTCTAATGTTTTTATTCATCATTTTTTTTTCCGGTGCCTTGAAGCTTTTTTCTTTTGGATCATCTTTGCACACACAATTATTATAGATAAAGCCAGATATATCAATATAAACTACTTCGGGTTTACTTCTCAAATCAAAGCACCATGGCACGAATCTACATGTCGAACTCGTTCCTAATTCCGAAGACTCAGTGTGCTTATGTAGTACCTATACATCAAAATTTTCCATATTTTCTCATCGGGATTCTTTTTCACTCGCATCCTATATACTTTCTCATAATTCACATGTAACACACAACAGGTTAACTTAGGGGTGTTTTTACAGATAACAAAAAGCTATAATCTTCAAGCCGACACAACGATACTTATTAAAATAAACAAAGATTAACATAAAACAAACGAAAACATAAAAACTAAACCCCCCCACACTTGAACTCAACAGTGTCCTCACTGTTGAAGAACCAATGTCGGAGGGGACTCACAACTATCACTCTTCGGGAGGAAATCCATGAAGCTTCATCTGCTGCATCCATGCATGCAGCTCATCAATTAAGTCCCCTTGCCGGGTCTGCTCTCTGATCATTTCGTCCCACTGGTCCTTGGAAACATTCCACTGACCGGTTGCTTGGTTGGATGAACCACCAGCAGTTTGCGCCGGGACCTCTTCAGGTTGGTTCCCTGCATCCTCCTCATCTGAAAAATACTCATCAAACTGATCGGAACCACCCAGCATGGGGTCCTCATATAGCCAGTTAGCTCTATTATCTATAGTAATCATATTAGGTGCAGGCAACGAAATCAAATGCTTGTTACGAGAAATCACAGCATAATAATTATGAGCAGTTTTAATCATACCTTGGTTGACCAATGTTTCAAGGTCAATTTTTGTCTTACCTGCCACTGCAGGCACTTCAAGCAACCTCTCATTATACCCCAGATGCTGAGCAATATGTGTAATCATGCCTCCAACAGAAATCTCACCCGAGGCAGCATTGGCTACCCGCTTCAGGTGGTCTACTGTGAAGGCCGCAACATTAATCAGCTCATTGTTTGCCATTCCATATAGGAAGTATAACTCTCGTAGAGTTGCGACTCCTGTACTGTCACCTCGGCAGAAAAGGGTATAAGCTAACCCTTTTTGAGCGTACCGGAAGGACGGGTTATGGATGCATGAGGCCTTTGCAGCAGACGCGGCATACTCGGTGTTGCCGGTGATGTCCTTCCAGAATGATCCTGCGTCGAATGTGCTCGGCGGTGCACCAGGCCCATAAACTGGGAGATCTAAAATCTTCCCCAGATCAGCCACCGATATGACATGATCGTTGTCAAAAAGGCGGAACTTCAGAGTACCGAAATACTCAGTGTCGGATCCAGTCCAGGTATGCTTGAGCTGAAACTGTAAAGAACTCAAAAATTCCAAGGTTATGCGCTCAAAAGTTGGCGCTTCATATTGCATGAAATTTAACATCCCGATACTGTGAAACATTCTATGGACTTCAAATTTGAGCCCTAGATTTTCAAGAGTTTCGTTGCACATGTACTGGGCCGGTATCAACTTACGCCTTACCAACTTTGCATACTTTGCTTGATGCTCCTGGTCCTCGAACAAAATGCCATGAGCATTCGGCATCCGGTGTGCTCTCTTGCGCGGACGAGAGGATTCAGCAACATTTTTACCGGTATCCCTTCTAGGAGGCATTTTTCAAACCTGCACAAATGAAGCACACGAAAAGAAAAAAAAATTTGAAAGATTAGAGGAAACGGTCACCGTAGAAGTGACAAGAAAGTGATGGGGAACAAATTTCGTGAATGGAGTAGTAGGTTTCAGTGAGTGGGTGCTTGAGAAAATGGAGGTTTTGTGAGGTATAACAATGGTGTTAGGGTTTTTAGAGAGAAATGAGGTTGGAGAAGATGAAAGAAAAGTGATAATTGGTAGGTTAATGAGCCTTTAATTGAAAATTATGACATTAAACACATGGGGCCCACAGGACAAAATTGGGAAACTAAAAAAATTTGAATTTTTAAGATTCCCGCATGAGCAACACGGGCCGTGTTGCACAACACGGGCACCCGTGTTGCACCACTGGTTGCTTCAATTTATCTGGCTCAAAAAATCATGTCAAACAGCACTTGCAACACGGGTCGTGTTGCACAACACGGGTGGCCGTGTTGCATCCCTGGGATCCCCTCTCAAAATGGCTGGAATCAAACAATCTCCAGACATTGCAACACGGGCCGTGTTGCACAACACGGGTGGCCGTGTTGCATCCCTGGAATCCATCAAAACTTCACAAAAACAACCATCAGTCTGCACCATGCAACACGGGCCGTGTTGCCCAACACGGGCACCCGTGTTGCACCTCTGATTTTCCGTTTTCTGGATTTTCTGATCTTCCTACTATGACTTCAAACCTCATTCATTCCTTCTTAAAATCAGTGATAAACAAGACCTACAAAACAGAAACACACAAAAGTCAGACTGAAAAACTCGTGGGTTGCCTCCCACGTAGCGTTGCGTTTAACGTCGCATGGCTCGACGGTCCGTCGTACTACTGGGTAAGACGAGTGACATGCACATCACCAGTGGGCTGGCCTTTGAAATAATGCTTTAATCTCTGCCCGTTCACTTTGAAAATATCTCCGTTGGTCTGATTTTTAATCTCGACAGCTCCGTGAGGAAATACCTTGTGAACAACAAAAGGTCCCGACCATTTTGACCTTAATTTGCCTGGGAACAGCTTCAGCCTTGAATTGTACAGAAGGACCAGTTGTCCTTCCCAAAACTCTTTTCTTTAAATCCTTTTATCATGCCATTTTTTCGTTTGCTCTTTGTATACCTTGGCATTCTCATACGCCCGATTCCTGAATTCTTCTAACTCATGAAGTTGAAGAATCCTCGAACTTCCAGCTTTGGACAAATCCATATTAAGATACTTAGATGCCCAAAAAGCTTTATGCTCAAGTTCCAAAGGTAAATGACATGCCTTTCCGTAAACCAGTTGATATGGTGACATACCGATATGCGTTTTGAAAGTCGTCCGGTACGCCCATAAAGCGTCATCCAGCTTAAGAGACCAATCCTTCCTGGATGAATTCACTGTCTTTTCCAAGATTTGTTTCAGTTGTCTATTGGATACTTCCACTTGACCGCTCGTTTGGGGGTGGTAAGGAGTAGCTATCCGGTGTTTCACATTGTACTTTTGCAGCAGCTTCTCCATAAGGTGATTCAAGAAATGTGTCCCTTCGTCGCTTATCAACGCCCTCGGGACACCGAACCTTGCGAAGATGTTCTCTTTTAAGAATCTTACCACTACCTTAGCATCATTGGTGGGTAATGCCACAGCTTCTACCCATTTGGACACATAATCCACAGCCACCAAAATATAGTTTTTTCCGAACGATGGTGGAAACGGCCCCATGAAGTCTATCCCCCATACATCAAATAACTCAACCTCGAGCATAGAGTTTTGGGGCATCTGATTTCTTTTTGATATATTCCCAGTCCTCTGACATCTGTCACACTCTTTCACTACCTCTTGCGCATCCTTAAATAAAGATGGCCAATAAAGTCCAGATTGCAGGACTTTAGCAGCTATTCGATCACCACTGAAATGTCCCCCATACTCAGAGTCGTGACATGCTTTCAGCACATCTTTTTGTTCTTCTTCAGGCACACATCTTCTCACAAGGCCGTCCACCCCTCTTTTGTAGAGAAACGGATCATCCCATAAATAAAACCTGCAATCATGAACAAACTTTTTTTTCTTGTTGAATCAAAATCGTCGGGTATAATACCTCCAACAAGATAGTTTGCATAATCTGCAAACCAAGGCACCCCTATAACAGCTAGGATGTGTTCATCAGCGAACTCATCCTTTATAGGGCGTTGCTCTTCCGTCTCCTCAATTGGTGACATTCGAGAAAGATGATCCGCAACAGTGTTTTCACACCCTTTCTTGTCACGGATCTCCACATCAAATTCCTGGAGGAGTAAAATCCACCTCAACAACCTGGGCTTGGAATCCTGCTTAGCAAAAAGATATTTCAAAGCAGCATGGTCAGTATAAACAATCACTTTTGAACCCAACAGATATTGCCTGAATTTATCGAAGGCATACACAACTGCTAACAACTCCTTCTCGGTAGTTGCATAGTTTATCTGTGCAGGGTTCAGAACATGACTAGCATAGTAAATCACATGTAGCAATTTTCCTCTCCGCTGTCCAAGAACAGCCCCCACCGCAATGTCACTAGCATCGCACATAATCTCAAAGGGTAGGGACCAATCAGGGGCGATAACAACAGGTGCAGACACTAATTCTTTTTTAAGTGTTTCAAAAGCGTCGCTGCATTCCTTATTGAAAACGAAAACCTTATCTTTAACCAACAGAGTAGTTAAAGGTTTGGCTATCTTTGAGAAATCTCTTATAAACCTGCGGTAAAATCCCGCATGTCCCAAAAAACTTCTTATGCCCTTTTCGTTGATTGGCGGAGGTAACTTAGAGATCACTTCCACTTTGGCTTGATCAACTTCGATCCCTTTTTGTGAGATCTTGTGACCAAGAACAATGCCTTCTTTCACCATGAAATGACATTTTTCCCAGTTCAATATTAAGTTGCTTTCTTGACATCGCTGCAAAACAAGTGAAAGGTTAGATAAACAATGATCAAATGAGGATCCGAAAACGGAGAAGTCGTCCATGAACACCTCCATGTGTTTTTCTAGCATATCCGCAAAAATGGAAGTCATGCATCTTTGGAATGTAGCGGGGGCATTACATAGCCCAAATGGCATCCTTCTATAAGTAAAAATGCCATAGGGGCATGTAAACGCCGTTTTCTCTTGGTCTTCTGGTGCAACAGCGATTTGATTGTACCCGGAGTAGCCATCAAGAAAACAATAATACTCATGTCCCGCTAGTCTTTCCAGCATTTGGTCAATGAATGGCAACGGAAAATGGTCCTTTCTCGTAGCCAAATTCAATCTTCTATAATCGATGCACACTCTCCACCCAGTAACGGTTCTAGTAGGAATCAACTCATTTTTTTCATTTGTTATAACAGTTGTCCCCCCCCTTTTTGGGCACCACATGCACCGGACTCACCCAAGCACTATCGGATATGGGGTAAATCAATCCCGCATCCAATAGCTTAACAACTTCTTTTCGCACTACTTCCTTCATCACCGGATTCAATCTCCTTTGAGGTTGCACAACCGGTTTGTGATCTTCTTCCATCAGTATTTTATGCATACACACTGTGGGACTTATACCCTTTAGGTCTTCAATCTTCCACCCAATAGCTCCCTTGAATTTTTTAAGAACTTCAATTAACTTGCCTTCTTGCATGTCTTTCAAATTAGCGCTAATAATAGCGGGACATTTTTCTTCCGTGTCAAGAAAGACATATTTGAGATTCTCGGGAAGTTGCTTCAATTCGGATATTTTTGGTTTGTCTTTGCCTTCATCAACTGTTGTAGGCTGTCGCAACTCTTCCCACCTGTGCATTCTAATTCTTTTGAAGATAGGTTGATTTTCAAGCATCGCAACCACTTCCATATCCTTATCTCCAACTTCCTTATCACCTTCAAAAATGGACATACTCAACACCTTCTCTAGAGGTAACTTGGACACACTTTCTAAATGCTCACTAGCTTCCATTTGGTCTAACACTTGTATGTTGCTACTAGTGCCCACATCATCTTTGTACTTTAAAGTGTTCCTAACATCAATTTTTAACTCTTCATCATACACCTTCATCGTTAGTGTTCCACCTTCCATGTCTATCATTACTCTCCCGGTTTCTAGAAAAGGTCTTCCCAAAATCAAGGGAATTTCTTCATCTTCTGGCATTTCAAGGATCACAAAGTCAACCGGGAACACAAATTTGTCCACTCTAACCAATACATCATGGATAACTCCATAAGGTCGCTTCACAGAATGGTCCGCGAATTGGAGAGTCATCCTAGTGTCTTGTACAGCACCAATACCTAACTTTTTGTAGATAGATAAAGGCATTAAACTGATGCTCGCTCCCAAGTCGATGAGAGCTCTCTTGAATGATCGGTCACCAATAGTGCAAGGAATGGTGACAGCTCCTCTATCTTTTTTCTTCACCGAAATCTTTAATCCCTGCAAAATAGCACTACAAGTTTCGGTTAGAATAATAGGTTCAGCTCCCATAGTCCTCTTTTTAGCAATTATATCTTTCATGAACTTGGCATAAGTGGGCATTTGTTCAAGAGCTTCAAGCAATGGGATATTCAATTCCAGCTTTTTGAACAAGTCAAGAAATTTTTCAAAATTCTTCTCTTGCTGCCCTTTCTTCTTGTTTCTTGTAGGATACGGAAGTTTGACCACCGGTTTAGGTTCAACCGCTTTTTCTTTGGTGACCGGTGTTTGGGTAACTTCTTTGTCGTTGTCAACTTCTTCATTTTCTTTGATTTCAAGCTCAACCTCAATCAATTGACTTTCAACTTCAGAATTTTCTTGAACCTCTTCACTAACTTTACCTCTTCGCGTTGTGACTGCATTTACTTTATGATTATCTCTAGGATTTGTTACAGTAGCACTAGGAAGAGTCCCAAGAGCGTTTGGGATAGCAAGGTGTTGAGCAATTTGGCTCATTTGCACCTCAAGATTCTTTATAGAGGCTCCAGTGTTCTTGAAATTACTTCTGGTTTCTTCTTGAAATTGACAATTGTGAGCTGCCATCTTTTCAATGGCAATCTCCCAATCAGCTTTTCTTGACACTGGAGGCTGATAAGGTTGTTGCTGGGGCTGATACTGTTGTTGGCCTTGAACCGGTTTCTGGATGTTCCCTTGATGATCTTTCCAAGAGAAATTTGGGTGATTTTTCCACCCCGGATTATATGTGTTGGCATAAGGATTGTTCTGCCTCAACATATTAATCTGCTCAACCTGCTCTTGAGTTGCCAAACAGTGCATGGCAAAGTGTGGACCACAACATATCTCGCAAATCACCGCTTGAACGGGTTCAACCTGAGCAACTGTGTGAGTTCCCAGATTCATCTTCTTTAACCTTCTTTCAACTTCTGCGGCAATTTGATCTTCCATTTTTACAACCTGTTCTGTTAGCTTAAGATCGATTTTCCCGTCTGGTTGACTCACGGTGCGATCATATAACTCAAGGTGTTCATTGGCAGCAATAGCTTCTATGATTCTTTTAATACCTGTGGCTGTTGAAAAATTTGTTGAGCCACCTGCAGCAGTATCAATCAGTTGCTTTGTCTTGAGTCGCAACCCATTCACAAAGTTTTGCATTTGCTCTGTTGCGTCCATGTTATGAGTAGGACACGAAGTCAAACACCTTTTGAATCTTTTATAAGCATCTCCGAGTGATTCACCCTCTTTTTGTTTAAAATTGACTATATCATATCTTTTCCGGATGAACACTGAAGCAGGAAAGTATTCGTTTAGGAAGGCTGTTTCCATCTCTTGCCATGTTGTGATACTAGCTGCGGGAAGAGAATAGAACCACTCTTCAGCATCGTCAGTAAAAGTGAATGGAAACATCACCAGTCGTTTTGCCTCCTCTGAATGACCTTCGATCTTCAAAGACGTGGTAGTAGTAAGAAATCTCTGAAGATGCTTATTTGCATCCTCATTAATTCTCCCGGAGAAAGGCTTGCTCTCTAACTGGCGGATAGTAGATGGATGCAACTGGAAGTGTGCTACATTCACCGGTTGATTAACAATCGTCATCCTGTTAGGTTGAGCATTTGCCCCTCCGTAATCACCTAAGAGCCTCTCTGCAGCAGGTTGATTTCCTGCCATGTCGTTGAATTCAGGGTCAGTTTCTCTGTTTGAATCAGAGTCACTGTGCTCCGAGTGAACGGAAATATAGTCCTCAATTTCCTGATACGGGACACTTGAACCAGTCTTAGCCAGACTATCAATTCTTGCCTTGCGGCGTCTCTCGTGCAAAGCTCTTTCTGGTTCTGTGTCAAAAGAAAATTTAGCTGAGGCCTGACCTCGCATAAACAGTTAGACACGAGTTAGAAAACAAAATTTCAATAACAGTAAAATGATATACAGAGAGTAACGTAAAATTTTAGTCGCAGAGCAACAAAATTCCAATTGATATAACACAAACAACTTAATTCTTTGGCAGTCCCCGGCAACGGCGCCAAGAACTTGATCGGAAAATAGCAAGTGTACTATTTTTACCGATGTAGTAATAGAAGGGATTACCCCCAAATATCGATCACAAGGACTGCGTATTAAAATAAGTTTTTCGTGATTAATTTCAATTGGACAAAACTCATGGTTTGAGATTAAATTATATAAATTGAACAGAACAAAACGTAAATTTAAAAACGAATAATTTCACTTATATGAAAGTAATGCCAGGTATGGTGTATGATTCGCAATGCAATGACTCATAAGTTCCTTAATTTTAGAGATATGCTTTAGAACGTGTCTTTCCTAAGTTTATAATGTTTTTCCAAAATTCCTTTAAAGAAAAACCTTTGGTATTCTTCATAGACCGCGATTCCTCAAAGGTCATAGAAGAATATCAAGCAATAATTCTGACATAAAAAGGTTCTCATAAAAATATCCCAATTCCTCAGTAATATTTTTTACGATAAAATTATGCAACAAGGTTAGAATGGTTGGTCAGACCAAATTCTAACCACGATCAATTATCTGATTTTCCAATACCGATAAAGCTTTAAGGACGTTGCGATAAAATAAAGAAACGAAATTAAAAACGTAATCCCAAATTGAAGAATTCAACAAGTCATTACAAAATGCAAATCAGGGACACCCCCTGGCATTGGGGGGTTTAGCCACTCATGTTCAAACTGGAAATAAAAACAGAGCAAGATAATTTAGACATTACAATTAACGTTGGATTGGTCGGATCGTCAATTGCTTCCGCTCTTGATCAATCTTTCTTCTCCAGTGTTCGTTCTCTCCAAAATCCCCAAATTCCAAAAAGTCCCCCTTCACAGTCATCATGGGCAAATATAAATCAGTCTTCAAACAGCACCGCGAAATGTCCGGAATACCCTCGAAGCAGCAAAACACAAAATTCCCTCTGGTCTTCACAACACGGGCCGTGTTGTGCAACACGGGTGGCTGTGTTGTGCCTCTGGATCACAACCAAAAACATTCTTTCCCAGCTGCCATGACACGGGCCGTGTTGTACAACACGGGTGCCCGTGTCACACCCCTGTCTTCTTCTTTTCTGAGCTGAATTTTTGTTTCTTCTGGTCTTTACAACACGGGTCGTGTTGTGCAACACTGGCACCCGTGTTGTGTCTCTGAACTCTCATTTTCTATCAGTTCTTAAAAAGCTTGGACCATCTTTCGGACGCCTCGAACAACCGATTACATATTTACCTGAAACACCACAAAGAAACAACCACATAACCCATTCCACTGATAAAAACAACGTAAAAACGATAAACACTGACTTGCACGCAATAATGAGAAACTAAGACAAAACATGAACGAGACACTACAAACCAAATAAAAATAGACTCAAAAGACGCTGAAAACCGGCTTGAATATTACCACAAAATATCACTGATCAGTACCCCTATTTTATTAAATCCCCAGCAGAGTCGCCAGTTCTGTAACACGGTGGGAGAACTGACTTTAGTTAAATGTTGCGGATAGCAAGAGTCGCCACCGACTTTTATTTTATCCAAAAGGAAAGGGCATAAAAGAACAGGAAAGACCTTAAAAAGGTTTTGAGTTTGGGGGGTAGGTTATACAAAGGGAAGGTGTTAGCACCCTTTATATCCATGGTTATCCATGGGCTCTTAGTTACTTAGCTCACTTTAAACTGTTTTGAGAAAGGTGTAGTGTGTGATAAAAATTTTCTAAGTACTTTATAATGATCCTCGTATGGATGTATATAAAGACTTTGTTTTGAAAATTTGTTTGAAATGTGAAGTGTAAAAGAGTTTTTTTGAAGAAAAGTAAGCAAGTACTTAAGAGGAACCTACCCTATGCTAAATCTTTACTATTCTTATATGTTCTTTCAATGGTAAGACTATCCCTATTATTAAGGAATAGGTAGTCATTACCTTGGATGTGATAAGGGACATGTGAAGGGACATCTGTATTTAGGCAACTGTAAGGTGTCTTTAGCAATTCGTAGGGACTTATCATCTTTTATTCGAAGGGACAAGATCATTTATCGTAGGCAACATTGAAGGGACTTGATCTTATAATCTTAAAGGGACTTGATGATATTAATGAAAAGGGACTTTGCTTTAAGACACCTTACTTGACCTTATAATTAGGCAACATGAGGAGTAACCTTAGAAAGTGCAAGATGGCGATCAAAGATCGACTTACGTGTGTGAGTGTTCATATTCATATATTTATCTTATTAAGTAAGTCATTCTAAATTAATTTTAAATCACAAACAGGTTATCACTCCCTATAGTTACTAACCATGGCAAAAATATTTATTAATAATCATATAAAGACAAAAATAAAACTACGACTATTACAAGGCTTTCGCAATTACATTATAATATAAACAATAAATATATATAATAAAGAAATTATAATTAAAATGGTTAGTAATAAAATAATTATAAGAAGAAGAGGTTAGCACAAATATACCAAAAAATATATACAATTTAATTAAATATTTTTAAATTAAACAAACAATTTTGAAGAATTTTTAAGAAGAAAATAAGATAATGAGAATAATAATAATAAACCATATAATAATTATTTACAAAACATGATTAATTATTTAATTATATATTAGAAAAATTAATTAAATTTAATATTTAAAGTTAAACAAAAATTAGGGTTTGGAATTAGGGTTAATTTTACAATTAAGAAAAATCAGGATTAGGGTTTTGATTATTTAATCTAAATTTAATTAAATTATAAAAAATATATACAATAATAATATAAACAAATTTTAAACTAAATATAAACCAAATTAAATTTTAGAAAAAATAAATTAGAAATTTTTTAGAAAATATAAAGTTGTATATATTTACATATTATCATTTAAAAAATAATTTTCTTATAAAAAATATAATTTGGATTAATTATAAAACAAATAAAGAAATAATAAGAAAATGAATAAAAAAAACTTACCTGGGGCAGGGATCGAACCCAGGCCCTAGGCTTTGCAAGCACTAATCCAGCAGCGTGACCACCAGGCCAGGCGCGCGCTGGTGTTAGGGTTTGGGCAACAATTGTTTTATTATTAACCTGCAAAAACACCAAAAAAATAAAACAAAATAAAATGGCCTGGGGGAGGTTCGAACCCAGGACCATTCATTTACAAACAAACACACAAACCAGCTGAACCAAACGCGTTAATTGATAATTGAATAACAAATACATATTATAAAAACAATCTAAATTTTGAATTCAGATTTTCGCGCCAAGGACTTCATCTTCCTCCTCTGACCCTGCGAATTTACCTGCGAAATTTGTTAAGAATTTTCCTACGAATTTACCTGCGAAATTTGTTAAGAAATTCGTAGAGAATTTTCCTTCTTTCAAATATTGAAAAAGATCACATCTAACCTTGTCAAATCAAGCTAGCACGAATTTGGATCAGATCAATCATCTATAATTGATGTTTATAACTTTCTAGAATCATAATCTCATCCAAATATTTGATTTTCATATTTTATTTTGATTTAATTTGTATTTTAATGAATAAAATTCAAATAAATACTAAATAAAATATAAAAAATCAGAAAAGTCATGGGCTGGGTCGTGCTTGATGACATTATGAAGATTGGATGGCAATTTGGTAGGCTCATTTAGCAAAAGTTGGTTTTAAGGCCTCATTTGCTTCATAAACTTCCCAAAAATTTCCCAACTTTGCAAGGGCACAAATCCTTCAATTTTAATGCTATGAAGGTGTTCTTGAACATTTTAGAAATCTTAGAGAGTCCTCTAACCAACCACTTTGGTCTCATGTCCATATCTTTTACCATTCTCAAATTATGCTCTTTGGAAGATGTTGACTTTTTGTTGACTTTTAAAAAGACCTATAATGTCTTAGCTCATACCTTCCAAATGAAGCATTTTTGGGATTGGCTTGTGAGACACAAAGTTGTAGATAATTCAATTTACTTCAAAATGAGCTTTGGATGGAAAAAATTTGATGAAGCATGTGAAAGTTATGGCTGGTCAAAGTTCAGTTGACTTTTCCTATGAAAACCCTAATTTAGAAACTCCTGATTCTTGATGATCTGAAATCTCCTTGATGAATCATGATCAACCCTTGATCAAATGATGAATTTTACTTCATATACTTGATGTTGGAAAAAAAATCATGAAGTTTGACTTTGGTTTGACCATAGTTGACCTCAGTTTGACTTTTTGACTGCTTTGACTGATTTTAGCCTATCTGATCATTTGACTGAGCAAACCTTTTGGGAAAGTTTTGAAACTTGACATGGGGATTCTTGCACACATATAGGATTCTATGAAGCTCACTTGAAGTCTTGGAAGTCCATTTAGCCTGATGAAAGTCAAAACCCTAGTTTAGGATGCCTTGCTTAGGAGGATGCATTGTCTGAGGGAATTGTCAAACTTTATGACTAATTGTGAACCTTGTGAACCTCATGAGATGTCTTGTGAACCTTGTGAATAACTTTGTACATAATGTCTTGTCTTGGTGAGGGAAAATTTTGGGGTGCAACAATGTCATCAAGTGATTAGGTTTTCAACATGGTTTTCATCATGGTTTCATCATGGTTTTCTACTTCACTCTCATCAGCCTCTTTTCTCTCATTTTCAACTACTACTTCCTCCTTTACAGTTGCTCTTTGAACCCCTATATCAATTTCTCTTCCACTTCTTGTAAGTATAGCCTTGAAATGCTCTTTACCCTTTTCTTAAGAATTCTTCGGAGGATTTCCTTGGTGATTATCGGACAATTGTTTCGAAAGTTGCCCCATTTATGTCTTAAGGTTCTTTATGGCCGCATCGGTATTCTATTGACTGGATATTGATATTTACATGAATTGAGTGCATTCTTCCTCAATTTTTGACTTTGCATTAAGAGCTTGTGGATCCTGAGTTTAGTTTTGATATTGATCTTGGCGATTTAAGGTTTCGGCATCCGGTCTCTATCATTTATTGTAACCTTGGTTATCACCTCGCGGTTGGTACCCTTGGTTGTTGCTTTGATACGTTTGACGAGGTTGGAACCCTTAAATTTGGTTGGCATAATTAACTTCATCTTCAAGTACTGGTGGACAATATCTGATATGGTGATCGCCTTGACATAACTCATAACTCTCCACTTGTTGATTTTTTTTGGTAACTTCTTATAATTCTTTGATTTGTTGTGGAAGCCTCGACATTTGCTTGGTCAAGAGTTCCACTTGTTGCGATAGAAGCTTATTTAGTACAAGTATAACATTATTTGTTCCCAACTCAAACATACTCGATGCTTTTTGAGTGGTTCCATGGTTGTGTTGACTTTGATGATCATTTAATGTCATCTTAGCAATGACGGCCACCGCCTCTTCCGCACTTTTTGACATTAACGAACAACCCGCCGTAGCATCCAAAAGATTTTTGGTTGTGGCTTATAGTCCATTGAGAAAGACGTGAACTTGCATTAAATCGTCAAAATCGTGTCCTTTGCATTTTCTTAACATCTCGAATCTCTCCCACACATCATTGAGATTCTCATTCACTCCTTGAGAAAAAACTAAAATAGAAGTCTTCACATCCATAAACCTAGATTGCGGGAAGAACCGTTCAAGGAACTTTTCCTCCAAGACATTCCAATCCATCATGACTGGTGTAGGTTAGTCAAGAAAAATCCTTTGCCTTCCCAATTAATTAATGAGGAAATAAACTTTTGTACAATGATTCCTCTTCATTCTCCGGAGCTATCGTTGAACAAGAGATTTCATAGAATTTGTTGAGATGAGCAAACGAGTCTTCATAGTCCATTCCCGTGAATGGATTTTGATACATTAAAGATAGGATCCCAGTTTTCATCTCGGTGTGCCTCCCATTGTGGGTGGTTCTTGCAAACTGAGGGTTGAGCCTCAGACTATTAGTACATGGTGTAGAATTTGGTGGTGGTGGTGGTGGAGCTGCCATGATTGTCATTGTATTGATGGTTGATAAAGAAGATTCTTCTTAAGCTTGTTTTTACCAAGCTAGTTGCCTCCTTTTTCTTCTATTGTTCTTACGAGAGGTCCTTTCAATCTCGGGATCAAAAATAAGTTGATTTGCCGGTAATTTTCCTCGCATACACAAGAATTGCAGACTATACCAAACAGATTAAAAGCACAAGCAAAATAAAACTGAGGTAAGGGATACAATACACAACATATAACTTAAAAACTATTGCAATGCTTTTGAAATATCACAACAATCCCCTAAAGCGGCGCCAATTTGTTGGAAGAGTATTAGACTGGGGGGTTTGTTATTGTCTCCATATGGATTGTAAATATATTTCGCCGTTCAATTGTTCAAAGGTTATAAGTGAATGGTTTCAACATTTTTTTTGTTCGGTATCATATGGTTGTCACTTGTTTTGGTAGTAATGCTTGTAAATAAAAGAGTTTGTTTATTTTTATAAAATATTTGCCAAGAGTAGGGTTTGTTAATCCTTTTCAAATGTATTCAATCAATCGAGTAAATGAACGAGGTTACAATTAATATAATCACGTACCCTCTCAATAAATATCCTCTCGGTCCCAGTATCGTGAGAGTTATTGTACCGATCTGATAATCTCTCTCATGGGTTACCAATTAATACAATAATCGTGAAGTTCAATACAAAGCGAATATATATTCACAAGTCCGTTTCTGGGAATTGATCGTTAATAGATGAAGCAATTAGATCAAGGTTTAGAAATCCTATTTCTAGCTCAAACCAAACCATACAATTCCAAGATGCACAAATTACTTCATCATATATTAAACATAACCTTGTTCACTTATAATAGATCAAAAGAAACACTTAATAGAAATATTAACTACCTCCATTCTGGACACAAGAGAGAACCCAGCCAACCATTTCCATGGTAGCTTGTATTGCAAGAAAGGAAAGAAGTTGTACGAGCATCAAAAGTCGAAGAATCGAGAGTTGATGCGGTAAAATTTTGATCCTTAATGCTTCAAGATAAATCTCTCTTCAAACCCTAACAATCTGGTCAAGAATGCAAAATATGTGAAAAATACAAAAGGTGCCCTAAAAATATCTCAAGGGAGATATTTATAAAAGTGGCAAAATCTGCCTCTAACAGACAGGGCGCTAAGCGGCTACAAAGCGCGCTTAGCGCCATCAGAACCAAGGGCGGTTTAAGTTCCTAGCACGTTTAGCGAGCTCGCAACGGGCTCCAAGCGCCCATAGAACAAAAACTACTTCCTTAAGTGCGTTGAGAGTACTCTGAGAGGCAGCTTAGCGCGCTAACACTTTCCAAACTTCTTGTTATTTTCAGCCCTCCTTCTTCGCCCATTGGCTTTAGGCATCCACTTTAGCATAAAATTCCTATAAAAGATAAGAAAAAATCATAATACAGGAAATGGAAAGCGAAAACGGTAAATTAAATATTTACACTAAAAGTGACGGTTAAACAACTGATTTAAACAGAAAAGTATTGTAAAGTTTCATCAAATGATATGAAATATAGCTTTAATTTGGCACTTAACATATATACTTTGCACAAATGACATGCTTACAAAAAGTATTCAGTTATGTATGACATATTATCTTCTTATCCTACAGCGAAATTGGTTTCTATGAGTCAGTTGTTTGCTTAGTCCAAATAACCTAAATTGTGGATGGTTAAACATTTTTCTGGGTTATTTGCATCTGCATCATCTCCATTTTTTCAAGGCATGTTATTATATTTATCAAGAACTTTCGGTTACTTTTCATGTTTTCTATGAGCCTATGAATTAATGTTCTCCTGTTTTAGCTCCAACTGTTGCTTCAGGACCGAAAAGACATCCTCACCATCACAGTCAACACTATCGTATGAAGTCTTATGCTTTTTCTCATTCCCTTTCCCAAAGCCAAGATAATTGTTGGTGGGACTATTATAGTATCTAAATGTATTTTTAGTCCTTCAATATTGTAGCCACAATCCTTCCCTTTTTTTATATGTTTATTTCTTTCTCTGTTTGGCAATGCAAGATGATCAAGATAATTAGGAGTAGATTATTTGTAATCTAATACTTTGAATTTTTTGTTTCATCTATAGTAATTCTTTTACTTAGTGTATGTTATCATGTTAAGCATTATATGCGTAATTATAAAAACATAAATTTTGAAAATTGAAGATA
Organism: Lathyrus aphaca; assembly: GCA_963966055.1. Classification (NCBI taxonomy): domain Eukaryota; kingdom Viridiplantae; phylum Streptophyta; class Magnoliopsida; order Fabales; family Fabaceae; genus Lathyrus; species Lathyrus aphaca. Next base: position 626,325,763 of record OZ014519.1, read on the forward strand.
AATTGTTATAACTCTCCCCCAATTGGAATATTTTCGTCCTCGAAAATTTACCTGATTCAAACAACTTCGAATATACTTCTTGCATTTATCTCTCCAACTCCCAAGTCATATTTCCTCCAGCAGCTCCTCCCTATACAACTTTCACTAGAGAAATATCATTTCCCCTTAGCTTCTTCAACTCTCGACCCTCAATCTTCACAGGAAATTCTTTTACCACAAGGTTATCCCTCACTTCCACATTATCCATCTGAATCACATGAGAAAGATCAGGAATATACTTCCAAAGTTGCGACACGTGGAATGCATCATGCAAATTCAAAAGATTAGGTGACAAGGTTACTTTGTAAGCCACGATACCAATTCTCTGAAAAATCTAATACAGATTGATAAACTTTGGAGCAAGCTTCTTTTATTTCAGTACACCCCCAACATCATTCACAAGATTGACTCTTAGGAACACATGATAACCTTCCCTAAATTACAGATCTTTCCTCCTCTTATCATGGTGATTTTTTTTTCTACTTTGTGATGCTTTCATTTCATCTTAGATCAACTTCACCTTCTCAGTAGTCTGCTGGACAATTTTCGGCCAAAGTAAAACACTCACATCATATTTATACCAACAAATAAGTGTCCTACACCTCCGACCGTATAATGCTTCAAACAACGCCATTCCAATACTAGAATGATTTTTTTTATTAAAAGTGAACTCGATCAATGGAAGATGACTATCCCAAGTACCTCCTTGTTCGAGTACACATGCCCTCAACAAGTCCTTCAATGAATGAATAGTTCTTTTTGTCTGACCTTCAAATTGCGGGTGATAAGCAGAATTCAACCTCAACTTAGTATCCAAAGCATCATGCAAACTTCCCGAAAATATGGATGTAAACCATGGGTCTCTATCATAAACTATACTCGACGGGACACCATGTAACTTCACGACTACCCTGATATAAATCTCAACCAACTTCTGTAACGGGAACTGATATTAATCAGAATAAAATGGGTCGATTTCATCATCTATCAACAATCACCCATATCGCATCAAATGTAACACCCGTCTAAACCCCAAATAAAATACAGTTTTTTTAAGATAAATAAGTTTCTCATCAATAAAATCACGGATGCCACATCCTCATAAAATCATCTTTATCAAAAGATTCCTGCTCCGTAACACGGGTTTAAAGGTTTTCATCAATAAAATAACAACATATCCAAAAACCATGTAATCATAATCTCGCAGTGGATTAAAGTTCCAAACTTCTTTAATAATTAAAATAATACCCTAAGGTATTCTCAGAAAATCACATAGTTCAACAACATCTCAAGGTTTATAACTCAAAGCTTCAATTAAAGTAAAAATCATCAAAATTTCTCATAATCTTCAAATCAACAAAATATGAAATAATATAAGAAGACAAATTCCCAATCCCGGTGCTACGTATTAGAGCAAGACTCCCTTTACTTCTACGAAGTAAAACGTCACACCCTGAAGCAACTCCTAAGCTTCCTGCACTACTTTTGATTACCTGCAAGTTACCCATGAAAGAGGCAACAATTCCAAGCAGAAAGGGTGATTAATCAAAATCATTATAAAAGATACAGGAAACTGACAAAATTATAGTCCCACGCAATAATATCAAATACATACACATACTTGTCATATAACTCCTCATGATCATCAAACAATTATTCAACTCTCATCACAAAATCAAATTCCAAAAAACATAATGCTAATGCAACTCAAAGGACTCAATACATGTGGTATCGAAAACATGACTGATGAGTTAGTCATCGTTATCTCCAAAGATCCCCACCAATAGGATCGGTCCCCGCTTAGAACCAGAGCACACCATAATTTGCACTTAAACCACACTATGGGATTAAGGCCATTACTGGACATTATCGTCCTAAAATTCATCATTGGATTTTCATCCTGCAAAACATCACTGGACTAATCATCCTAACCAATGCTATGAATGCATGATGCGCACAACAATAAATACGACCACGGCTAGTCAAAATGCATCATTATTCAATCATATACTTCAATTTTACCTTCACCTATTAATACCCAAATATACAACACATATTTCACAATTCTCATAACAACATGTAATCACACCAACAACAATAACACACACACACAATTCACAAATAGTGGAGATTCATATCATTTATTTTGACAGAAAACATTCACCAAAATATCCACTGTTACTACTCTTAAATCCCATTTTCTTGACTTACACAATGTTTTGTTTACTTATCATTCCATAGTCAGCTTCTGAGTTTTATTTTTATACAAATCCAGATTTTCATGAAAAAAATTACATTTACAGAAGCTGTACGAAATATAAAAAAACTGGACAAATCATAAATCTGTTGGGTGGCTCAAGCCACATGGAAGTGGCACTGGCCACCCCCAAAATTCCACTGGGTGGCGCAAGCCACCTCTTTTTCTTAACCAAGTGGCGCAAGCCACATTCATAAGCATTGGGTGGCGTAATCCACCCCTACACACACTCACAGGTGGCGCAGGACACCATATATGTGGCTCTGGCTACCTAAATTCCACTTAAATAAAATAGTTGCGCAAGCCACTTAACAAATACTCCCAGGTGGCGCAAGCCATCATATATGTGGCTTTGGCCACCTAAATTCCACTTAAATAAAATAGTGGTGCAAGCCACTTCACAAATACTCCCAGGTGACACAAGCCACCTTTGTTGAAGGGAGATGGGTGGTGCAAGCCACCCCTTTTTGTGGCGAGAGCCTCACAATGTTTTCGGTTCTTCTGAATTTTCTCAATTCCCTCATTCTTGATTCATATTACTCATAATTCTTCCTCAAAATACTCACGATCATCACTATGATTATAGTTTCTTTTCAAAACCTCTAAACATATTTCTTCGTTCCTAATTTAGACGATTACTAAATAACCAGTTCCTAATCAAGCATAATAATCATGATTAAACAGCCATTACCTTAAGATTATCACTTTCCGATTGAATTATCTTCTCGTTCTTTCGATTCTTCCGATTTCTCCTCAATTCCATGTTCTTGATTTTTCTCTCGGTTCCTCTTCTCTAAAATACAGAATGAGTTTTTACCTTCCTCTAACTCACTCATGTAACCCTTAAGTCCATAATTATCAATTTTCGAAAATACCCTTACTATTTATTCTAATGACCATCATGTCCTCTAACTCATAATTCTTATTATATTAATTTATTTAATTGATTAAATTATAACTAAATCTATTTTATCCAATAAAATCGATTAGTCCACCAAGAACAACATTTTATCAGATAAATTCCTCTGTCACGTCACTAAACTCAATAATTTGTACCAAAATTTGAATAAAACAAATAATCAATTTAATCAATAAAATAAACAATCATATTAGAAATAGGGTGTTGCAACTCTCCTCACTTAGAATATTTTTGTCCTCGAAAATTACCTTAATCAAATAGGGTTGGATACGACTCCTTCATCTGATCTTCTCGTTCCCAAGTCCAACTTTCACCAGCTGGTCCACCTCATAGTACTTTCACTAAGGCAATCTCTTTGTTTCACATTTGCTTCATCTCTCGTCCATTTATTCTCATCGGCAATGCTTCAACAATCAGGTTGTCTCTCACATGTATATTATCCATCTTAATGACATGCGACAAATCCGAGATATACTTTCTTAGCTGTGACACATGGAACACATCATGCCGATTCGTAAGAGACGGTGGGAATGCAATATGGTAAGCCACATTCCAGATCCTATGCAAAATCTAATACGGCCCCATAAAACACAGAGTGAGCTTCCTCGACTTCAAAGCTCTTACGACACCTGTTATTGGAGTAACTCTCAGAAACACATGATCCCCTTCTTGAAATTTTAATGTTTTCCTCCTCTTATCATGATAGCTCTTCTGACGACTCTATGAAGCTCTTATCCTTTCCTGTATCACTTTGATCATTGCAGTCATCTCTTGCACAATCTCAGGCCCAAGTACAACACTCTCTCCAGATTCATACCAACACAATTGAGTTCTACACCTCCTACCATATAACGCTTTATACGGTGCCATTCCAATACTATAGTGAAAATTGTTGTTATAGGTAAACTCAATCAATGGTAAATGTTTGTTCCATGATCCTCCATGGTATAATACATATACCCTCAACAAATATTCCAAGGATTGGATAGTCCTCTCTGTTTGACCGTCCATTTGCGGATGATATGCAAAACTCATCCTCAATTTAGTACCCAAAACATCTTGCAAACTTTTCCAGATTCTCGATGTGAACCTTGGATCTCTATTCGACACTATACTTGAAGGTATCACATGTAGTCTTACAATTTCCTCAATGTACAATTCAGCCAACTTCTGCATGGAGTGATTAATCTTCATCGGTAAAAAGTGAGTCGACTTAGTTAATATGTCCATATTCATCCAAATAGAATCGTTCCCCTTCACCGTCCTCAGTAATCCCGATACGAAATCCATAGAAATACTATCCCACTTCCATTTTGGAATATTCAATGGTTGTAGCATACCCGAAGGCTTCTGATGCTCAACCTTGGACTTCTGACATGTCAAACAAGCATAAACAAATTCAGCAATGTCTTTCTTCATACCCGGCCACCAAAACAACTTTCGCAAATCTTGATAAATCTTTGTAGCACCGGGATGGATACTCATTCCACTTTAATGCCCTTACTCAAGAATACTCTTTTTCATCTCCGGAATATCTGTAATACATACTCTGTTTCTGAATCTCAACATATCATTTTCATCAATTCAGAATTCACCTCCATTACCTTGGTTAACTAAAGTAAACAGATCAACCATCTTCAACTCACTCGGTTCTGAAGCAGACATCTGATAAGGAGCCATAGACACTGGGCTTGTACCTGGTACTAAATCCACTGTAAACTCAATTTCGCACTCTGGAGGTAGATCACTTACGTCATTCAGAAACACATCCACAAACTCACAAACAACAGGTAACTCGGAAATTGGAGCTTCATGATCGACTTGTAAGGATGCAAATATTTCAAATATCAAGGCTTCATCCCCCACAAGTTGTTCTACTTGCCTAGCAGATAAGAGCATTAACTCTCAATTGTCACCCAACTCAAGAAACCTCATAGTCTTAGCATAACAGTAGATATGGACATAATTGAATTCCATCCAATTCATACCAAGAATAACATTGATTTGATGTAATGGTAAACACACTATATCCATAGCAAAACTTTTTCCAAAAATAGTCAAAGGGCATTTCAGGCAAATATACTTAGTAGTAACAGAACCACTAGCAGGAGTATCTATTATCATACTACTATTCATTTCAGACAATTTCAAACCCAATTTAGTCGCACAATCAAACGAAATAAACGATTGCGTAGCTCCAATATCAATAATAGTAACTAATTCAACATCATTAATAAAACAAGTACCTCAAATCAAGTTGTCCTTTTACAGGAGTCTCGGTACCACTCCAAGCAAACACTCTACCATTATTTTAGGCAGCAACTACATTCTTTTTCAATTTCTTGCATTGAGTACTGATATGGCCCTATTCTCCACAATTGAAACAAGTCGGGCTAGCTTTCTTGCACTCACAGGCACAATGACATGTCTTCCCACACTTATAGCATCTCAAAAACTTGTTCTCACACTCACTGGAGCGATCACCAGGTTCGTCACATCTAAAGCACTTGATAGGAGCATAAGCTCCTCCCCCGCTGTTTTTCTTCTCATATGCAGTCTTATGTTTTCCCTTGTCTGTTGGAGCATCATAAGGCTTCCCACGGTTATGATGTTGGCTTCCCCTCTTATCACTTAAATTCTTGTAATGAGTTGAATGAGCTTTGTTATCCTCTTCATAGATTCTACATTTGTTCACTAACTCCTCGAACCTGCGGATTTGTTGATAGCCAATTGCCCATTTGATTTCCGGACGCAACCCATTCTCAAACTTTACACACTTGGAATATTCAGCAGTTGCTTCGCTGTAATGTGGATAGTACTCAACCAGTTCTACAAATTTGGAAGCATACTCAGTGACGGTTATACTCCCTTGTTTTAACTCGAGAAACGCAACCTCTTTCTTACCTCTTGCGTCTTCGAGAAAGTACTTCCTCAAAAACTCTCTATTGAACATAGCCCAAGTAATAACACCACCTCCATGAGTCAACCTACAACGAGTACTGACCCACCAATGATCAGCTTCTCTCTTCAGTATATGTGTGCCAAAACACACCTTCTGATCATTCGAGAAATCCATAACTCTAAAGATCCTCTCGATCTCCTTGAACCAAACTCGTGCTCCATCGGGATCATACCAGCCTTCAAAGGTAGGCAGATTGTTCCTCTGGAACGCTTCCGACACACGAGTGTAATACCCTAAAATTTGCCTTCTTAATTTATTGCCAACCTCAAATGGTTTATGCTTCTTCATTTTGCATGATCGTCAAAGCATCGCATCACATTCAAAAAATAACAAAAATAAAAATAAATCATGAGCATTTACATGTGCATGAGGCATGTGATCGAGCAAGGCTTGTCAATCATTGGAGTTTAAGAAGAAATATAGTACTATATAAACAATTCAAGCCATTCCCATGTTGATCCACAAAATAAAAGAAAAAAATCAAGTTTTTATGTCGTTAACCGGTTAACGCATATGGTTAACCGGTTAACGGGCACGAAAATAGGCAAACTATTTTGAAAAATGGTTTCTTTCACCACTTCCCTCCATTTTTTCCTCTTCTCTTTTTCACTTCATTTTTCACTTCACTTCACTAGAAATTTCTACCACATTATAGACCCTTCCACACACTTCCAAGGAATATTCCCTAAACCCTAACCAACTTTAACTAACTCCATACCTAAGTCCAAACCTAACCTAATGCCTAAGCAAGCTCCATACCCAAGCCTCATGCCATACCTACCCCTATATATAAGTCCTAATCACTCCAAAGCAAAGACAACTTTATTTTCATCATTTCACTTTCCAAATCTCTCATTTCTCTCTCAATTTTCTTCCATTGCCAAATTCATCAAAGCTTCATCTTCATAATGATCCATCAAGTTTCACATCGAAACTCGATCGATCGGAAGCTTAACCTCCATCTCCTTCACCAATTCAGTGGTTTATCGAGGATCCGACACGGTTACGGTGTTTATTTCACAAATCGAAAGCAATTTGGAGCATCATCATTTATTTTGCGTTATTGCGGATTGAAGATTTAAGCTCGCGGTTTTCTCTTCATTTTGCATACCGATAGAATCACAACACTCACCAAAGCAATCCTCTGCTTTGTAGGCTGGTGAATCTTATACTGTTTCTTCGCTTTTAACTTATTTTCTTCATCTCGTCGTATGGAATTCTTCGATTTCTTATTGTTTGATTGTGTTTTGATCATTTGTGGTTCGTTTACGATTTGGTTGCGTTTTGCTAGTTTTGATTGTTAGTAGTTAGAATCATAGCTCATTCTAGGTGCTAATAGGTGTTAGAAGACCTTAGTTAAGCAGCAAATTCGTGCTAACATGTTCATGTATGTGTTAGGGGTTTGTAGAAGTAGGTTTGTGACCAAAAGTGCTTCTGCATTGTTGAATTTTTGCATTTTGTTCAGTGTTAACCGGTTAACGCATATGGTTAACCGGTTGTAGATGTCTTGAATTGGCAAAAATTTTGACCAACAAGAAATATTGAATTCAGTTCAGAATGTCCTATCAAATGTTGGGACATTATCAAACAGAGTATAAGAACTTATTTCAGGATGTCTCACCAGATGTTGGGACATTGTGTAAATGACTTAAGTTCAGTTTTTCAGGATGTCCCAACAGATGTTGAGACATCTCAAACCTGCTACCAGAATTAATTATTGACTAACTGATCAGAGATATTTAAGGAGAGTTATCTGGAATAAATTAATGATGGATAAAAACAGAACAAGGCGCATCTGTAGGGAGTTTTATATTGAGGATTCAGATTAAAACAGAAGACCTAAATCACCTAGAATCTAGGAAGTAACAAACCCTAAATTCAAGGTGGAAGCTGCATGCGCATTAGGGCTGGATCATTCTACAGAAATCCCAAATTACAGATACCTATTTAATCAACAGAAACTCATAGAATTGAGTACGAATTTCAGAAGACCAAATAGGGTGTCTAGTGTTTTAATAGCAGGTTGTTTTAGTTGTACCACTTTATGAGCTTTTAAGCAAAAGTGCATTTGTGACTTGATTGAGACTGTGAAGTAAGATCAAGCTGTTTTGTTTGAAGAATGTCTTCAATTTTATTAAACTTGTAAACTTGATCACTGTGTGATTGAGGGGGAGTGAGTAGGGTACTCTTATCTAAGTTGTGTCTTAGGTAGAAATTGCATTGGGTAGTTATTAAGTGATAGATTAAACAGGGTGGTTTAAGTCTAGAATTAATATTACTTATAGTGGATTTCCTCCTGGCTTGGTAGCCTCCAGATGTAAGTGTGGTTATACACTGAACTGGGTTAACAAACTTCTGTGTTGTTTACTTTTCTTGCTATTTAAGTTTTGGTTAAATCTGTCAAGTGTTGGGACATCTCTTAGGACATCTCATACCTGATCACAGAATTTCAATTGGCATCAGAGCAGGCACCCTGCCTGTTTATACTGGGTGAGATCTAGGGAATACAAATTCTGGAAACATGGACAGAGATATAGGATCAGTAAATAGACCACCTATTCTGGATGGATCTAATTATGACTACTGGAAACCAAGAATGATTGCATTCTTAAGATCACTTGACAACAGGGCCTGGAGAGCAGTCAACAGTGGATGGGAACATCCTATCCAAGACACCAAAGATGGATCAAAAGTGTTGAAACCTGAAGAAGAATGGAGTAAGGAAGAAGAAGATTCAGCACTAGGCAACTCCAAGGCCTTAAATGCTCTATTCAATGGCATTGATAGGAACATCTTTAGACTTGTGCATCACTGTGAGCTAGCCAAAGATGTGTGGGATACTCTCAAAACTACTCATGAAGGAACATCAAAGGTAAAGATGTCAAGACTTCAACTTCTCACCACCAAGTTTGAAAATTTGAGAATGAAGGAAGATGAGACAGTTCATGAATTCTACATGAACATCTTAGAAGTAGCTAATACTTCTGGAGCTTTGGGAGAAAAGATGACTGATGAAAAACTTGTAAGAAAGATCCTCAGATCTTTGCCAAAAAGATTTGACATGAAAGTCACAGCAATAGAAGAAGCTCAAGACATATGCACTATGAAAGTTGAAGAACTCATTGGTTCCCTTCAAACATTTGAGATGGGAATGAATGACACAAATGTTAAGAGGAACAAAAGCATAGCCTTGGTAACAAATACTGATGAAGAAGAAGATGATGAATCAGAAACTGGTAAAAGCTTATCAGACAACATTGCTATGCTTGGAAGACAATTCAAAAAGATTCTCAGAGGAATGGAAGGCAAATCCAATCCCAGTGGAAGATACACAAACTCTTCTGAGAACAAGAGACCTTATGATGCTAACAGAAGGTCAAATTATGCTGAAAAGACCAGTCAAGAAAAAGGAGTCAAATGCCATGGATGTGAAGGATATGGACACATCAGGAATGAATGTCCTACCTACTTAAAAAGGCAAAAGAAAGGACTCTCTGTGACCTGGTCTGATGAAGACTCAGGAGGTGATTCAGAAGAAGAATTAGCTAAGCATATCACTGCTTTAGCTGGATTATGTGAATCTGACAGTGATTCCAGTGATGGGGAACTTACTGCTGAAGAACTTGAGCAAGCCTACAAAGATCTGTACAAAAGAAGTATTGAAATATGCAGTGAAGTTATAAAGCTAAAGAAGCTGAATGAGGCACTAGAAGATGAAAAAGAAAGTGATCAAGAGATCATTGACACCTTGAAAAGTGAAGTAAGTCTTCTCAACTCCAAATTGGAACACATGTCCAAATCTGTTAGAATGTTGAACAGCAGCTCAAATACACTGGATGTTATTCTCAGCAACAATAAGCATTCAGGGGATAAAAGTGGACTGGGATTTAACAAAGTACATAAAGATGAAGCTAGCTCTAGCAAAACAACTTCAAAATCCATACAGTCAAACAAGATGTCCCAACAGATGCTTCAACATCAGGAAAAGAACACAAAGTCAAACATAATGTTCCAACAGATGTCTCAACATTCTGGAAAGAACAAAATGAAGAAGAAGTATCAAAGATGGAGATGCCATCACTGTGGAAGATTTGGACATATCAAACCTCATTGTTATAAGCTTCATGGATATCCAAATCAGATGTGCCAGCAACCTTCTAAGCAGAAAATAGAAGTTACCAAGAAAGTGCTGCATAGACATCAAAGAAATCAGCAACCTCCTAAGCAGAAGACAGAAGTCATCAAGAAGGTATGGAGACCAAAAGCTAGCATTCAGGATGATCAAAGCTACAAGAACAAGATCAACAATCAATCTTAGAGATCTGTTGATGAACAACACACAGGGCAGAGGCATCAAAAGAAATCTTAACTCAAATGGTCAAAGAAAAGTGCTGCATATATAGCACATACATCACTAAGAGTATCAGCTAAAGAAGACTGGTACTTTGACAGTGGATGTTCAAGGCACATGACTGGATTGAAGAATCTGCTAGTAAACTTAAAGTCACATTCATCCAGGTATGTAACCTTTGGAGATGGAGCTAAAGGAGAAATCAAGGGAGTTGGGACCTTGGACTGTCAAGATGTTCCAAAACTAGATGATGTGCTGCTAGTTAAAGGTTTAACTGCTAACCTGATCAGCATAAGTCAATTATGTGATCAAGGGTACAGTGTAAACTTTACCAAAACTGAATGCATAGTGACTAACAAAGAACAAGAGGTTGTCATGAAAGGAGCCAGATCTAAAGACAACTGTTACATGTGGGAATCTCAAGACTTCAGTCTTACTTCAACCTGCTCCTTAGCTAAAGAAGAAGAAGTGAAACTATGGCACCAAAGGCTAGGTCATCTTCATTTCAGAGGCATAAAGAAGATAATATCTATGGATGCTGTAAGAGGTATTCCTAAACTGAAGATTGATGATGGAAAAATATGTGGTGAATGTCAAATAGGCAAGCAAACCAAGATGTCCCATCCAAAGCTCCAACATCTGACAACTTCCAAAGTTTTGGAACTTTTGCATATGGATCTTATGGGACCTATGCAGGTTGAAAGCCTTGGTGGTAAGAGGTATGCCTATGTGGTGGTTGATGACTTTTCAAGATATACATGGATAAATTTCATCAAAGAAAAGTCTGATGTATTTGATGTATTCAAAGAATTATGCCAAAGATTACAAAGGGAAAAATCCAGCTGTGTGATCAGAATAAGAAGTGATCATGGAAAAGAATTTGAGAACCAAAAGTTCTTAGATTTATGCTCTTCAGAAGGAATCAATCATGAATATTCTTCACCTATCACTCCTCAACAGAATGGGATTGTTGAGAGGAAGAATAGAACTATTCAAGAATCAGCAAGAGCTATGATCCATGCTAAAAAGTTACCTTTGTACTTCTGGGCTGAAGCTATGAACACTGCTTGTTACATCCATAACAGAGTTACCTTAAGGAAAGGAACTTTGTCCACAATATATGAAGTCTGGAAGGGCAGAAAACCCACAGTTAAGTACTTTCATGTGTTTGGAAGTAACTGTTACATTCTGGCAGATAGGGAGCAAAGAAGAAAAATGGATCCTAAAAGTGATGAAGGAATTTTCCTTGGATACTCTATAAACAGCAGAGCATATAGAGTATTTAATTCTAGAACCAAGGTTATCATGGAGTCCATAAATGTGATAATTGATGATGCTCCTACAGATGTCCCAGAAGATGTTGGAACATCTGCTGATATCAAGATTGAAGCTGAAGAAAAGAATGATCATTATAACTTCACTCAAACTGATACAAGGACAGAAGAATCCAGCAAACCTCCCTCCATCAAAATACAGAAGGATCATCCCAAAGATTTGATAATTGGTGATCCCAACAGAGGTGTGAGCACTAGATCAAGAGAAGTGATTTCAGGTTCTTGTTTTGTTTCTAAAATAGAACCTAAAAACATCAAGGAAGCTCTTACTGATGAATACTGGATTTGTGCTATGCAAGAGGAATTAGGTCAATTTACAAGGAATGAAGTATGGAATCTTGTTCCTAGACCTGATGACATAAATGTGATTGGAACAAAATGGGTGTATAAGAACAAGTCAAATGAACAAGGAGTTGTTACAAAGAACAAAGCTAGACTTGTAGCTCAAGGATACACTCAAATTGAAGGAGTAGACTTTGATGAAACCTTTGCACCAGTAGCAAGGCTTGAATCAATCAGACTACTTTTGGGAATTGCTTGTATCTTAAAGTTCAAGCTATTTCAAATGGATGTGAAAAGTGCCTTTTTAAATGGTTATCTTAATGAAGAGGTATATGTAGAACAACCTAAAGGATTTGTTGATCCAAGCTGTCCAAATCATGTATACAAACTAAAGAAGGCACTTTATGGTCTGAAGCAAGCTCCAAGGGCATGGTATGAAAGACTGACTACATTTCTTATCAAGCAAGGGTACAGAAAAGGTGGAATTGACAAAACCTTGTTTGTTAAAGATGAAGAAGGAAATATCATAATTGCTCAAATATATGTTGATGATATTGTCTTTGGTGGGATGTCTGACAGGATGGTCAAACATTTTGTCAAGCAGATGGAATCTGAATTTGAAATGAGCCTAGTAGGAGAGTTAACCTACTTTCTTGGTCTACAAATAAAGCAAATGGAAGATTCAATGTTCATTTCCCAAAGCAAGTATACCAAGAACATAGTCAAGAAATTTGGAATGGAAAATGCTACTCATAAGAGAACTCCTGCTCCCACACATTTGAAGCTGACTAAAGATGAAAAGGGTGAGAATGTAGATCAAAGCTTATACAGAAGCATGATTGGAAGCTTGTTATACTTGACTGCTAGCAGACCAGACATAGCATTTGCAGTAGGTGTATGTGCAAGATATCAAGCTGATCCAAAAGTCAGTCATCTCAATCAAGTCAAGAGAATTCTTAAATATGTTAATGGTACTTGTGACTATGGCATAATGTACTTTCATGGTTGCAAACCAATTCTCACTGGCTTCTGTGATGCTGATTGGGCTGGAAGTGCTGATGACAGAAAAAGCACTTCAGGAGGATGCTTCTTTCTAGGAAACAATTTGATTTCTTGGTTCAGTAAGAAACAAAATTGTGTATCCTTATCTACAGCTGAAGCTGAATATATAGCAGCTGGAAGCAGTTGTTCTCAGTTGGTTTGGATGAAGCAAATGCTCACTGAGTACAATGTCCCACAGGATGTCATGACATTGTACTGTGACAACTTAAGTGCAATCAACATATCAAAGAATCCTATCCAACATAGCAGGACCAAGCATATTGATATCAGACATCATTTCATCAGAGATCTTGTAGAAGAAAAGGTGATATCTTTACAAAAGCATTGGATGCTACACAATTTGAGAACTTAAGGGGCAAACTGGGAATCTGTTTATGTGAGATTTATCAGTTAATGAGATGTGCCAACATGTCATATGACATTGTATGGCATAAGTTCCAGATGGCAACACCAGTCTGGACAAGAACCTTGGGTATTCCATTCCTAATCATTTTCAATATAACGGCTACTTATTTAGTAACAGCTTATAATCAGCTATCAATTCTCTCATCACACCATCAAAAGCGAATCATATTATCAAGCTGTTATTCAGAAATCATAAACCCTAAAACTCTTCATCCATCCTTCTTGACAATGTCTCAAAACCCTAGCACTCCTGAAGAAGTTCTCAACAAAGAAGACGTTGTTCATGCAACTCCTATTTCTGTAGTTCCCATGGAGTCTACCCCACTGGACGAAATAAGAGGAAGTGTTCCTCATGCTAAGAAGCCAAGAACTCCAAAAAGAGCTAAAGATCAAGTCTGCAGCAAGTCCAAAGGCATTCCTTCTCCAGCAAACATGCCTCAAAAATCTTCTGAATATGTGGATGCTTCAATAAAGGAGTTAGTTACCAAGATCCTATCTGAACAAAGAGTGGTTAGTGGGATTTCTATTCCTCTGAACACCATGCCTGCTCCTCAAGAAGATCAAACTCAAGCTGCAAAGGACACTCCTGCTCAACAGGATGTCCCAACAGATGTTGAAACATCTGGGGATCAACAAAAAGGTTTATCTGATGCTGCTGCAGAAGAATCTGAGGACCAGAAAAAGGCCTCAAGTGAAAGTGATGAAGAAGAATATGAGGATCAGACCAGAGCCTCAACTGAAGGTCATAGCCCTGCTGATCAACCAGCTGAAGAGGAGACTGCTCAATCTCCTCCTGTGGTGAACCTGGAGCAGGATTCTGATACAGAGATCATAGCCTCTGTAAGACCTAGCATAGCCAAAAGGCTCAGGTCTAGGAAAGGTAAGATGCAAGCAGAACATGCTGTCCCTGAGAAGAAACAAGCCACTCCAAAGAAAGACAAAGCCAAAACTGCCTTTGGTCCAACAAAACAATGGAGTAAAGTCCAAACCCAGAAAAGGAAAGCTGTCACCCCATCAGAATCAGATGTTGAATCAGATGTCCCAACATCTCCTCCCAAGAAGAAACCAGCACCATCTAGGGCTTCAACTACTGTTCCAGAAGCTCCCTTGGACAACATTTCATTCCATCATGTCTCTAGTGTTAACAGATGGAAGTTTGTGTACCAAAGAAGGGTTGCCCTAGAAAGAGAACTGAGCAGTAATGCACTTGAGTGCACTGAACTGATTGACCTCATCTCTGCTGCAGGCCTCTTCAAAACAGTCTCAAATCTCTCTCCCTGCTATGAACTTCTTGTCAAAGAATTCATTGTCAATCTTCAGGAAGACTGTGCAAATGGTAAGTCTTCTGAATTTAGAAAAGTCTTTGTTAGAGGTAGGTGTGTTGAGTTCTCTCCTCAGATCATCAACCAATACCTAGGAAGAGAAACAGATGGACCAAATGAGCTAGGTAAGACAGATAACCAAGTCTGCAAGGTTATCACTACAAACCAGGTCAAGGCATAGCCAGTGAAAGGAAAGCTCTCAGTGAGCATGCTAACAAGAAAATATGCCATGCTGAACAGGATTGGTACAGCAAACTGGGTGCCTACCAACCACACATCTTCAATATCTACTGGCCTGGCCAGGTTTATCTATGCTGTGGGAACTCAGACTAAGCTGGACTATGGTACTTACATATTTGATCAGACCTTGAAGCATGCCAGCTCTTCTGCAACAAAGCTGCCAATAGCCTTTCCCTCCTTGCTGTGTGGTATAGTGCTCAATCAATACCCTGGAATCCTCACTGAAAAGGATACAATCTGCAAAAGAGAAAGCCCCCTGGCTTTTCACTACAAATTGTTTCTCAGTCATCATGCAGCAGATGTTGAAGCACCTTCTGGGACATCTGCAGGTCCTTCAACTACCAAGACTCCAATCTCCAAGGCTGCATTGATTGCTGAACTAAAAAGCACCTGCAAAGAACTTGAAGCAAGGAAGCTGAAACTTGAAGAAATCATCCAAAGGCTGGAGAGTGAAGGAGATAAGAAAGCTGCCTCTGATGAAGAAACTGAAGCTGAAGAAGAAACTGAAGTTGATGAAGAAACTGAAAGTGATGAGTCTGAGTGATCATTGTATGTGAGGACAAATGTAATGACAGCTGCATTGTAATTTAGATTTAGTCTCTTTGGCTCCAAAATGTGTGTCTAACAAGGGGGAGAACAACACCAACAATGTAATGCTGTTTGCTTCTGAACTGAATAAGTTTTTTTCTGTTGCAACAAGACTGGACACATATATGTTTGAGGGGGAGTAATCTCAAATATGAATCAACAGAAAAGTAAGATTATACTCTGATAAAAGAACTTCTGCTGCACTCTGAAAACCAGAAAAGATGTTAGCCAAAAATTAGCCAAAGGGGGAGTTTGTAGATGTCTTGAATTGGCAAAATTTTTGACCAACAAGAAATATTGAATTCAGTTCAGAATGTCCTATCAAATGTTGGGACATTATCAAACAGAGTATAAGAACTTATTTCAGGATGTCTCACCAGATGTTGGGACATTGTGTAAATGACTTAAGTTCAGTTTTTCAGGATGTCCCAACAGATGTTGAGACATCTCAAACCTGCTACCAGAATTAATTATTGACTAACTGATCAGAGATATTTAAGGAGAGTTATCTGGAATAAATTAATGATGGATAAAAACAGAACAAGCCGCATCTGTAGGGAGTTTTATATTGAGGATTCAGATTAAAACAGAAGACCTAAATCACCTAGATTCTAGGAAGTAACAAACCCTAAATTCAAGGTGGAAGCTGCATGCGTATTAGGGCTGGATCATTCTACAGAAAGCCCAAATTACAGATACCTATTTAATCAACAGAAACTCATAGAATTGAGTACGAATTTCAGAAGACCAAATAGGGTGTCTAGTGTTTTAATAGCAGGTTGTTTTAGTTGTACCACTTTATGAGCTTTTAAGCAAAAGTGCATTTGTGACTTGATTGAGACTGTAAAGTAAGATCAAGCTGTTTTGTTTGAAGAATGTCTTCAATTTTATTAAACTTGTAAACTTGATCACTGTGTGATTGAGGGGGAGTGAGTAGGGTACTCTTATCTAAGTTGTGTCTTAGGTAGAAATTGCATTGGGTAGTTATTAAGTGATAGATTAAACAGGGTGGTTTAAGTCTAGAATTAATATTACTTATAGTGGATTTCCTCCTGGCTTGGTAGCCTCCAGATGTAAGTGTGGTTATACACTGAACTGGGTTAACAAACTTCTGTGTTGTTTACTTTTCTTGCTATTTAAGTTTTGGTTAAATCTGTCAAGTGTTGGGACATCTCTTAGGACATCTCATACCTGATCACAGAATTTCACCGGTTAACACGTTGTAATTAGCCCTGGATTTGAAAATTTAAGGGCATTAACCAGTTAACCTATAGCGTTAACCAGTTAACGTTGTGCTGACTTTGAAAAATCTTTTGTTTTCATTGCATGTTCACATTGCATTGTTTCTTGATTGTTCATATAGTAATAGATCATGATTTTAGGGAATTTTCAAGACCACTTTAGGTGTGCGATTCCATCGTTTCGAGTCGTTTCGACATGTGCATTCGTTACTTTGACATATATTGTGTTTATTTGCTATTTGTGCATAAAATGACTTGTGAATGTTTGTTGCTAGGATCAAGCTCATTGATTAGCATGAAAATAATTATTTCACATTCTGTTTTGCTTCACTTTCATTATTTGAACGCATAATCGCATGCCACATTACATATGTACTACATCGACATATGAAGGAAGTATACAGTTTGACAAGATCGTGAAAGAGGACGAGGTATCAACTGTTACGATTTACTACAACCCGACACAAGTCTCTGCACCAGCAAGGGTGGCACCGGTAACCATTACTACTTCTGGACCAATTTCGTACCAAATTGATAAAGCTATCCCATGGAACTACGGGGGATAAGTTATTACAATGGTCAGAAGCAAGACATCGTTGCATCCATTTCATCTCTGCACCTAGTTGAGAATGTTAGGGTCCGAGGATTCACCAAAAGTGGTAGACTGTTTGCACCGAAAACACTGAGAAGCAATGTGTTACCACCAAAAGACAATGTTGAAGCTCAAGCCAGGGCCAGAGGCAAGCAGCCAGTGACCAACGATGCACATGCACCTGTGACAGAGCCTGACATCACATTTGATAAGGATGCGGAAGAATTCTTGATAATTATCAAGAAGAGTGACTACAAGATTGTTGATCACTTACAACAGACTCCTTCTAAGATTTCGATCTTATCCCTGTTGATGTGTTCATATTCGCACTGGAAGGCTCTGTTGAAGATCTTGAACAACGTGTACGTACCACAAGGCATATCCATAAATCAACTGGAGATAGTAGTGTCAAGTGTGAATTCCAGCCATGGGTTGGGATTTACGGATATGGCCTGACGTCTGAGGGACGCAACCACAACCGCACCTTGCACATTTCCACGGAATGCAAAGGGGTTGTGCTCTCTCATGTGCTGGTATACACGGGGTCATCCTTGAATGTACTTCCTAAGAAAGCACTGTTGAAGCTGGATTACGACGGGGTTGTGCTTAGGCCAAGTGACTTGGTCGTCCGAGATTTCGATGGTTCAAAAAGGTCAGTATTCGGAGAGGTGGAATTACCGATCAAGGTAGGGACACAAGTTTTTAATACTACCTTTTATGTGATGGATATCCAGCCGGCCTACAGCTGTTTATTGGGGAGGCCTTAGATACACGCAGCAGGCGCCGTGTCTCTTACCCTTCACCAAAAGCTTAAATTTGTTTGGGAATGACAGATTGTGACGGTGTGTGGGGAAGAAGATATCTTCATCAGCCATTTGGCCTCATGCAAGCGCATCATCGTCAGCTGCCTTATCAGAAGAGGCGAAGAAGGGAGCATCCATAACCTCCTACAAGCAGGCCCTAAAAGTTGTAGAATCAGGTATAAGTAAGGGTTGGGGCAAGAAGATCAAGGTTCCAGAAATAAAGGATATGTTCGGGGTTGACTACCAGCCTGGTCAGTCAACGGCAGAGCAAAGCGCTAGAGGTCAGAAAGGCCCAATTACCTTCACCGATGCGGGAGGGTTGATCTCGGTAACGTCGGCGCAGTACAGGAAGAAATGGCTGATAGTTATTGCAAACTGGATGAGTAGATAAGGCCCTGTGTCCCGGGGATGCAACTCGACAACTGGTCGGTCAAAGCGATCATCTCCGTCACTCAACCAGAAGAGTAATGGTTTTATGTTTCTATTCTCCTGTATTCAAGCTCTATGCCTTGCTCGGGGCATAGCAGCTCATTGTAAGGGTTCATTGTTCATATTGCAATATCATAATCATCAATAAAATGGACGTTTTTGCATTCATTCATGTGTTCCTTGTATTTCATTTTTGGTTTTGAAAAAAAATAAATGGCAATGTCTTTCCACGTCTCCCACCTTTTCTAAAATCTAGCATGAATCATCATTCATGCAGATGCTCTTCATCGGGTCTCATCAGTGACGACCTTGCTATGACTCAGTATGACTTTGACAAACTGATTTACCTAGCCGACAAGGAAGGTAAACAAGATTGTGAAATGCTCGAAGAACTGGCCAGATTACTCAAGCAAGAGGAGAAGATGATTCAACCACATGAGGAAGTCGTTGAGGTGGTAATCCTAGGTACAAAGGAAGACAAAAAAGAGGTCAAGATTGGGGCCGCATTGTAAGAACCTGTCAAGAGCCATTTGATCTCCATGCTCTGAGAGTATATTGACGGCTTCGCCTGGTCTTACCAGGACATGCCAGGGTTGGATACTGATATTGTAGTGCACAATTTGCCACTCAGAGAAGACTTCCCGCTGGTAAAGCAGAAACTGAGACGAACATGCCCTGATATGACCATCAAAATTAAAGAAGAGGTGCAAAAGCAGTTTGACACTGGATTCTTGACTGTGACGAGTTATCCTCCATGGGTTGCGAACATCGTTCCGGTCCCTAAAAAGAATGGTAAAGTCAGATTGTGCACGGACTTACTCTCGTCACAGCTCGTCGGCCACACTTTTCCAATATGACTCTTGATCAGTGATATTTAGCGGTAATGTTCAAGCCGGTTTTCAGTGTCTTTTGAGTCTAATTTGGTTCGTTTGTAGTATCTCGTTCATGTTTTGTCATAGTTTTCTCAATATTGCGTGCAAGTTAGTTTTAATCGTTTTACTTTGTTTTTATCCGTGGAATGGGTTATGTGGTTGTTTTCTTTGTTGTGTTTCAGGTAAATATGTAATCGGTTGTTCGAGGCGTCCGAGAGATGATCCAAGCATGAAAAAACGACAGAAAAATGGGATTTCAGAGGCACAACACGGGTGCCAGTGTTACACAACACGACCCGTGTTGTGAATACCAGAAGAAACTGAGATTTGCAAAGAAAAAGAAGAAGTCAGAGTTGTGACACGGGTGCCCGTTGTTGCACCCCAAAATTTGCCCTCACAATACAAGACTTTGTGTGCTAAGAAGGTTCACAAGGTTCACAAGACCTTTCATGAGGTTCATGAAGTTTACAAAACACTTTATGAGGTTCACAAGGTTCACAAGATTCACAATACTTACAAGACCTTTCATGAGGTTCATGAAGTCTACAAGACACTTTATGAGGTTCACAAGGTTCACAAGACCTCCCATGAGGTTCACAAGGTTCACAAGACCTCCCATGAGGTTCACAAGGTTCACAAGACATTTTATGATGGTTCACAAGGTTCACAAATAGTCAGAAGAGTTGACAATTCCCTCAGACAATGCACCTCCTAAGCAGTGCATCCAAAACTAGGGTTTTGACTTTAATCAGGCTAAATGAATTTACAAGACTTCAAGTGAGCTTCATAACACCTTATATGTGTGTAAGAACCCCCATGACAAGTTTCAAGACTTTTCTCAAAGGTTTGCTCAGTCAGATGATCAGATAAGTCAAAATCAGTCAAAGTAGTTAAAAAGTCAAACTGAGGACAACTGTGGTCAAACCAAAGTCAAACTTCATGATTTTTTGCCAACATCAAGTATATGAAGTAAAATTCATCATTTGATCAAGGGTTGATCATGATTCATCAAGGAGATTTCAGATCATCAAAAATCAGGAGTTTCTAAATTAGGGTTTCCTCAGTAAAAGTCAACTGAACTTTGACCAGCCATAACTTTCACATGCTTCATCACCAATTTTCCATCCAAATCTCATTTTGAAGGAAATTTAATTCTCTACAACTTTGTGTCTCACAAGCCAAGCCCAAAAATGCTTCATTTGGAAGGTATGAGCTAAGACATTATAGGTCCTTTTGAAAGTCAACAAAAAGTCAACAACTTCAAAAGGGCATAACTTGAGAATGGTAAATGATATGGACATGAAACCAGTGGGGTTGGGTAGAGGACTCTTCAAGCTTTCCAAAATGTCCAAGAACACCCTCATAGCATTAAAATTGAAGGATGTGTTCCCTTGCAAAGTTGGGAAATTTTAGGGAAGTTTATGAAGCAAATGGAGGTTTAAAACCAAATTTTGCTAAGTGGGTTGAACTTTTAATGACCTAAAGCAATCCATGACATCATGCACGAAAATTCTTTGATATTTTCATAATTTTTATTTTATTTAATTAATTTATTATGATTTTTTATACTAAAAATCATTTTAAATTTAAATAAAATATTAAATGTGAAGATTTAAAATTATTTTTGATTCTAGAAGGTCATGAATTCAATATGGATCAAATTGATACAAAGATAATGTTGATTGGCTTGAAATAGAAAGTGTTTATGCAAAAATATTTGAATTTCAAAGCTTATCTTTCTCAATCTTTTTGGATCAAATCTTTCACACAAACATCAAGTTTTCTGACCTAAATTCATCACACTATAAGTACATAACTTAAACCTAATCATAGAACACGAATTTCAGCCTCCCAAGTGTAAGTTCATATTTTCAAAAATCTCACAAAACTTCAAATTCGGTTTCCACTATACAAGGCATTTGAAGGTATTTTAAAGACATAACAATGATCCCTGGACTTCACTGATCATGTACCAATGCTCATATGCATCCATAACCTCATGAACATATCAAACCGAATTCAAATATTGACACATTTATGATTTTTTCGTTTTCATATATACATGTAATATAAATTGAATTTGATTGTGGATTTGTGTTTGTGACAAGCTTGTGAATGTTTCTGGGCAACTTAATTTGATTTTCGATGCAGGAGTAAAGAACCACCATTGCTAGGGTTTCGGCCATGGATTTGGGGTTTTGTCTTAAACCTAATATAAATAAGTTCTAAGAACATAGAACAATTCCATGGACCTTGGGGATTATGAAACACTGATTATTGTTGAGAAATTTCACTGTTTTGATGCTTGTCCAATTTCGTAGGTTCTTGTATTTTGAAATTCGCAGGAAACATTGCAGCAAAATTCGTATGAAATTTCGTAGGTAATTTGGAGAAGAAGACCTGCGCGCGTTTTCTGATTTTGAATTGTTGTAATATATTATAATGTTTTGTTTCTGTTTTATATCACAAGCGTTGTGCTTGTCCCAGTGGTGAAAGGTGCGCGTGTATAGCCAGATGACTTGTGTTCGAATCCTGGTTGTGGTAGTTTTTCATATTTTTCTCTTTTATTCACTAGACATAATATATTATGTATTATTGCTGTTATACTAACAGGTGCGCTCTCCCAGCTGGAATGGTTAAGGTGTTTGTGTGATGTTTGAAGGTCCTGGGTTCGATCCCCCCCAGGCCTTTTGTGTGTTTTTTATTTTTTCATGATATTTCCAGGAACAAAGAACAAAAGCAATTGGACCTCCTCCTTTATTACCTGCGCGCAGGCTGGCCCAGTGGTTGTTGTTGCTGGCTTGAGTGTTTGAAAGCAAGAGGGGCTGGGTTCAATTCCCAGCCAAGGTAAGTTCTCTTTTTCTTTTTCTTTCTATTTTGTTTTGCTTATTATTAATATTAATTAATTAAAACTATAATTTTAAAATCCTAATATGTTTCATAAATATAAATCCTAAAATATTTTCTAAATAAACTAATTTCTTTTATTAATATGTATATATTATTATTATATATAATTTATTTGTATAATTGAGTAAATATTTAATATTTAACATTTTTGCATATAAAACCTAATTTATTTTTTTATAAATCCTAAAAAACATATTTTTCTCAAACCCTAATTTTTCTTCTTCTATTTGTTTAATATTATCATTTGTATATATTATAACTTCATTAAAATTCTTGATTTAATTTTTGTTAATGTATAAATTATTTATAATTTAAATTCTTGTATGTAAATATGATTAAAAATTAAAATTCTAAATATGATAATATGACATAATTTATTTATAATTTAATTTTGCATGTAAATAATTTTTATTATATGTTTAAAAATTGATAACTTAATTTTTGTAATTTATAATTTATTTTCATAATATGTTCATAATTAATTTAATTTTATAATTTACATATAACTTAACATTTTATAATAATTAGTATAAATGTTTATATTTTAATATTAAATAATAATTGTTTATAAAAATTGAATTTTTAGTTATTATAATATTCTTGCTTATTTCATTATTATTATTAATTATGTTTATATGATATTTTATTATTACTAACCCCATTGTGATTATTTTTATTATTTCACTAACCCAATTATAATTAATTATTTATTTTGCTTATTATATTTAATTTTGTTTCATTATTATTATGTAATTGTTCCTTGGTGTAATATTTAATAGTAATGTTTAAATTATTTATTTTATGCTATGGTTAGTAAATAGGGAGTGTAACATGTATGTTTATTTAAAATTAATTTAGATCACTTAATTTAAAAGGTAAATATTAAAAATTGTACACTCACACACGTAAGTCGATCTTTGATCGCCATCTCACTTCCTTAGGGATACCTCTCATTGTTGCTTAATCAAAAGGTCAAGTAGGGTGTATAAAGCAAAGTCCCTCAAAATAAAATCATCTAGTCCCTTAACAAATAAAAGATCAAGTCCCTTTCGAATGTTGCCTTCGTAATGATCTTGTCCCTTTCGAATAAAGATGATAGTCCCTCCAAAATTGCTTATACACCCCACAGTTGCCTACATAAACAGATGTCCCTTTACTTGTCCCTCACATCCAAGGTAATGACTACCTATTCCTTAATAATAGGGATAGTCTTACCATTTAAAGGATTCAAGAACAGAAAAGACTTAAACTTAGGGTAGGTTCCTCATAGTTACTTGCTCACTCTTCAAAACTTTTCAAACACTTCACAATTTCAAACAAAAATTTTCAAAACAAAGGTTTATACGCATCCGTACATGGGTCATTATAAACACTTAAGAAAATTTCTATTCACACACTTCGCATTTTCAAAAAACATTTTAAAGTGAGCTAAGTAACTAAGAGCCCATGGATAACCATGGATGTAAAGGGTGCTAACACCTTCCCTTTACATAACCTACCCCCCGGACCCAAAAATCTTTTAAAAGGTCTTTCCTGTTCTTTTATGCCTTTCCTTTGGATAAAATCAAAGTCGGTGGCGACTCTTGCTATCCGCAACATAACTAAAAGTCAGTTCTCCCACCGTGTTACAGAACTGGCGACTCTGCTGGGGATTTAATATTAAAGAGGGGTACCCTTAGGAATTAGATCACTTTAAAATTGTTTGCCTTGTTTGCTTTATACTTACTTGTTGGGCTCTTATGTGTGAAAGATCCTAACCCGGATCTAGTGTACCTTAGGTAAATGGCAATAGACCAAGGAAACTGTACGGCGTATACGGATATGGTTGATCTGGTGGCCATAGTTAGTGTGACTTCTTGGTTGGTGCTTATGTTCCTTAAGTTAAGTTGAGGATAATATGAGGCTGCCATATGTTGTCAATGCACTAACTAACTTTTAGAACCCTAGTTATCCCATCTTGGCCTTTAGAAAGTAGTGAGATAACCGGCTTTGGTGAAGACTGAAGTTGGTTGATACTCGATGCTACGCTCATTGAGATCTTAAACTTGGAGGGTTTTTGTTGGCAAGTAAGTTGCCTACTGAACAACCACCCTTGTGAAGGATCAATGATATTGAGATCCTTTAGAACATGGTTACTTTTGTAGGACAGGATGAACCAACTAACTTCAGGGGAGGGTACTTACCTTTGAACCTCATGCAAGCCTTTAAACTAGGGCTATGGTGTGACTTGTTTGTGTGTGCCACATGTTTGTGATTGAGCATAACATCATGACATCATCATGCATCATAAGCATAGCATTTTCCCTAACCATTTCAAGGACCAAGAGATTTATCTTTGTTCTTTGTTGTAGGTCATGGCTTCTGCTCGTAGAAACACCATCAGGATCAACTTTGTGAGCATACCGGCTAAGCTTAAAGAGTTGGTTTCTCAGGTGTCTGATCATTCCCAGTTCATCAAGAGGCATGGTTACCTATTGTATCTAGTCACCTCAGGGTTCAATGAAGACATGATGAGTGTCCTGTTTCAGTTCTTTGATCCTAAACACCATTGCTTCACATTCCCCGACTACCAGCTGGTTCCAACCATGGAAGAGTTCTCTAAACTTCTAGGTATACCTGTTCTTGATCAGAAACCATTCACAGGCTTGGAGAAGGAGCCTAAACCTGAGGTTATTGCTGCAGCTCTACATCTGAAGAAGGCTGACATTGTTCTAGAAACGAGAAGCGGATTTAAGGGTATTCTTGCTAAGGTGTTGATAGAGAAGGCTCAAATGTTCTTGAAGGCTATGAGTTATGATGCTTTTGAGGATATCTTAGCCTTGCTGATTTATGGCTTAGTGTTGTTCCCCAATCCAGAACAGTTCATAGATGTTCATGCCATCAACATATTCCTGAGTCACAATCCAGTGCCTACATTGCTTGGAGACATCCTACATTCTCTTCATACTCGTACTACAAGGGCAAGAGGAACTTTGATGTGTTGCATACCTTTGCTATCTAGGTGGTTTATTTCTCACCTTCCTCGCTCAGTAATGAAGAATGAACAAGGGTTCAGATGGTCCAAGAGAATCATGTCACTCTCGCATTCAGATATCCATTGGTGCTCCAGATCTATGGAGAATGTCACTATCATTGACCGTTGTGGGGAGTTTCCTAATGTGCCACTTCTAGGCATAAGAGGAGGCATTACTTACAACCCTTCCTTAGCTTTACGACAGTTTGGTTATGCTCGGAGTGATGGTCCACATGACATGTTGATTCAGGGTATTGTGTTTGATTACGACAATGATCTGCAAGATTACCGTCAAAGGTTCATACGAGCATGGGGAAAAGTGAACAAGGTTGACAACAAGACTCTGGAGCCTAAGTACACTATTCCTATGGAGGCTTATCTCAGATGGGTGCGATCTCGTGCTCAGACTCTCATGATGCCATATCCTGCTATCCTGCCAGTTACCATGGAACCTGTTGCTGAAGGAGATACCGCTTATACCATCCTTCACCCAGACATGCCTACTGACATGGAAGACTTGCAGAGATCTTGGATCCAACTGAAGGAGCAAAGGGATACTTTCGAGGCTCATTACAAAGCAAGCCAAGAAAGAATCCTGGAACTAACAAAGCAACTTCACGAGGAGCGGAATCTCAACTCATACCTCAACACAAAGAGGAAACGTCCATGGGAGACTTAAAAGCCCATCTCTTGTATTCATTGCATTTCATTTTCTGTAAGCCCAAGAGGCAAAACAAATTTATCACTAATAAAAGTTTACTTTCTTGTTTGTTTAAGAAAATTTAAATCCTGCGGTCCTTGAAAACATTGCATATACATTTACATTCCATATCATTGCATCATAGGTTTATTGTGCACAGGTTTCTTATCTTCTCGCTGTTTATTTCAGTAATGGCTCTTGAACAAACAGTTAAGGATCTCCAGGCACAAAATGCAAAGTTCCAAGAGCTGATCCTGAACTTGTCCAAGGGGCAGGATGAATTGAAGACACTGCTGGCCAAGAAGACTAAGAAGACCAGAAGGTCAGGTGGCCTGATCAACATGGGAAGAAGGTTCAGAGGTCCTGTTAAGACCAAAGAACAAGTTGAAGACTATGAGTCTGAAGAGTCTGAGAAAGAGGGAGGCAGTCTCCACAACACAATGGGGGATTCTGATTCTGAGGCTAATTACTACCATGATCCTAATGAAGACAAATTCAAGATGCTGGTGGATAGAATGGATGCTATGGAGTTGCAGAAGTCTTCTGGGCTGGATTTTGAAGATTTGAGTCTGATATCTTGGGTAGTTATACCCATTGGTTTCAAGGTTCCTACTTTTGTTGTTTATGATGGGGTCTTTTGTCCCAAGCTGCATCTGAGGTCTTATGTCAGGAGAATCCAACCTCATACTGCTGATAAAAAGTTGTGGATCCATTTCTTCCAAGAGAGCTTATCTGGAGCTCAGTTGGAGTGGTATTATCAGTTGGAGAGTGTCAACATCCGGGATTGGAATGATCTTGCTGAAGCCTTCTATAAGCAGTATCAATACAATGTTGATTTATCTCCCACTCGCATGCAACTGCAAAGCATGTCTATGGGTGCCAAAGAAAGTTTTAAGGAGTATGCTCAGAAGTGGAGAGATTTAGCTGGAAGAGTACAACCCCCTCTGACTGACAGGGAGTTAGTTGATATGTTCATGTGTACGCTAAATGGTCCATTTTACAGTCATCTCATTGGAAGCTCATCATCTGGTTTCACTGAGTTGATAATGACAGGAGAGCGTGTAGAAAGTGGTATCAAGAGTGGCAAAATTCAAGTGGGTACTTATTCATCAGGTGCTGCAAAGAAGCCTCCCACTGGGAAGAAAGAATCCAATGCTGTTTATGGTCAACCTGATCGTAATAGAAGGCATCAGTTTGTGAGTGCAGTTCATATTTCAAATCCAACTCCTGCAACAATAGAGCAGCCACAGGGCAACCAACAGAGGGCTAGAAGGCAGTTCACTAAGATCAACATGTCAATGGCTCAGGCATTGCAACACTTGTTGAAGGCTGAACTTATTACTCTGAAAGAGGCTCCTCAGAATCCTAACGTTACCTCTCCCAGATACAATCCCAATGCACGATGTGCATATCATTCAAACTGTCAGGGACATGATACTAATAGCTGCTGGGTCTTGAAGAACAAAATTCAAAATATGATTGAGGCTGGAGAAATTGAGTTTGACCCTCCGGGTACTCCAAATGTGATCACTGCTCCCATGCCAAATCATGAGAAGACTGTCAATGCAATTGATGAAGATTTACATATCTATTCAGTTGCGGAGTTGACCACACCATTGTCTGTTATCAAGAAGAAGCTAGTACAAGCTGGGTTCTTTCCAGGTTGTCGTGAAGATTGTTTGTATTGTACCTATAAGCCGGATAGTTGCTGGAGATTGAGAGATGGAATTCAACGTCTCATGGATAAATATACCATAGTGTTTGAGAGGACTCCATCGTCTGTAGAGAATATGGTGGATCATATTACTAAAGGTAGGAAGACTGAAGAGGTTGACATGGTTGATAAAGTGCCGGTAAGGATCACTTCCAAGGGACCTGTTAAAATCACTCATAAGGGTCCAATTAAGATTACTGCTGAAGGCCCTGTGAAGATTGTTGCTGAAGCTAGAGTGGCTCCTATGGTCATTACCACTCCTGGTCCTATTCCGTATACGTCTGATAAAGCTGTGCCTTGGCATTATGGGTCTGATGTTTATATCCATGGTGTAAAGACGGAACCCTTAGCTGATATGCCTGTTGATGTTGACAATATTGCTGGATCTAGTAAGATCACACGAAGCGGAAGAGTCTTCTCTCCTCCAGTTACTTCCAAGAATGCAGTTACTCCAGCTGCTATCTCCACCACTGATGCTCGGGGCAAAGGTCCTGTTATTGAACCTATACCAAATGATGTGCCAGCTGCTGATGATCTTGCTAAGCAGATGGAAGAAGTATTGAAAATCATTCGCAAGAGTGATTATGACATTGTTGATCAGTTGGGGCATACTCCCTCAAAGATTTCCATGTTGTCTTTGTTGTTATGTTCTGAAGCTCATGCCAAGGCTTTGATTAAGTTTCTGAAGACTGCTCACGTACCCAATGCAATTTCTGTTGACCAGTTTGAGAATTGTGTTGCCCACCTGACTTATGATAATGGGTTAGGTTTCTCTGATGCTGACTTGACCCCTTCCAAGAGGGATCATAACAGGGCCCTGCATATCTCAATTGAATGCAGGGGCACTACCCTGTCACATGTATTAATAGACAATGGTTCCTCTCTGAATGTGTTACCCAAAGAAGTCCTGAATAAGCTTAGTCCAGAAGATGCTGTGTTGAAACCCAGTAACATAGTGGTGAAGGCTTTTGATGGTTCGAGAAGAGTGGTGCATGGGGAAATTGACCTCCCAATCAAAGTTGGTTCTCAGATCTTCAATGCTACCTTTTCTGTCATGGATATTCGTCCATCGTATTCTTGTTTGCTGGGACGTCCCTGGATCCATGGGGCAGGTGCTGTAACCTCTACATTACATCAGAAGTTGAGATATCCGGTAGAAGGAAAGGTTGTTACTGTCTATGGAGAGGAAGAATATTTTGTCAGCCATGTGAACACCTTCAAGTATCTGGAAGTGGAAGGTGAATATGTTGAAACTCCGTGTCAGACGTTTGAAGTGGTTCCTTGGGTTGTTAATAATTATGAGGCTCCTCCTGTTGTCAAGAAAGTTCCTGTGGTCACCAGAATACCTCCAACAATGGCCTCCCTTAAAGATGCTAGAGCTGTGGTGGATGAAGGTGGTTGTACTATTTGGGGTCAGCTTCCTGATATCCCGTACAAGTCTGACAAATTTGGTTTGGGTTTCACTGCAGAGTCCCAGAAGGCTGTTCGTCGTGCTCGTGCTGTTCGTATCACCAATCAGGAGGTTATGAAAGACCAGATCAATGCTGTGGGTGACTATGATGAAGACTACAACTTGGATGCTTGGATTTTTCCTACTGTGGGTGCTGGGCTCAATAATTGGAAAGTTGAAGATGTTATCCCTATCTCCTTTAGTCAGGAGTAAATACTATTACTGTGTTGTTGCTTTTTAAGTTTGTAATTTCTTGAACAATTAAAACTCTTAAGCCTTGTGCCTTACCCGGGGCACAATGGTGTGTTTGTTACGGGCTGTCATTTCATTTGCATACTTCATTCAATAAAAATCAGTGGACGTTTCGTTTTCGTAAATATTGTGTTCCTTGTCTTTCTTTTCTTTTATTTTTGTTTCATCAGTTATGTGTTCTTACACACACCCACATCACTAAAATGCAGATCCTCATCCACTCTGGATCCTGTTGATAACAGTTCTACTATTGCCAATTATAATTTCGAGAATCCGATCTATCAAACTGAAGACGGAAATGAGGACGATTGTGAAGTACCTGTAGAGCTTGCTAGGTTATTACAACAAGAAGAGAAAGCTATACAGCCACATGAAGAGCCAGTCGAAGTTGTGAATCTGGGAACTGAAGAAAACAGGAAAGAAGTCAAGATAGGGGCTGATTTAGAGGATAGTGTCAAGAGCAGACTGATTCAGATGCTACGTGACTATGTGGAGATCTTTGCTTGGTCCTACGAAGATATGCCAGGGTTGGATACAGACATTGTGGTTCACCGTTTACCAGTAAAAGAAGATTTTCGTCCAAAGAAGCAGAAGGTTCGTCGTATGCGTCCTGAAATGTCAGAAAAGATCAAAGCAGAAGTAATGAAACAGTTCAATGCAGGATTCTTAGCTGTGACTTCTTATCCTCAGTGGGTTGCAAATGTGGTGCCGGTACCCAAGAAAGATGGTAAGGTACGTATGTGTGTAGACTACAAAGATTTGAACAAGGCCAGCCCTAAAGATGACTTTCCACTTCCTCATATTGATGTCCTGGTAGACAACACTGTCCAGCATAAGGTATTCTCTTTTATGGATGGTTTCTCTGGTTACAATCAAATCAAGATGGCACCTGAAGATATGGAGAAGACAACATTTGTTACACAGTGGGGCACTTTTTGTTATAAGGTGATGCCATTTGGTTTGAAGAATGCAGGGGAAACATATCAGCGTGCTATGGTGGCTTTGTTTCATGATATGATTCATCATGAGATAGAAGTGTATGTGGATGATATGATAGCCAGGTCTCAGAATGAAGAACAACATCTTGATCATTTGCATAAATTGTTTGAGAGGTTGAAGAAATACAAGTTGAGATTGAATCCAAACAAGTGTACTTTTGGAGTTAGGTCTGGTAAACTCCTGGGTTTCATAGTCAGTGGAAAAGGTATTGAAGTGGATCCTGCGAAAGTGAAAGCTATACGAGAGATGCCAGCTCCCCGTACTGAGAAGGAGGTTAGAGGTTTCTTGGGACGATTGAATTACATTGCAAGATTTATTTCCCAATTAACTGCCATCTGTGAGCCAATCTTCAAGTTGTTGAAGAAAGATCAGGTGATGGAATGGAATGATGAGTGCCAGACTGCCTTTGATGAAATCAAGAGATACCTGCTAGAACCTCCAATTTTGATGCCACCAGTTGATGGAAGACCCTTGATTATGTACTTAACAGTGTTAGACAACTCAATGGGGTGTGTTTTGGGGCAACATGACGAGTCTGGTCGAAAAGAGCAAGCAATATACTACCTTAGCAAAAAGTTTACCGACTGTGAAACAAGATACTCACTGCTCGAGAAAACTTGTTGCGCTTTGGCATGGGCTGCTCGCCGACTAAGACAGTATATGTTGACTCATACTACCTTATTGATTTCAAAGATGGATCCAATCAAGTACATATTTGAGAAACCTGCTCTCTCCGGAAGAATTGCAAGATGGCAAATGATCTTGACAGAATATGATATACAGTATACTACTCAGAAGGCCATCAAAGGAAGTGTTGTTGCTGATCATTTGGCTCATCAAGCAGTGGATGATTACCAGTCAATGAGTTTTCAGTTCCCTGATGAAGATATTATGATTATTACCAAAGAACCTAGACAATATGACGGATCTGAACAAGGATCCCGATGGACTATGGTTTTTGATGGTGCTTCCAATGCACTTGGTAAAGGTGTTGGTGTTGTGATCAGTTCCTCTGAAGGTTGTCATACCCCGATTACGGCCAGATTTGTTTCTATTGTACTAATAACATGGCTGAGTATGAGGCATGTATCCTGGGTATTAAAGCTGCTATTGATATGAAGATTCAGTTCCTTGATGTGTAGGGAGATTCAACCCTGGTGTAACACGGTGGGAGAACTGACTTTAGTTATGTTGCGGATAGCAAGAGTCGCCACCGACTTTTATTTTATCCAAAGGAAAGGCATAAAAGAACAGGAAAGACCTTTTGAAAGATTTTTGGGTCCGGGGGGTAGGTTATGTAAAGGGAAGGTGTTAGTACCCTTTACATCCATGGTTATCCATGGGCTCTTAGTTACTTAGCTCACTTTGAAATGTTTTTTGAAAGGTGAAGTGTGTGAATAGAAATTTTCATAAGAGTTTGATAATGATCCATGTACGGATGCGTAAAAAACTTTGTTTGGAAAATTTGCTTGAAAGTGTGAAGTGTTTGAAAAGTTTTGAAGAGTGAGCAAGTAACTATGAGGAACTTACCCTAAGTTTAAATCTTTTCTGTTCTTGAATCCTTTAAATGGTAAGACTATCCCTATTATTAAGGAATAGGTAGTCATTACCTTGGATGTGAGGGACCAGTAAGGGTCATCTGTTTAATGTAGGCAACTGTGGGGTGTATAAGCAATTTTGGAGGGACTATCATCTTTATTCGAAAGGGACAAGATCATTACGAAGGCAACATTCGAAAAGGGACTTGATCTTTTATCTGTTAAGGGAATAGATGACTTTATTTTGAGGGACTTTTGCTTTATACACCCTACTTAACCTTTTGATTAGGCAACAATGAGAGGAATCCCTAAGGAAGTGAGATGGCGATCAAAGATCGACTTACGTGTGTGAGTGTACAATTTTATATTTATCTTTAAATTTAAATGATCTAAATTAATTTTAAATTACAAGTATATTTACACTCCCTATTTACTAACCATAGCATAAAATAAATAATAAACATTATTAATAAATATTACACCAAGGAGCAATTACATAATAATGATAAAAGCAATTTAAATAAATAAGCAAAATATTAATAAGCAAAATAAATACGTAATTATAATTGGGTTAGTGAAAATAATAATAATAAAAATACCAAATTAAATGGGGTTAGTAATAATCATATAAATATAATTAATAATAATAATGAAATAAGCAAAATATTATAAAAAAAATTCAAATTTATGAACAATTATCATTCAATATTAAAATATAAACAATTATACTAATTATTATAAAATTTTTAAAATTATGTATAAATTATATAACAAATTAATTATGAACATAATATGAAAATAGAATTATAATTATAAAAATTAAATTAGCAATTTTTTACATATTTTTAAACTTATGATAAAATTATTTTCATGCAAAAATTAAATTCTAAACAAATTGTATTATATTATCATATTAAGAATTCTAATTTTAAAACATATAAAAAAATGTAAATTATAAACAATTTATACAATAATAAAAATTAGATTAAGAATTTTAATTAAATTATGAAGATAATATATACAAATAATAACATTAAATAAATAGGAAAAGAAAAAAAATTAGGGTTTAAAAAGAATTAGGGTTTTATATACAAAAATTTTAAATATTAAATATTAATTCAATTATATAAATAAATTACATATATACATATTAATAATAAAACAATTTGTTTTAGAAAATATTATTATTATTATTTATGAAACATGTTAGAATTTTATTAAATTAAGATTATATTTTTTAATTAATTAATATTATGAACAAACAAAACAAATAGAAATAAAAAGAAAAAAGGAAAACTTACCTGGCTGGGAGTTGAACCCAGCACCCCTTGCCTTCAAACATTCAGGCCAGCAACATCTACCACCAGGCCAACGCGCGCGCAGGTAACAAAGGAGAGGCAATGTTGGTTTTGTTGTTGTTTCTAAAAAAATCAAAGAAAAAGAAAGAAAAGCAAAAGGCCTGGGGGAATCGAACCCAGGACCTTCACAATACACACAAACACTTAACCAATCTAGCTGGGAGAGCGCACCTGTCAATGTAATAGCAATAATTCATAATATATTAAGATGGCTAATTATCTGGAAAAAATAAGCAAAAGGTGGTGAAGCCAGGATTCGAACTCCTGCCCATAAGCAATACACGCGCACTTCATACCACTGGGCCAAGCAACCAACTGTGAAACAAAACAGCAACTAATTCATAAAATAATATACACAATATTTGAATTCTGGAAAACGCGCGCAGAGGTCTTCTTCTTCCTTGGTTCCTACGAAATTTCATACAGGTTTTGCTGCAATATTTCCTGCGAGTTTCAAAGTACAAAAACCTACGAAATTGGACAAGCAACAAAACAGTAAAATTTCTCAACAATGATTAGTGTTTCATAATCCCCAAGGTCCATAGAGTTGTCCTATGTTCTTAGAATTTATTTATGTTAGTTTTAAGACAAAACCCCAAATCCATGGCCGAAACCCTAGCTATGGTGAAATTCGTCTCAGTTAATGAAAATCAAATCAAACCATCCAGAATTCATCCAAAGCTTCAAACAATAACAAATCAACAAACAAAATTCATTAATAATGGTTAAACAATCGAAATCAAAAAATTTAAATTCAAGAACAAAGGAGATTCGATTTATGCTATATGAGATGTTTTGGATGCAAATGATCATTGGTTTCGACTCAATGAAGCTTAGTGAACATTCTTGTGTCCTCAAAATACCTTCAAATGCCTTGTGGAGTTGAAACCGAATTTGAGTTTTGTATGGTTTTTGAAAATATGAAACTTACACTTTGAGGCTGGATTTCGTGTCTAATGATTAGGGTTAAGTCATATACTTATAGAGTGATGAATTAGGTCAGAAAAGATTGATGCTTGTGTGAAAAATTTGATCCAAAAAGATTCAAAAAGATAAGCTTTGAAAATCAAATATTTTTGTATGAACACCTTCTATTTTAGGCCAATCATCATGATCCTCTTACCACTTTGATACCAATCATATTTATGAATTTCTAGAAGCTCAATCATTTTTAAATCTTTGACTTTTATATTTTATTTTAATTTAAAATGATTTTAAATGAATTAAATCAAAATAAATCAAAATAAAATGATAAAAAATCTGATTTTTATAGACTTGGGTCGTGCATGAGGTCATGGTATGGATTGGGTCATCATATGGCAAGCCCATTTAGAAAAAATTAGTTTTAAACCTCCATTTTCTTCATAAACCAACCAAAAATTTCCCAACTTTGCAAGGGCACACATCCTTCAATTTTAATGCTATGAGAGTGTTCTTGGACATTTTGGAAAGCTTGAAGAGTCCTCTAACCAACCCAACTTGTTTCATGTCCATATCATTTACCATTCTCAAGTTATGCCCTTTTGAAGTTGTTGACTTTTTGTTGACTTTCAAAAGGACCTATAATGTCTTAGCTCATACCTTCCAAATGAAGCATTTTTGGGCTTGGCTTGTGAGACACAAAGTTGTAGAGAATTAAATTTCCTTAAAAATGAGATTTGGATGGAGACTTGGTGATGAAGCATGTGAAAGTTATGTCTGGTCAAAGTTCAGTTGACTTTTACTAAAGAAACCCTAATTTAGAAACCCCTGATTCTTGATGATCTGAAACCTCCTTGATGAATCATGATCAACCCTTGATCAAATGATGAATTTTACTTCATATACTTGATGTTGGCAAAAAATCATGAAGTTTGACTTTGGTTTGACCACAGTTGACCTCAGTTTGACTTTATAACTGCTTTGACTGATTTTGACTTATCTGATCATCTGACTGAGCAAACTTTTGAGAAAAGTCTTGAAACTTGTCATGGGGGTTCTTAAACACATATAAGATGTTATGAAGCTCACTTGAAGTCTTGGAAGTTCATTTAGCCTGATTAAAGTCAAAACCCTAATTTTGGATGCACTGCCTAGGAGGTGCATTGTCTGAGGGAATTGTCAACTCTTTTGACTATTTGTGAACTTTGTGAACCTTGTGAACCATCATAGAATGTATTGTGAATCTTGTGAACCTCATGGGAGGTCTTGTGAACCTTGTGAACCTCATAAAGTGTCTTGTAGACTTCATGAACCTCATGAAAGGTCTTGTAAGCATTGTGAATCTTGTGAACCTTGTGAACCTCATAAAGTGTCTTGTAAACTTCATGAACCTCATGAAAGGTCTTGTGAACCTTGTGAACCTTCTTAGCACACAAAGTCTTGTTTTGTGAGGGCAAATTTTGGGGTGCAACACCTGGTAGTAAGTCAGATTAAAGGAGATTGGGATACCAAGCATGATAACCTCATTCCTTATAGAGAGCATGTATTGTCTTTGATCCCACATTTCAAAGAGATTACCTTTGGACATATTCCACGGAGAGAGAATCAGTTGGCAGATGCATTAGCCACCAAGGCATCTATGTTTGAGATCAGCTGGGATGATGAAGCTCCCAAGATTACTATTGATAGATTTGAAAAGCCTGCATACTGCAATGAGATTGGCACTGAAGGGGCAGAGGAGAAGCCTTGGTTCTATGAAGTGAAAAGATATCTTGAAGCTCAGGAGTTCCCTGAAGGGGCATCTGTTAAAGATAGGAAGTTTCTGAGAAGGTTTTCTGCTAAGTTCTTTTTGAGTAATGGGATTTTGTACAAGCGCAATCATGACTCAACTATGCTTCGTTGTGTGGATAAGAAGGAAGCAATCGAGATTATGGAAGATATGCATGATGGGACCTTTGGTACTCATTCTAGTGGTCATACTATGGCAAAGAAGATATTGAGAGCAGGTTACTATTGGTCTACCATGGAAGCTGACTGCTATCAACACTCCAGAACATGTCACAAGTGTCAAATTTATGCTGATAAAGTACATATACCTCCATCACCATTGAATGTGTTGACTGCTCCTTGGCCTTTTGCCATGTGGGGCATTGATATGATTGGTGAAATCAAGCCTACTGCTTCTAATGGGCATCGTTTCATCCTGGTTGCTATTGATTACTTCACTAAATGGGTGGAGGCAGCTTCATTTGCATCTGTTACCAAGAATGTGGTGGCTCGATTCATTAAGAATAATCTTATATGTAGGTATGGTATCCCTGAAAGGATTATTACTGACAATGGCTCTAATCTGAACAACACTATGATTATTGATCTCTGCACGCAGTTCAAGATTAAGCATCACAACTCTTCTCCGTATCGTCCAAAGATGAATGGGGCAGTTGAAGCTGCTAATAAGAACATCAAGAAGATTGTACAGAAGATGACTGTTACTTACAAGGATTGGCATGAGATGTTACCATTTGCTCTTCATGGTTATCGTACCACCATACGTACTTCAACAGGGGCAACCCCATTCTCCTTAGTTTATGGTATGGAAGCAGTTTTGCCCATTGAAGTTCAGATTCCCTCCTTAAGAATTATGAAGGATGCAGGCTTGGATGAAGATGAATGGATTCAGACTCGACTTGACCAGATAAATTTGATTGATGAGAAGAGGTTAGCAGCAGTTTGTAATGGCCAGATGTACCAGAAACGAATGATCAAAGCTTTTAACAAGAAGGTTAAGCCAAAGGTATATCAGGCTGGTGACTTGGTGATCAAGCGTATCATATTACCACAGGGTGATCCTAGGGGCAAATGGACTCCTACTTATGAAGGAACATTTGTAGTCAAAACAGTATTCTCAGGAGGTGCCATGATACTTACTACTATGGATGGCGAAGACTTCCCGCAGCCTGTAAACGCAGACATAGTTAAAAAATACTACGCATAAAAAGAGACCCGCTAGGTTGACAGGCCTAGGCAAAAATAAGGGCATCCCGGCAAACCAAAAGGGTTTGGGCAAAAATTAGGGATATATATAAAAAGATGTACACCCGGCAAGTCGAAAACCTGAAAAGGCGGCTTGGGCAAAAAAGGGTATCCCGGTGGATTGAAAACCTGAAAGGGCAATCCAGGCAAAAGTTAGGGATTAAAGCGTATGACTATGTCTCGTTTGGATCACCCATGAAACTGCAACCAGTTGTGTTACTCACTCAATGCTCGAACAGATAAAACTCAATCCAATCGTTTCCGTCTCAACAGCAGAAGATGAGATACTTGAAGATAATGGCAATAGTAGAATTGAAGCTCAATAGGATTATTTCCCACATAGCTGATTCTCCTTGTTTTGTAAAATTTTATGACAAAATCCTCTTACTAGGGTTTATGTCTCCTTGTACAAACTTACCCATGTATGGGTCACTTTTTGATATAAATAAAATTCCATTTTTGAATCCAGATTTACTTTTACCCTATTTACATAAGCGAAACGTCCATTGGTTGTGTTTGAATGTATGTATGCTTTTGAATATGATTGATGTTTACCAGAAATGCATGTATGCTTAATATGATTGATGTTTACCATAAATGCATGAAAATGCAGTAATAATATTTACTAAGGACGAACGAGGGAAGGATTCCAACGAAGCTTCACCGGGTTCACTCTTACAAGACAGTTACAAATCCCCAGTAGGGCAAGTCCATCTTCATGAAGTACTTCAAGTCACATCTCCCCTGGAATTTATATCCATCTCTTTTATCCTCATACGGATAATCGGGAATTTACTTTTCCAATAGGAGTACGACGAACGAAGACGGGAGGTTATGTATACCTTGCTATCCCCAGCAGACGAAAGGTTATGTATACCTTGCTATCCCTAGCAGACGAAAGGTTATGTATACCCTACTATCAAACGAAGACGGGAGGTTATGTATAATATAGTATCAAGCATGACGGGAACAAGTTCCTTATATTCTTCAGCAACGAATCGGGATTTATTTTCCCTGGCCAGCAGTTGTTATACGAAGATATCCAGACGCTTCAGGCAGCA
This sequence comes from Lathyrus aphaca, assembly GCA_963966055.1. Lineage (NCBI taxonomy): Eukaryota > Viridiplantae > Streptophyta > Magnoliopsida > Fabales > Fabaceae > Lathyrus > Lathyrus aphaca. The sequence continues at coordinate 626,364,410 of OZ014519.1, forward strand.
TCATGTCATACATACATCATTTACATCATAACATACATATACATAAATACATAATACATTACTTAAGTGCATCATATCATACATACATACATAATGCATAAACTAATATTACCATACAGGATGCTACCTTGTTTTCAGGTTAATTCTCCAGCAGATAAATTTCATCAACAAATTGTGACTATTGAGCCGTTGTTCATCTTCCCAAAAGTTATCATTTCCTCAGGACGTCGTTTATCTTCCTGAAAGCTTCTCATACCTCAGGACTGCTTTATCCTCCTGAAAGCATAACATTACCTTGGGCCGTTGTTTATCTTCCCAAAGGTTACCACTTCCTCAGGACTGCTTTATCCTCCTGAAAGCATATTATCATTCCTTCAGAACGTTGTTTATCCTTCTAAAAGCATACTACCACCTCAGGACGTTGTTCATCCTCCTGAAAGCATATTATACCTCAGAACGTTGTTCATCTTTCTGAAAGCATATCATCACCTCAGGATGTTGTTTATCCTCCTGAAAGCATATTATCTCCTCGGGACGTTGTTTATCTTCCTGAAAGCTATCATCACTTCCTCAGGATGTTGTTTATCCTCCTGAAAGCATATCAATCCCTCAGGACGTTGTTTATCCTCCTGAAAGCATATCATTTCCTCAGGATGTTGTTTATCCTCCTGAAAGCTATTACCACTACCTCGGGAAGTTGCTTATCTTCCTGAAAGCTATCATTATACCTTCATATTTTGGATTGCTTTATCCTCCAAAAGAAGTATATCTGAAGAACTGTTCTCCAAGTGGCATCTTTAAGCCCACTCAAGCATATACAACTAGTCATCAGTATCACTCTACGCACCGGTGAGTGCAAATTTTTGGGCTTTTGTGTTCAATCCCCTTCAACCTTCCAGGTCACGACTGGCAAATATACCAATCTAACCCCTCAGGTTTCAGAAAATTGAACAGGGGCAGCTGTTGCACCCCAAAATTTGCCCTCACAATACAAGACTTTGTGTGCTAAGAAGGTTCACAAGGTTCACAAGACCTTTCATGAGGTTCATGAAGTTTACAAAACACTTTATGAGGTTCACAAGGTTCACAAGATTCACAATACTTACAAGACCTTTCATGAGGTTCATGAAGTCTACAAGACACTTTATGAGGTTCACAAGGTTCACAAGACCTCCCATGAGGTTCACAAGGTTCACAAGACCTCCCATGAGGTTCACAAGGTTCACAAGACATTTTATGATGGTTCACAAGGTTCACAAAGTTCACAAATAGTCAGAAGAGTTGACAGTTCCCTCAGACAATGCACCTCCTAAGCAGTGCATCCAAAACTAGGGTTTTGACTTTAATCAGGCTAAATGAATTTAAAAGACTTAAAGTGAGCTTCATAACACCTTATATGTGTGTAAGAACCCCCATGACAAGTTTCAAGACTTTTCTCAAAGGTTTGCTCAGTCAGATGATCAGATAAGTCAAAATCAGTCAAAGTAGTTAAAAAGTCAAACTGAGGACAACTGTGGTCAAACCAAAGTCAAACTTCATGATTTTTTTCCAACATCAAGTATATGAAGTAAAATTCATCATTTGATCAAGGGTTGATCATGATTCATCAAGGAGGTTTCAGATCATCAAAAATCAGGAGTTTCTAAATTAGGGTTTCCTTAGTAAAAGTCAACTGAACTTTGACCAGCCATAACTTTCACATGCTTCATCACCAATTTTCCATCCAAAGCTCATTTTGAAGGAAATTGAATTCTCTACAACTTTGTGTCTCACAAGCCAAGCCCAAAAATGCTTCATTTGGAAGGTATGAGCTAAGACATTATAGGTCCTTTTGAAAGTCAACAAAAAGTCAACAACTTCAAAAGGGCATAACTTGAGAATGGTAAATGATATGGACATAAAACCAGTGGGGTTGGGTAGAGGACTCTTAAAGCTTTCCAAAATGTCCAAGAACACCCTCATAGCATTAAAATTGAAGGATGTGTGCCCTTGCAAAGTTGGGAAATTTTAGGGAAGTTTATGAAGCAAATGGAGGTTTAAAACCAAATTTTGCTAAGTGGGCTGAACTTTTAATGACCCAAAGCAATCCATGACATCATGCACGAAAATTCTTTGATATTTTCATAATTTTTATTTTATTTAATTAATTTATTATGATTTTTTATACTAAAAATCATTTTAAATTTAAATAAAATATTAAATGTGAAGATTTAAAATTATTTTTGATTCTAGAAGGTCATGAATTCAATATGGATCAAATTGATACAAAGATAATGTTGTTTGGCTTGAAATAGAAAGTGTTTATGCAAAAATATTTGAATTTCAAAGCTTATCTTTCTCAATCTTTTTGGATCAAATCTTTCACACAAACATCAAGTTTTCTGACCTAAATTCATCACACTATAAGTACATAACTTAAACCTAATCATAGAACACGAATTTCAGCCTCCCAAGTGTAAGTTCATATTTTCAAAAATCTCACAAAACTTCAAATTCGGTTTCCACTATACAAGGCATTTGAAGGTATTTTAAAGACATAGCAATGATCCCTGGACTTCACTGATCATGTACCAATGCTCATATGCATCCATAACCTCATGAACATATCAAACCGAATTCAAATATTGACACATTTATGATTTTTTCGTTTTCATATATACATGTAATATAAATTGAATTTGATTGTGGATTTGTGTTTGTGACAAGCTTGTGAATGTTTCTGGGCAACTTAATTTGATTTTCGATGCAGGAGTAAAGAACCACCATTGCTAGGGTTTCGGCCATGGATTTGGGGTTTTGTCTTAAACCTAATATAAATAAGTTCTAAGAACATAGAACAATTCCATGGACCTTGGGGATTATGAAACACTGATTATTGTTGAGAAATTTCACTGTTTTGATGCTTGTCCAATTTCGTAGGTTCTTGTATTTTGAAATTCGCAGGAAACATTGCAGCAAAATTCGTATGAAATTTCGTAGGTAATTTGGAGAAGAAGACCTGCGTGCGTTTTCTGATTTTGAATTGTTGTAATATATTATAATGTTTTGTTTCTGTTTTATATCACAAGCGTTGTGCTTGTCCCAGTGGTGAAAGGTGCGCGTGTATAGCCAGATGACTTGTGTTCGAATCCTGGCTGTGGTAGTTTTTCATATTTTTCTCTTTTATTCACTAGACATAATATATTATGTATTATTGCTGTTATACTAACAGGTGCGCTCTCCCAGCTGGAATGGTTAAGGTGTTTGTGTGATGTTTGAAGGTCCTGGGTTCGATCCCCCCCAGGCCTTTTGTGTGTTTTTTATTTTTTCATGATATTTCCAGGAACAAAGAACAAAAGCAATTGGACCTCCTCCTTTATTACCTGCGCGCAGGCTGGCCCAGTGGTTGTTGTTGCTGGCTTGAGTGTTTGAAAGCAAGAGGGGCTGTGTTCAATTCCCAGCCAAGGTAAGTTCTCTTTTTCTTTTTCTTTCTATTTTGTTTTGCTTATTATTAATATTAATTAATTAAAACTATAATTTTAAAATCCTAATATGTTTCATAAATATAAATCCTAAAATATTTTCTAAAAAAACTAATTTCTTTTATTAATATGTATATATTATTATTATATATAATTTATTTGTATAATTGAGTAAATATTTAATATTTAACATTTTTGCATATAAAACCTAATTTATTTTTTTATAAATCCTAAAAAACATATTTTTCTCAAACCCTAATTTTTCTTCTTCTATTTGTTTAATATTATCATTTGTATATATTATAACTTCATTAAAATTCTTGATTTAATTTTTGTTAATGTATAAATTATTTATAATTTAAATTCTTGTATGTAAATATGATTAAAAATTAAAATTCTAAATATGATAATATGACATAATATATTTATAATTTAATTTTGCATGTAAATAATTTTTATTATATGTTTAAAAATTGATAACTTAATTTTTGTAATTTATAATTTATTTTCATAATATGTTCATAATTAATTTAATTTTATAATTTACATATAACTTAACATTTTATAATAATTAGTATAAATATTTATATTTTAATATTAAATAATAATTTTTTATAAAAATTGAATTTTTAGTTATTATAATATTCTTGCTTATTTCATTATTATTATTAATTATGTTTATATGATATTTTATTATTACTAACCCCATTGTGATTATTTTTATTATTTCACTAACCCAATTATAATTAATTATTTATTTTGCTTATTATATTTAATTTTGTTTCATTATTATTATGTAATTGTTCCTTGGTGTAATATTTAATAGTAATGTTTAAATTATTTATTTTATGCTATGGTTAGTAAATAGGGAGTGTAACATGTATGTTTATTTAAAATTAATTTAGATCACTTAATTTAAAAGGTAAATATTAAAAATTGTACACTCACACACGTAAGTCGATCTTTGATCGCCATCTCACTTCCTTAGGGATACCTCTCATTGTTGCTTAATCAAAAGGTCAAGTAGGGTGTATAAAGCAAAGTCCCTCAAAATAAAATCATCTAGTCCCTTAACAAATAAAAGATCAAGTCCCTTTCGAATGTTGCCTTCGTAATGATCTTGTCCCTTTCGAATAAAGATGATAGTCCCTCCAAAATTGCTTATACACCCCACAGTTGCCTACATAAACAGATGTCCCTTTACTTGTCCCTCACATCAAAGGTAATGACTACCTATTCCTTAATAATAGGGATAGTCTTACCATTTAAAGGATTCAAGAACAGAAAAGACTTAAACTTAGGGTAGGTTCCTCATAGTTACTTGCTCACTCTTCAAAACTTTTCAAACACTTCACAATTTCAAACAAAAATTTTCAAAACAAAGGTTTATACGCATCTGTACATGGGTCATTATAAACACTTAAGAAAATTTCTATTCACACACTTCGCATTTTCAAAAAACATTTTAAAGTGAGCTAAGTAACTAAGAGCCCATGGATAACCATGGATGTAAAAGGTGCTAACACCTTCCCTTTACATAACCTACCCCTCGGACCCAAAAATCTTTTAAAAGGTCTTTCCTGTTCTTTTATGCCTTTCCTTTGGATAAAATAAAAGTCGGTGGCGACTCTTGCTATCCGCAACATAACTAAAAGTCAGTTCTCCCACCGTGTTACACCCGTGTTGTACAACACGGCCTGTGTCATGACAGCTGTTGAAGAAGAGGTTTTCTGGTGAACCAGAGGCACAACACGGGTGCCCGTGTTACACAACATGGCCTGTGTTGTGAAGACCAGAGAAAAATCTTATGTTTTGCTGCTTCAAGGGTATTCCGGACTTTTCGCGGTGTTTTTGAAGACTGATTTATATTTGACAATTATTACTGTTAGAAAACACTTTTTGATTTGGGGATTTTGGGATTGAACGAATACGGGAGAAGAAGGATTGATCAAGAGCGGAAGCTATTGACGATCCAACGAATCCGACGTTAATTGTAATGTCTCAATTTTCTTGCTCTGTTTTTATTTCCAGTATGAACATGAGTGGCTAAACCCCCCAATGCCAGGGGGTGTCCCTGATTTGCTTTATGTAATGACTATTTGAATTCTTCAATTTGGGATTATGTTTTTAGTTTCGTTTCTTTATTTTATTGCAACGTCCTTAATGCTTTATCTTTGTTGGAAAATGGGATAATTGATCGTGGTTAGGATTTGGTCTGACCACCCATCCTAACCTTGTTGCATAAATTTTATCGCGAAAAATATTACTGAGGAATTGGGATATTTTTGTGAAAACCTTTTTATGTCAGAATTATTGCTTGATATTCTTCTTTGACCATTGAGGAATCACGGTCAATGAAGAATACCAAAGGTTTTTCTTTGAAGGAATTTTGGAAAAACATTATAAACTTAGGAAAGACACTTTCTAAAGCATATCTCTAAAATTAAGGAACATTTGAGTCATTGCACTGCGAATCATACACCGTCCCTGGCATTACTTTCATATTAGTGAAACTATTTGTGTTAGTATACGTTTTATTCTCTTTAGTTTATTTAATTTAATTCCAAACCTTTAAACCATGAATTTTGTCCAATTGAAATTAATCACTAAGAACTTATTTTAGTACGCAGTCCTTGAGATCGATATTTGGGGTTAATCCCTTCTATTACTACCTCGGTAAAAATAGTACACTTGCTATTTTCCGATCAAGTTTTTGGCGCCGTTGCCGGGGACTGCCAAAGAATTAAGTTGTTCGTGTTATATCAATTGGAATTTTGTTGCTCTGCGACTAAAATTTTACTTTTCTCTCTGTATATCATTTTAGTGTTATTGAAATTTTGTTTTCTAACTCGTGTCTAACTGTTTATGCGAGGTCAGGCCTCAACTAAATTTTCTTTTGACACAGAACCAGAAAGAGCTTTGCACGAGAGACGCCGCAAGGCAAGAATTGATAGTCTGGCTAAGACTGGTTCAAGTGTCCCGTATCAGGAAACTGAGGACTATATATCCATTCACTCGGAGCACAGTGACTCTGATTCAGACAGAGAAACTGACCCAGAATTCAACGACATGGCAGGGAATCAACCTGCTGCAGAGAGACTCTTAGGTGACTACGGAGGGGCAAATGCTCAACCTAACAGGATGACAATTGTTAATCAACCGGTGAATGTAGCACACTTTCAGTTGCATCCATCTACTATCCGCCAGTTAGAGAGCAAGCCTTTCTCCGGAAGAATCAATGAGGATGCAAATAAGCATCTGCAGAGATTTCTTACTACCACAACTTCTTTGAAGACCGAAGGTCATTCAGAGGAGGCAAAACGACTAGTGATGTTTCCATTCACACTTACTGACGATGCTGAAGAGTGGTTCTACTCTCTTCCCGCATCAAGTATCACAACATGGCAAGAGATGGAAACAGCTTCCCTAAACGAATACTTTCCTGCTTCAGTGTTCATCCGGAAAAGATATGATATAGTCAATTTTAAACAAAAAGAGGGTGAATCACTTGGAGATGCTTATAAAAGATTCAAAAGGTGTTTAACTTCGTGTCCTACTCATAATATGGACGCAACCGAGCAGATGCAAAACTTTGTGATTGGGTTGCGACTCAAGACAAAGCAACTTATTGATACTGCTGCAGGTGGCTCAACAAACTTTTCAACAGCCACATGTATTAAAAGAATCATAGAAGCTATTGCTGCCAATGAACACCTTGAGTTATATGATCGCACCGTGAGTCAACCAGATGGGAAAATCGATCTTAAGCTGACAGAGCAGGTTGTAAAAATGGAAGATCAAATTGCCGCAGAAGTTGAAAGAAGGTTAAAGAAGATGAATCTGGGAACTCACACAGTTGCTCAGGTTGAACCCGTTCAAGCGGTGATTTGCGAGATATGTTGTGGACCTCACTTTGCCATGCACTGTTTGGCAACTCAAGAGCAGGTTGAGCAGATTAATATGTTGAGGCAGAACAATCCATATGCCAACACATATAATCCGGGGTGGAAAAATCACCCAAATTTCTCTTGAACCGAAACCGGTGGTCAAACTTCCATATCCTACAAGAAACAAGAAGAAAGGGCAGCAAGAGAAGAATTTTGAGAAATTTCTTGACTTGTTCAAAAAGCTGGAGTTGAATATCCCATTGCTTGAAGCACTTGAACAAATGCCCACTTATGCCAAGTTCATGAAAGATATAATTGCTAAAAAGAGGACTATGGGAGCTGAACCTATTATTCTAACCGAAACTTGTAGTGCTATTTTGCAGGGACTAAAGATTCCGGTGAAGAAAAAAGATAGAGGAACTGTCACCATTCCTTGCACTATCGGTGACCGATCATTCAAGAGAGCTCTCATTAACTTGGGAGCGAGCATCAGTTTAATGCCTTTATCCATCTACAAAAAGTTGGGTATTGGTGCAGTTCAAGACATTAGGATGACTCTCCAATTCGCTGACCATTCTGTGAAGCGGCCGTATGGAGTTGTCCATGATGTCTTGGTTAGAGTGGACAAATTTGTGTTCCCGGTTGACTTTGTGATCCTTGAAATGCCAGAAGATGAAGAAATCCCCTTGATTTTGGGAAGACCTTTCCTAGAAACCGGGAGAGTCATGATAGACATGGAAGGTGGAACACTAACGTTGAAGGTGTATGATGAAGAGTTGAAAATTGATGTTAGGAACACTTTGAAGTATAAAGATGATGTGGGCACTAGTAGTAACATACAAGTGTTAGAACAAATGGAAGCTAGTGAGCATTTAGAAAGTGTATCCAAATTACCTTTAGAGAGGGTGCTGAGTATGTCCATTTTTGAAGGTGATAAGGAAGTTGGAGATAATGATATGGAAGTGGTAGCTATGCTTTAAACTCAACCTATCTTTAAAAGAGTTAGAATGCACCGGTGGGAAGAGTTGCGACAGCCTATAACGGTTGATGAAGGCAAAGACAAGCCGAAAATATCTGAATTGAAGCAACTTCCCGAGAATCTCAAATATGTCTTTCTTGACACAGAAGAAAAATGTCCCGCAATTATTAGCGCTAATTTGAAAGACATGCAAGAAGGCAAGTTAATTGAAGTTCTTAAAAAATTCAAGGGAGCAATTGGGTGGAAGATTGAAGACCTTAAAGGTATAAGTCCCACGGTGTGTATGCATAAAATACTTATGGAAGAAGATCACAAACCGGTTGTGCAACCCCAAAGGAGATTGAATCCGGTGATGAAGGAGGTAGTGCGAAAAGAAGTGGTGAAGCTATTGGATGCGGGATTAATTTATCCTATATCCGATAGTGCTTGGGTTAGTCCGGTGCATGTGGTGCCCAAAAAGGGGGGAACAACTGTTATAACAAATGAAAAGAATGAGTTGATTCCTACTAGAACTGTTACTGGGTGGAGAGTGTGCATTGATTATAGAAGATTGAATTTGGCTACGAGAAAGGACCATTTTCCGTTGCCATTCATTGACCAAATGTTGGAAAGACTAGCGGGACATGATTACTACTGTTTTCTTGATGGTTATTCCGGGTACAATCAAATTGCTGTTGCACCGGAAGACCAAGAGAAAACGGCGTTTACATGCCCCTATGGCATTTTTGCTTATAGAAGGATGCCATTTGGGCTATGTAATGCCCCCGCTACATTCCAAAGATGCATGACATCCATTTTTGCGGATATGCTAGAAAAACACATGGAAGTGTTCATGGACGATTTCTCCGTGTTCGGATCCTCATTTGATCATTGTTTATCTAACCTTTCACTTGTTTTGCAGCGATGTCAAGAAAGCAACTTAATATTGAACTGGGAAAAATGCCATTTCATGGTGCGAGAAGGCATTGTTCTTGGTCACAAGATCTCACAAAAAGGGATCGAAGTTGATCAAGCCAAAGTGGAAGTGATCTCTAAGTTACCTCCGCCAATCAACGAGAAGGGCATAAGAAGCTTCTTGGGACATGCGGGTTTTTACCGCAGGTTCATAAGAGACTTCTCGAAGATAGCCAAACCTTTAACCACCCTGTTGATTAAAGATAAGGCTTTTGTTTTCAATAAGGAATGCAGCGACGCTTTTGAAACACTAAAAAAAGAATTAGTGTCTGCACCTATTGTCATTGCCCCTGATTGGTCCCTACCCTTTGAGATTATGTGCGATGCTAGTGACATTGCAGTAGGGGCTGTTCTTGGACAGCGAAGAGGGAAATTGCTTTATGTGATTTACTATGCTAGTCATGTTTTGAACCCTGCACAGATAAACTATGCAACTACCGAGAAGGAGTTGCTAGCGGTTGTGTATGCCTTCGATAAATTCAGGCAATATCTGTTGGGTTCAAAAGTGATTGTTTACACTGACCATGCTGCTTTGAAATATCTTTTTGCTAAGCAGGATTCAAAGCCCAGGCTGTTGAGGTTGATTTTACTCCTCCAGGAATTTGATGTGGAGATCCGTGACAAGAAAGGGTGTGAAAACACTGTTGCAAATCATCTTTCTCGGATGTCACCAATTGAGGAGACGGAAGAGCAACGCCCTATAAAGGATGAGTTCGCTGACGAACACATCCTAGCTGTTATTGGGGTGCCTTGGTTTGTAGATTATGCAAACTACCTCGTTGGCGGTATTATACCCGACGATTTTGATTCTAACAAGAGAAAAAAGTTTGTTCATGACTGCAGGTTTTATTTATGGGACGATCCGTTTCTCTATAAAAGAGGGGTGGATGGCCTTGTGAGAAGATGTGTACCTGACGAAGAACAAAAAGATGTGCTGAAAGCATGTCACGACTCTGAGTATGGTGGACATTTCAGTGGTGATCGAACAGCAGCTAAAGTCCTTCAATCAGGACTGTACTGGCCATCGTTATTTAAGGATGCTCAAGAAGTAGTGAAAGAGTGTGACAGATGTCAGAGGACTGGGAATATATCAAAAAGAAACCAGATGCCCCAAAACTCTATGCTCGAGGTTGAGTTATTCGATGTATGGGGGATAGACTTCATGGGGCCGTTTCCACCGTCGTTCGGAAAAAACTATATTTTGGTAGCAGTGGATTATGTGTCCAAATGGGTGGAAGTTGTTGCATTGCCCACCAATGATGCTAAGGTTGTGGTGAGATTCTTAAAAGAGAACATATTTGCAAGGTTCGGTGTCCCGAGAGCATTAATAAGCGACGAAGGGACACATTTCTTGAACCACCTTATGGAGAAGCTGCTGCAAAAGTACAATGTTAAACACCGGATAGCTACTCCATACCATCCCCAAACGAGCGGCCAAGTTGAGGTGTCAAATAGACAACTGAAACAAATCTTGGAAAAGACAGTGAATTCATCTAGAAAGGATTGGTCTATTAAGTTGGATGACGCTTTATGGGCGTACCGAACGGCTTTCAAAACGCCTATCGGTATGTCACCATATCAACTGGTTTACGGAAAGGCATGTCACCTACCTTTGGAACTTGAACATAAAGCTTTTTGGGCGTCTAAGTATCTTAATATGGATTTGTCAAAAGCTGGAAGTTCGAGGATTCTTCAACTTCATGAGTTAGAAGAATTCAGGAATCGGGCGTATGAGAATGCTAAAGTTTACAAAGAGCAAACGAAAAAATGGCATGATAAAAGGATTCAAAGAAAAGAGTTTTGGGAAGGACAAATGGTCCTTCTGTACAATTCAAGGCTGAAGCTATTCCCAGGCAAATTAAGGTCTAAATGGTCGGGACCTTTTGTAGTTCACAAGGTATTTCCCCACGGAGCCGTTGAAATTAAAAATCCGACCAATAGAGATATTTTCAAAGTGAACGGGCAGAGATTAAAGCATTACTTCAAAGGCCAGACCACTGGTGATGTGCATGTCACTCGTCTTACTCAGTAGTATGACGGACCGTCGAGCCATGCGACGTTAAACGCAGCGCTACGTGGGAGGCAACCCACGAGTTTTTCATTCTTACGTTTGTTTGTTTCAGTTTTGCAGGTCTTGTGTATCACTGGTTCTGAGAAGGAAAGAACGAGGTTTGAAGTCGGGCAAAGAAGATAGAAAATGATGGAAAAGTGAAAATTCAGGGGTGCAACACGGGTGCCCGTGTTGGACAACACGGCCCGTGTTGCAGAGTTCAGAAAAATCCAGTATTTGTGTTAATCTGAATGATTTTCAGTGAGGCAACACGGGTGCCCGTGTTGTGCAACACGGCCCGTGTTGCAATGCCTGGAAGGGAGTTCTTTTGCATGGTGTTTGTGAGGGAAACCAGGGGGGCAACACGGGTGCCCGTGTTGTGCAACACGGCCCATGTTGCAAGTACTGAAGGAGAGTGATTATCAATTGAAATTGATTAGAAGAACCAGGGAGGTAACACGGGTGCCCGTGTTGGACAACACGGCCCGTGTTGCGCATGCGGGAAGCCAAAATTTCAAATTTTTTTTAAGTTTCCCAACTTTTTTCTGTGGGCCCCGCGTGTTTATTCACATAACTTCTAATTAGTGGCTCATTAACCACTCAATTATCATTATCCTTCATCTTCTCCAACCTCCATTTTCTTTCAAGAACCCTAACCCCATTTTCATCCTTCACAAAACCTCCATTTTCTCAATCACCCACTCACCAAAACCAACTACCCCGCTCACAAAAATTGTTCCCCATCCCTCCATTGTCACTTCTACGGTGACCAATTTCTCTAATCTTTCAAGTTTTTTTCGTGTGTTTAATTTGTGCAGGTGAGAACAATGCCTCCTCGAAGGGATACCGGTAAGAATGTTGCTGAATCTTCTCGTCCTCGTAAGAGAGCACACCGAATGCCGAATGCTCATGGCATTTTGTTTGAGGACCCGGAGCATCAAGCCAAATATGCAAAGTTGGTAAGGCGTAAGTTGATACCGGCCCGATACATGTGTAATGAAACTCTTGAAAATCTAGGGCTTAAATTTGAAGTTCATAGAATGTTTCACAGTATCGGTATGTTAAATTTTATGCAGTATGAAGCGCCAACTTTTGAGCGCATAACCTTGGAATTTTTGAGTTCATTACAGTTTCAGCTCAAGCATACATGGACCGGATCCGACACAGAGTACTTCGGTACTTTGAAGTTACGCCTATTTGACAATGATCATGTGATGTCGGTGGCTGATCTGGGGAAGATTTTAGATCTCCCAGTTTACGGGCCTGGTGCACCGCCGAGTACTTTCGTGGCAGGATCATTCTGGAAGGATATCACCGGCAATACCGAGTATGTCGCGTCGGCAGCAAAAGCCTCTTGTATTCATAACCCTTACTTCCGGTATGCTCAATAAGGGTTAGCTTATACCCTTTTCTGCCGAGGCGATAGCACAGGAGTCGCAACACTGCGAGAGTTGTACTTCCTGTATGGAATGGCAAACAATGAGCTGATCAACGTTGCGGCCTTCGCAGCAGACCACCTGAAGCGGGTAGCCAATGCTGCCTCGGGTGAGATTTCTGTTGGAGGGATGATTACGCAAATTGCTGAGCATCTTGGGTATAATGAGAGGTTGCTTGAAGTGCCTGCAGTGGCAGGTAAGACCAAAATTGATCTTGAAACATTGATAAACCAAGGTATGATAAAAACCGGTCATAATTATTATGCTGTGATGACTCGTAACAAGCATTTGATTTCTTTACCTACGCCTAATATGATTACTATAGACAATAGAGCTAACTGGCTGTATGAGGACCCTATGCAGGGTGGTTCCGATCAGTTTGATGAGTATTTTTCAGATGAGGAGGATGAAGGGAACCAAGCTGAAGAGGTCCCGGTGCAAACTGTTGGTGGATCATCAAACCAAGCAACCGGTCAGTGGAATGTGTCCAAGGAACAGTGGGACGAAATGATCAGCGAGCAGACCCGGCAAGGGGACCTCATCGATGAGCTGCATGCATGGATGCAGCAGATGAAGCTTCATGGATTTCCTCCCGAGCAGTGATAGTTGTGAGTCCCCTCCGACATTGGTTCTTCAACAGTGAGGACACTGTTGAGTTCAAGTGTGGGGGGGTTTAGTTTTCATGTTTTCGTTTGTTTTATTTTAATCTTTGTTTATTTTTAATAGTATCGTAGTGTCGGCTTGAAGATTATAGCTATGTGTTATCTGAAAAAAACACCCCTGAGTTAACCTGTTGTGTGTTGCAAGTGAATTATGAGAAAGTATATAGGATGTGAGTGAAAATAAACCCGATGAGAAAATATGGAAAAATTTTGATGTATAGGTACCACATGAACACACTGAGTCTTCGGAATTAGGAACGAGTTCGACATGTAGATTCGTGCCATGGTACTTTGATCTGAGAAGTAAACCCGAAGTAGTTTCTATTGATATATCTGGCTTTATCTATAATAATTGTGTGTACAGAGTTGATCCAAAAGAGAAAAAGGCTTGAAGGCACCGGAAAAAAAATGAATAAAAACATTAGAACGATCGATCCTTCTAAGTTGGGTAACCCTCACAAGGTTATTCAACCTAATGGCGGTTGAACATAAATGTTTCCCTAAGGGACAAAGAAAAAAAATCGGTGCCAACAATTAAAAAGGGGATCAATCTTATACACATAGTGAAAATCATTAAAAGCCTTAAAAGTGATTGTCCGAATGAAAAGGGTTGAAAATCGAAAAAATATAAGACCTAAGCCCGAAGCATAGTCGGAGAGGTTACCGAAAAGGAGATTCAGATCCGTGGTTGTCCACGGTGTAGGTTTGTGTGATATCTATATTGAGAGAAAAGTACCAAAAAGAAATCATTGGGTGACTTGGAATGAAGGATCCACGTATGAGTATCATAATTCATCTTGCTAGTTTTAAGGTATAAATACAGGATTTTTGCTTGAGGGCAAGCAAGAATTCAAGTTTGGGGGAGTTTGATCAGTGATATTTAGTGGTAATGTTCAAGCCGGTTTTCAGCGTCTTTTGAGTCTAATTTGGTTCGTTTGTAGTATCTCGTTCATGTTTTGTCATAGTTTTCTCAATATTGCGTGCAAGTTAGTTTTAATCGTTTTACTTTGTTTTTATCCGTGGAATGGGTTATGTGGTTGTTTTCTTTGTTGTGTTTCAGGTAAATATGTAATCGGTTGTTCGAGGCGTCCGAGAGATGATCCAAGCATGAAAAAACGACAGAAAAATGGGATTTCAGAGGCACAACACGGGTGCCAGTGTTACACAACACGACCCGTGTTGTGAATACCAGAAGAAACTGAGATTTGCAAAGAAAAAGAAGAAGTCAGAGTTGTGACACGGGTGCCCGTGTTGTACAACACGGCCCGTGTCATGACAGCTGTTGAAGAAGAGGTTTTCTGGTGAACCAGAGGCACAACACGGGTGCCCGTGTTACACAACACGGCCCGTGTTGTGAAGACCAGAGAAAAATCTTATGTTTTGCTGCTTCAAGGGTATTCCGGACTTTTCGCGGTGTTTTTGAAGACTGATTTATATTTGACAATTATTACTGTTAGAAAACACTTTTTGATTTGGGGATTTTGGGATTGAACGAATACGGGAGAAGAAGGATTGATCAAGAGCGGAAGCGATTGACGATCCAACGAATCCGACGTTAATTGTAATGTCTCAATTTTCTTGCTCTGTTTTTATTTCCAGTATGAACATGAGTGGCTAAACCCCCCAATGCCAGGGGGTGTCCCTGATTTGCTTTATGTAATGACTATTTGAATTCTTCAATTTGGGATTATGTTTTTAGTTTCGTTTCTTTATTTTATTGCAATGTCCTTAATGCTTTATCTTTGTTGGAAAATGGGATAATTGATCGTGGTTAGGATTTGGTCTGACCACCCATCCTAACCTTGTTGCATAAATTTTATCGCGAAAAATATTACTGAGGAATTGGGATATTTTTGTGAAAACCTTTTTATGTCAGAATTATTGCTTGATATTCTTCTTTGACCATTGAGGAATCACGGTCAATGAAGAATACCAAAGGTTTTTCTTTGAAGGAATTTTGGAAAAACATTATAAACTTAGGAAAGACACTTTCTAAAGCATATCTCTAAAATTAAGGAACATTTGAGTCATTGCACTGCGAATCATACACCGTCCCTGACATTACTTTCATATTAGTGAAACTATTTGTGTTAGTATACGTTTTATTCTCTTTAGTTTATTTAATTTAATTCCAAACCTTTAAACCATGAATTTTGTCCAATTGAAATTAATCACTAAGAACTTATTTTAGTACGCAGTCCTTGAGATCGATATTTGGGGTTAATCCCTTCTATTACTACCTCGGTAAAAATAGTACACTTGCTATTTTCCGATCAAGTTTTTGGCGCCGTTGCCGGGGACTGCCAAAGAATTAAGTTGTTCGTGTTATATCAATTGGAATTTTGTTGCTCTGCGACTAAAATTTTACTTTTCTCTCTGTATATCATTTTAGTGTTATTGAAATTTTGTTTTCTAACTCGTGTCTAACTGTTTATGCGAGGTCAGGCCTCAACTAAATTTTCTTTTGACACAGAACCAGAAAGAGCTTTGCACGAGAGACGCCGCAAGGCAAGAATTGATAGTCTGGCTAAGACTGGTTCAAGTGTCCCGTATCAGGAAACTGAGGACTATATATCCATTCACTCGGAGCACAGTGACTCTGATTCAGACAGAGAAACTGACCCAGAATTCAACGACATGGCAGGGAATCAACCTGCTGCAGAGAGACTCTTAGGTGACTACGGAGGGGCAAATGCTCAACCTAACAGGATGACGATTGTTAATCAACCGGTGAATGTAGCACACTTTCAGTTGCATCCATCTACTATCCGCCAGTTAGAATTGGCAGAATTTTTGACCAACAAGAAATATTGAATTCAGTTCAGAATGTCCTATCAAATGTTGGGACATTATCAAACAGAGTATAAGAACTTATTTCAGGATGTCTCACCAGATGTTGGGACATTGTGTAAATGACTTAAGCTCAGTTTTTCAGGATGTCCCAACAGATGTTGAGACATCTCAAACCTGCTACCAGAATTAATTAATGACTAACTGATCTGAGATATTTAAGGAGAGTTATCTGGAATTAATTATGGCTGGATAAAAACAGAACAAGGCGCATCTGTAGGGAGTGTTATTATGAGGATTCAGATTAATCAGAAGAACTAAAATCACCTAGAATTTAGGAAGTAACAAACCCTAAAATCAAGGTGGAAGCTGCATGCTTTTAGGACTGGATTAACCTACAGAAAGCCCAAATTACAAACACCTATTTAATCAACAGAAACTCACAGAATTGAGTACGAATTTCAGAAGACCAAATAGGGTGTTTATTGTTTTAATAGCAGGTTGTTTTTATTGTACCACTTTATGAGCTTTTAAGCAAAAGTGCATTTGTGACTTGATTGAAACTGTGAAGTAAGATCAAGCTGTTTTGTTTGAAGAATGTCTTCAATTTTATTAAACTTGTAAACTTGATCACTGTGTGATTGAGGGGGAGTGAGTAGGGTACTCTTATCTAAGTTGTGTCTTAGGTAGAAATTGCATTGGGTAGTTATTAAGTGATAGATTAAACAGGGTGGTTTAAGTCTATAATTAATATTACTTATAGTGGATTTCCTCCTGGCTTGGTAGCCTCCAGATGTAAGTGTGGTTATACACTGAACTGGGTTAACAAACTTCTGTGTTGTTTATTTTTCTTGCTATTTAAGTTTTGGTTAAATCTGTCAAGTGTTGGGACATCTCTTAGGACATCTCATACCTGATCACAGAATTTCAAAATAATTAAGTTGTAAAGTTATTAATTTCTCAAGATTAAAAATAAACAATTCATAAATATGGAATATTATTTTGTTCATGAAATGAATTATTGAATAAATAATAAAAGGGTTTAAAGATAGTGCGCTGTCAGTCAGTGTAATAAAGTATTACACATACAATTAATCAAAATGTTTATAATTGCAACATATTATCATTTTTTTTAAATAAAAATATATTTTATTCTGATACATAGTTGCGATTGGTTGACAGTATAAAATATTTTAAATGCGTATCCCTTTTTCTCATAATAAAATTTACTAAAAATGATAAATATATTGTATATAGAAATATTGAGGTGTTACAACAACAATAACACAATCATTTCTCCCAATCATATTGTGAACAACATCAATACATAAGGATTAGAAGAAACTTGACTCAACTGTATTCGCACACCAGTTGTACACTACTGACACACCATAACACTTGGCCAGACGGGCCGACCAGCTATAATACCACTATGTAATACCCTACTTCCAGTCTCAATAATTAATAAATAAAATATAATTCTATCTAAATAGGATGTCACTTCACAATCTAAGAAGTTTAAAAGTTACTTCATTTAATAAAAATTATAATTCAAACAACGGAATTAAACAAAAGTATGGTATTCATAGCCTTAAAAATCATCCACACCAAAGTTGGTTCAATAATTATTTTAAATTAAAAGATAACAGAATAACATAAAGAAAATAGCTCGTTTCTCAGTGTTACATATCAGAGAAACTCCACCAGTAGACTCGACCGATAACAACATAAGGTACATCTCCAACTATTTAGGTACCTGATTGTCTGTACTCCGAAGGAGCATAGACACAACAAACACAAAAGGGGTGAAAAATTCATTCATATAATAAACGATGTATAATAATTAAGAGAGTAGTATTTATACACACAAATGACATTCATTCATAATCACATTTTCACTGCAACAAACACACAAGCACAATATAATTACAATGCAATGAAAACCAACAATATTACACGGTGCATGTGGTACCAATTATCATCAATGGTTCATCATACAAACCCAATTCCCTTTACGGAATCCTGAACCCCCCTTCTGATTCCAAATAAGTCTTTCGTCCCTCTTCAGACCTATGACTTATCTTCTTCAACATATCAATAATGAATGCATGACAAGATAATAATGCAATTAACATAACAATTATAATAATATTTAGTGATCCACAATCAATCATATAATTGTAACCATACTTAACATAACCCACCCTTTTGCACTACCACCAATATAACCAAACACACCCTCCCAATCATTCACAACACATCAAATAATTTGTCAATACGAACCTCATCCATATTTGTTACCACATACACTTATTTTCCACCTACTACCGACCTCTAATAAAATCGTTAAGAATATTTTATCCCTATAAAGTTATATCCCTCTGTTTAACTTATCCAATACTTAAAACCATATCCCAAAATGATTTACGAGTTGAAAGTTATGATAAAAATACTGCACAAAGGTGTTACTAAAATGTTATTATTTTTTTAAAATTTTCAGCATGATTTTCATCGTCTTCAACCCAAAAAACGTCCATGAAATCATTACCAAAAATATTCAATGGTTTAAACTCAATTATAAACATACCAATATTAATCGCCACTCATATTCATATAATCACACCAATAAGTTCACAATTTCATACCCTATACCATCATCATAATCATCATCCCAAACCCTTAACATAGAAAAACATAAAATTCAGCAACAATTCAAAATTCATCATAAAAAATATCAATTGCTATAGTCACAACAATTACAATTCATTCCTCACAATTATGGTCACAAATCAACAACAATCATAACATGACATAAGATCAACCTAAAAGGGTAATGACACTTCACTACCCTCTCATGATTAAACACTCTTATAGGAATAGTCCCCCTCATTGTCTTAGAATTTTAAGCTCCAGACTCTTATACAATGATCTTCTTCTTCTTCTTCTTCTTCTTCTTCTTCTGTCTTTGCCTCTTACCCTAACTCTCCCTTTTTCAATTCTTTCACGTACGTTCCTCACTCTCTATTAAGTAGACCAACTTAATTCCTTATTTTTAATTTATTTTTAAATATTATTATTATTATTATTATTACTACTATAATATTAAATCAAACTAAAAAAAAAATCAAATACTAATTAATATATATATATATATATATATATATATATATATATATATATATATATATATATATATATTCTAAATCAAATCATTAGACCAACTATCCAATAAAATAATAATAAAAACAATACCATCTCTATATTATTAATTTTATTTTAAATAAATATTAATTTTATTTTAAATAAATATTAATTTATTATTATTACTACTAAATTAATTTAATTAAATCTAATAGTAATACAATTAATCTCATATTTTTTCCATACTTTCTCACTTTCATTTTAATTTTTCTCTATTTATTTACTAGCGTCCAGACGGGCACTTCTTGTGCCCGTCTGTCCGCTTTTTTTAATGCATGGGCGGATAAAAATATAAACGATATTTTTATGTGTATTTATTTTTTATTTTAATTTAATTTTTTTATAAAATAAAAAAATTTGAATGCGAAAAATGTGCAAATTTGAAATTTAAAAGAGAAGTTGAGATTTAAAAAAAAAACTACACCAAAACCAAGTGTTGCCTTTATATATACCAGTGTCCAGACGGACACTCCTGTGCCTGTATGTCCGCTTTTTTAATGCGTATGAATGAAAATATAAAATTTAAATATATATTTTTTAAAATACAATATCTGAAAGTTAATAATTGGAGATTATCTGGAAGTTAATAATAGAAGTTATGTGGAAGTTAATAATAAGAAATTATTGTTGAGAATCTTTGATCTGGTAGTGTTTTCACGATCCAGAAGATATACAAGAACAACTCCTTCCTGAACATTATCATCAACCTTGCGCCTGGATGTTGACTCTTCAAGCTAGTTCTACACAGACTAGCGACTCTGTCACCGCCAATCATAAAGGTAGCAAGAGTTCTTCAAAGTTATCCACACCAGCTGTGTTTTTAGTGGTTATTACTTGGAGTTTATTTTCAAGACGCAAAGATGCCTCAAGGAGATTATATTGACTGTTTCCAACGTATACTTGTATCACCATTGAACTCAACGTAACACCTTCTACCCACACATGCGAGAAGTGTTTTGATACATGTAATTCGGTCCCTTTACTTGAAACAAAAGGCTCATGATACCACTATTAGAGGCGATTCGAGGGGGGTCAACGATGAAACATTTCTTACTTTGGGACACACCTTTGTGAGATACACACCACATATCCACCTAAAACCTTAAGGTGATACGTGTGTGGGTTCTCTCACATATATAATATTCAATATTCCATTTTTTAATCAATGTGAGACTTCTTTCTCACACTTGAGGGGGAGTGTTGAGAATCAAGTGTATTGGAAAAACCAAGTCCCACATTGGCTAAATAAATAACTCACAAAAGGTTTAAATAGAGTGACACTCATCACCTTATCAACCGGTTTTGCAGGGTGAGTTAGATCAAACTCTAATTCTAACATGATATCAAAGTCTTTAGTTTCGAGTAAAGGGACCAGCTTACTTGTATCGAAATATTTCCCGCAGGTGTGGGTAGAAGGTGTTCCGTTGAGTTCGACGGTGATACAAGTATATGTGGAAGAGAAAGCTTCCACTTGAGGGGGAGCATTGTGTATAGACTTACACTTGAGGGGGGTGTTGAGAATCAAGTGTATTGGAAAAACCAAGTCCCACATTGGCTAAATAAATAACTCACAAAGGGTTTAAATAGAGTGACACTCCTCACATTACCAACTAGTTTTGTAGGGTGAGAGGTCAAACTCTAATTCTAACAGTTATTAAGTAAATTATAAAATAAATTAAGAGTAAAAATGGTAGAAAAATGGCTACACCAAAATAAAATATTCCATTTATATATTGTATATATTATCACCAAAAATATTAATAATTTATTTTTGGGTTAATAGGTATTTACACCCCTGTAATGTTAGCGAATTTTGTTTTTCCCCTCTCCCTGCCTTTTGGCAACAGTTTTTTCAAAAAAATCGTTGCCAAAACATGCATTTGACAACGGTAGGGGGGTAAACCGAAACACGCTTATATTGTAGGGGCGTGAATGCCTATTAACCCTTTATTTATTAATTTTAATAAAACTAACAATTTATTTTATAAATCACTATCAACACAATATATATTTTATTTCAATCAACAATTTCTTTAATTTGAGAGACCAAATCTTTATTTCTAAAGATAATTTTTTTCTCCATCTTACGTTGAATTTATATAATTATTTTTCATTTTACAATTAAACAACTCATTATATATATATATATATATATATATATATATATATATATATATATATATATATATATATATATATATATATATATATATATATATATATATATATATTATATCTAATAAACTTTTTATTTCACGAACCATTATTAGCATAATACATATTTTATTTTAATCAATAATTATTTTGATTTAAAATATAAATTTTGTCATTTTTAAATATTAAATATCTTTTTCATCTCACGCATCATTATTTTTCTTGTATCAAATAAATTTATTGGTACGTTCACACCATATCTCCAAACTCAAAAAAATAAACTAATATACAACTCATAAAAGAATTTTGGTTTAATATCTTTTTTGGTCCTCTAACTATAGGCCTGAGTCCAATTTGATCATTTTTCTTTTAAAAGTTTCAAATTGGTTCCTTACGTTATTAAATAGGTACATAGTGATTCTTTCTGTTAAATAAAGGCAAACATTGTTACATTTGGTGACATGTAATCTGAGGTGGATTTGTGGAATGCCTAGTCACCATCTTCTTCTTCCTTGTTACTGAAAGTCTTTTCTAATTTCCCCCAAATTAAAACCTAATGTAAATTTCTTCCCAAAATCCCTAAAGGTTTATCTACCAAAATTTTCTTCCCAAATTTCTTCCAAAAAATTTATAAATGTTACTCAACCAAATTTTCACAAATTTCTTCGGTATATGAAATTAATCCATCTAAATATTTCCCCAAAATTTCTTACCAAAATCCTTTGTTTCTCTACCAAATATCTTAACAAGATTTTTAATTCCTAAGGTTTAAGATGTTTAGTAAGGGACATTGACAATTAATAAAAAATTGTAAAATGAAGAAACTCTAAAAGCTCAAATTATATATTTAACTTAACAAAAACTAACATACAATAACACTACTAGTAACTTGAATAAAAACATTTCAATGATAAGAACTAACATACAATAACACTACTAGTAACTTGAACACGAACTGACATACAGTAACACCCGAATGTTAAGAGTTTTAGTTATCAGGAATGTTAGAAACCCTACAAAACTATCAATGTCCCTTACAAAACTATCAAATTTCTTCTAAGATTTTTTATATGTCTCTACCATAATCTCAATATTTCCATTTGGTTCTCTTCATTTCAAGATTCTGTCATTTTCCCTTCAACATGAAGTTTCTATTTCTCCACCTCTTGACGCATCATATTTTTTTGCTACACCAACCTCTTCAACAAAAGTATGTAGATCTGAGGTTAATTGTTTTTAAAAATTTGATTTTTATGTTGTTTTATTTGGTTGATTTTTATGAAGAAGAAGTATGTAGATCTGGGGTTAACAGAATTTTAAAAATGGATTCAATTTGATTTTTATGATTTTTATTTCGTTGATTTTTATGAAGAAGTATGTTGATTTTCATGATTTTTACTTGGATTCTTATGTTGTAATGTGATGTTGGAAAGAGAAAGAAAGGAAAGAAATAAGCTTACTAACCATGCCACATTACCAATAAACTTACTCACCCTGCCACATAACCAAACATTTTATTACACCTAAGCCAAGACTTAATATGTCATCAAGGAATTTAATGAAAAACTAACTTTTCTAATAGAATGGACAAACGTGACATTTTTTGAAACTTTTCAAAGAAAGAGGACCAAATTGGACCCTGACCTATAGTTAGAGGACCAAAATAGGTATTAAGCCAAATTTTTTTTACACATATACTACACTTATGAAATCAAAATACCAAAATGCCACACTTAAAAAAATAAATACTGAATTGTCACATTTTCTAAAACGGTTCGTCCAATTGAAGGAGAAACCCCAACAATTTTTTTTGACTTCAATGGTTCATCAATTCATTTGACAAACCCATGTGCCACCTTTTTTGTTTTTGTTTTTTTATTTAATTATTTTATTTAATATATTAATTAATCTAATATAGTGAATGATTATTTAATATTAAAAAATAATTAAAATAATTATAAAATTATTTAATTAATATTTTAATAAAATAAAATATTTTTACTAATATTTTTTATAAATAATTTTTACACTAATAAATATAAAAAATAAAAATAATAATGCACAAATCTATTAATAATACAAATATAATTGAAAATAATAATGCACTAATTTTATTGTGGGGATGATTGTGGTTGATAATAAAATGAGCCGATATAGCATGTGGTAGATATTTTTATGCGGTGACCCTTACCCTTCGGTGATGATGGAGGAGTAACGTTGGATGACTAATATTCATCTTGATTCAATGGATCCTGACTTGATTGACATTGGTTCGATGTATCTTCTCCCATACATTGATCTATGTCATTAACATTGAAGTCCGAAAGTGTAATAAGATGTTCGTCAGTTAGATCAAAGTTAGGGACGTCTTGTGACGCAGGTGTGTATGATAAAGACAGTTTCATAGATGGACGATAAACATTTTGAGAGTACGAGGATTGATCGAAGTCAGATTAAATAAATGATGAGTTGAATATTTGTTGGGATTACTAGGAGGCAAAATTATAGTTAGATTGAGATGATGATGTATTGATGATATGTTTTTGAGACTAAGAGTATGAAAACTCAAAATTAGTTCAAAAAATTAAAAATATTAAGAGTCATAGTGTTTTCATAAATATTAATATTGTAACAATGTAGCAATTCGGTATTTATTTTTTAAGCTCCCGTAGAATTTTCCTTAGCATAAACCCAAGAGGAAATATATTCCAAACGAAAACCGTAAACTAACGCTACTTCCCAGTCCAGGGTACACCGTGGGCAGCGGCGATGACTGAAGAGCGTAGGTATTCATGCGAAACCGCCGCCGATACTCTCAAATGGATCCACGCCATCGTCAACTTCATCAATCCTTACTTTTTCATCTTCATCAATGCTCACGTCGTCCATTTCTTCAAGGTTCCTACATCTTCTCAACTCAATATCTTCTCTGTTTTTTGAATTACATTTTGAACGAGTTATTATGATTCACGTTCAGGATCGACTATGGGAGAATGTTAATGCAGAATGGATCGATTGCCTGCGAAGAGAATCAGTTCAAAATCTTCTCTTAATACCTTCTGGAGTAGTGCAGGTTGCTTTACGTTTGTTTGTGTCTTCTTTTTATTTTCTTCGATTTTCCATTAATTTTTCCAACTTAATTTGATTCATTTCGATACTACAGTGACAATGTATGTAACATCTATACTTCTGGAAAAAGGCGGGTCAGTGTCGGTGTGTAGGTGTCTAACACTTGTGATTACCTTTAATTTATTCATTTTTCTTTCAATTTATTATCGGTTTCGCCGTGTCAGTGTCGGGATCGTGTTTGAGTGTCTGTGCTTCATAGGTTATAATAAGATGGCCATTGATAGGATTTGGTAATGACAACTAAAGCTTTGTTTGAGAATTTGGAGTGAAAATTAAGGGGTGGATTTGAAAAAAAGGGAAGAATGGAGTGAAAAGAATTGAGGAATTTAGGTTGAGAGGATTTTGGAGGTTTAATTTTATTCATAATGCAAAAACTCCCTAGTTTGAGGGAACTCAAAAATTGCAATGGAAGAGGGTTTTGGAGGGATTAAGTGTATGTTGTTTCTGTTTATACTTTATATTTTGTCTTTTAATTACAAAATTGTCACCATGTTTTCTATCTGTTTCCTGTTTTCATAGATGAGTACATGATATGCTGAAAAAAGAAGTTTTTAGTGTTTAATGTACAAATCTTTGAAAATATGAAACAAATTGAAAAAGGTAGTGGTTTTGTAATTAAAAATTAAAACAAGAAATGAAAATAGAGGATTTCATGTTGAAGCTCTTTACTTTTATGCTTGATATTAGGCTAAGGGTTTTAAGATGAAGTTCTTTACTTTTATGTTTATTGTTACTGTCAAAACAGTGATTGTTTTTGTGTATTTTAGGAAGGTTTATATTTGTAGTAATTCTGTAATGTAACAGTTGTATCTTGCTAATTATTAGGTTTATTTATTTAGGATCAATCCCATAATCACAAGGATTTGTTTCCTTAGAACTAGTTGTCCATATTTCCTAAAATAGACAGCAGGCTCATGTATATATATATAGGTCCTGTGACCTCATAAGGAACATAATAAGAATATTATTTCTTCTAAAGTTAATATGGTATCAGAGCTCCCGATCCTTGGGAGTCTCTGACCGTGCCTGTAAACCCTAAGTTGCAGCCTTCATTGTTGTGCTACCTTTAAACCTTGTCGCAACTTTCATTGCAGTGCAACCCTCTCTACCTTGATCGCAGCTGGTCATGGCTGAGATCGTGAATCCTATTCTGGAAACTGGGGATAGACCCCAAACTGCTGGAGAACTGCAAAATGTTCATTCTGCTTATCGGTTAAATGTGAAGAATTACCTCAAATGGTCTCAACTCATTAGGACCATCTTGAAAGGAAAAGGAGAGGTCAGTCACCTGACTGATAACCCACCCGCTGAAATAGATACCAAGTTCAAATCATGGGATGAAAAAGACTCCATGATCATGGCGTGGCTGTGGAATTCAATGGTCCCAGAAATTAGTGATACCTGCATGTTCCTTAAATCAGCAAAGGAAATTTGGGAGGCAATAGAACAAACTTATTCTAAGGCCAAGGATGCTGCTCAAATTTATGATGTAAAGGTGAAAACTGTGGCTGCCAAACAAGGAAACAGATCTGTTACAGAATATGCTAATCAACTCAAGTCTCTATGGATGAAATTGGACCACTATCGAGTTATAAAAGCAAAATGTTCAGAAGACTCAGCAATCCTTAAGGAGTATATTGAACAAGATAGAGTCTATGATTTTTTGGTAGGCCTAAATCCTGAATATGATCAGGTCCGAATCCAAATCCTGGGAAAAGAGAAAGTCCCAGGGCTTAATGAAGTGGTAGCCATTATCCGGAGTGAAGAAAGCAGGAGAGGACTGATGCTGGAGACCTCGATAACTGAAAGTTCTGCAATGATAGCTGAAGGAGGAACAATCATGGTTGCTAACCAACGGAGAAGCGGGATTCCCAATATGGAGAAAAAACATGAGGATATTTGGTGTACCCACTGTAACAAGCCGCATCACACAAGGGAGAAGTGCTGGAAATTACATGGGAAACCCCCAAGCCGAGAATGGGGGCCGAAAGGAGGCCCTCCAAAATCACGAGGGCAAGGGCAAGCACACATCAGTCATGGACAAAGTGAAGGATCTGGTCAGCTGAATCATGAAGAGATAGAACGGGTAAGATCATTCCTTAGTAAATTGGAGAAGCCCACCGGTAATGCTCCGTAACATATTCTGGTAAGTTTCCACTTTCTTTTGGGCTTAATGTTTCAGATACACCATTTACACATTACTGGATACTAGACTCTGGAGCCACTGACCATATGACCCCTCTACCCAAATATTTCTCCACATATTCCCCATGTCCTAGCAACAAGAAAATTTCCACAGCAGATGGAACCCTTATGACTGCAGCAGGATAAGGAGAGGTCCAAATAAACTCATCCATAACATTAAAAAATGTCCTTCATGTCCCTAAATTGTCCACCAATCTGATTTCTATACAAAAACTCACAAAAGATCTCTCATGTAATGCTGTTTTTCATAACAACTCTTGTATACTGCAGGACAAGAACTCGGGGAGGACGATTGGACATGCTAGAGAATGGAATAGCCTATACTACATGGAGGATCCTAATCTGCCTACCAGGAACTGCTCTCTCATATCTGAATCCACCATGACCAACAAAGAGAAAGTTCAACTATATCATTGCCGGCTAGGACACCCTTCATTTCGAGTTGTAAAAGTGCTTTTCCCTTTCTTGTTTAAAAATTTAAACGTGGAAAGTCTCCATTGTGATGTGTGTGAGCTTGCTAAACACAAGCGTGTACCTTTTCCCATTAGCAATAAGATGAGTCCTTTTCCTTTTTTTCTTGTTCACACTGATGTATGGGGTCCGGCTTACGTTCCTAATATCTCAGGTGCTAAATGGTTTTTAACCTTCATAGATGATTGTACTCGGGTGACTTAGGTTTTCTTATTAAAACAAAAATTTGAAGTTAGCTCTGTGTTTTTTCAGTTTGTCTCAATGATTAAAAATCAATTTGGGGTCGGTATCAAAAGAATTAGGTCTGATAATGCCAAGGACTATTTTAACCTCGTACTAAACTCATTTTGCCAAAAGGAAGGGATAATCCATGAGTCCTCATGTGTGAACACACCCCAACAGAATGGGATTGCAGAAAGGAAAAATGGGCACCTATTAAATCAAACTAGAGCTCTACTTTTTCAAAACCATGTCCCTAAGAGATTTTGGGGGGAAGCTCTTCTTACTGCCACCTATCTAATCAATAGGTTACCCACTAAAATCTTAGACACAAAAAGCCCCATGGAAGTCCTATCCTCATTCTACCCACACTTGGATCCTACAAATAAACTCCAACCTAGAATATTTGGGTGTGTATCCTTTGTGCATGTTCATAATAATGAAAGGAGAAAATTAGACCCTAGGGCTGTCAAATGTGTATTCTTAGGGTACTCTACCACACAAAAGGGATACAAATGTTTTCACCCTCTATCAAAAAAATTCTATGTGTCAAGAGATGTAACCTTCAACGAACAAGAGAGTTACTTCAAGCAGCCTCATCTTCAGGGGGAGAATGTAAGAGAGGAAGATGAGACTCTCATGCTTCCAAATATGACATTTGGACCTGAAATTGGGACAGATGACATTGCTGTCCCTGAAATTGAGAGAAAAGCAGAACCTGCACTTGAAACAACAGCAGGACCTGCACTTGAAACAACAGCAGGACCTACACCTACACCTGCACCTGAACCAACAGCAAGACCTGCACCTGAACCGGTACTTAATGGTGGAAGATTTGGGAAAAATTTGGTATATTCAAGGAGAGAAAAGGCCATTCTAGAGTCTGGCAATGTCCAAGAGTCCAGCCCATCATCACTGCATGAGGTAACACTTTCGAATCCTATAAACTCTAATGATTCTAATGAGTTTGTTTCTGAAAATTTAGAAGCACAGGTGAACCAAAATTTAGACCTACCCATTGCTCTTAGAAAGGGAACTAGAACATGCACCCAACAACCACTTTACCCACTTTCAAATTTCTTATCCTTTGAAAAATTCTCACCTACCCATAAAACCTTCCTCACAAACCTCAACTCCACACACACACCGTCCTCTGTATCTGAAGCATTATCTGACAGGAAATGGAAACAAGCCATGGATGTGGAAATGGAGGCGTTAAGCAAGAATAGGACCTGGGAACTTGTCACCCTACCAACTGGAAAAAAACAGGAGGATGCAAGTGGGTATATACAGTAAAGTATAAGGTTGATGGGACCATTGAACGTTACAAGGCAAGATTAGTGGCCAAAGGCTTCACTTAAACCTATGGAATTGATTAGTTAGAGACTTTTTCCCCGGTTGCTAAGATGAACACGGTCAGAGTAATATTGTCATTAGCAGCAAATCATGATTAGGACCTGCAGCAGTTTGATGTGAAGAATGCTTTTTTACATGGAGACCTTGAAGAAGAAATATACATGGATTTGCCACCTGGTTACAATGGATAGGTTGCTGCTGGAACTGTTTGTAAGTTAAGAAAGGCGTTATATGGGCTGAAACAATCCCCAAGAGCGTGGTTTGGAAGATTCACCAAAGTTATGACAGGTCTGGGCTACAAACAGAGCCAAGGGGATCACACATTATTTATCAAACATTCAGTTTCAGGGGGGGTAACAATTTTATTGGTGTATGTAGATGATATTATAGTAAGTGGGGATGACAAAAAGGAGCAGCAAGTGTTAAGTGAATGCCTTGCCACGGAATTCGAGATCAAGACATTAGGGAGACTTAAATATTTTTTGGGAATTGAAGTGGCCCATTCCAAGAAAGGAATCTTCATATCTCAACAAAAGTATATTACTGACTTGCTTATAGAAACAGGTAAGACAGCCTGCAGACCAGCAAGTACCCCAGTTGACCCAAATATAAAGTTGGGAAGTGCGGAGGAGGATATTGCCGTGGAGAAGGAAATGTATCAGAGACTTGTGGGCAGACTTATTTACTTATCTCACACTAGACCAGACATTGCTTTTGCTGTAAGTCTAGTCAGCCAGTTTATGCACCAACCAAAAGAAGCACATTTACAAGCTGCTCTTAGAATTGTCCAGTATTTGAAAGGGACCCCAGGAAGAGGGATTTTGTTCAAACAGAATAAGAGTGTAAGTCTTGAAGCATATACGGATGCGGACTATGCGGGGTCAGCGGTAGATAGGAGGTCAACTACTGGATATTGCACCTTCCTTGGTGGAAACCTCGTGACTTGGAAGAGCAAAAAACAGAGTGTGGTGGCTAGATCGAGCGCCGAAGCAGAATTTCGAGCAATGGCCCAAGGAATATGTGAACTTCTATGGCTGAAGATTATATTGGAAGACTTGAAGATAAGATGGGATGAACCTATGAGGTTATATTGCGACAACAAATCTGCCATTAGTATAGCCCACAACCCGGTGCAGCATGATAAAACTAAACATATCGAGGTTGACAGACACTTTATCAAGGAAAAACTAGATAGTGGCATGATTTGCACACCATATGTATCCACTCAGAATCAACTTGCATTAACTTTGAAAGAATTATATCCAAGCTGGGAATGGAAAACACCTATTCACCAGCTTGAGGGGGAGTGTCAAAACAGTGATTGTTTTTGTGTATTTTAGGAAGGTTTATATTTATAGTAATTTGTATCTTGCTAATTATTAGGTTTATTTATTTAGGATCAATCCCATAATCACAAGGATTTGTTTCCTTAGAACTAGCTGTCCATATTTCCTAAAATAGACAACAGGCTCATGTATATATATATATATATATATATAGGTCCTGTGACCTCATAAGGAACATAATAAGAATATTATTTCTTCTAAAGTTAATAGTTACATTACAAGCTAAATAATTTATTTGGTTTCTATGTCATTTGTCAATTTCTATTTTTATTTTTAGAAGATTCTTAGACTAAATGCAGTTTATTTGGAGGATTTTTGTATTGAGGTTATCCAAATTGTATTTAATCCTTTGTTTTCTGTTTGCTACTTTGGTCCAGACCTCCTAGGATACCTTATTTATGATTATGTTATGCTTTATTAATAGTATAGAAGATTCTCTTTACCGAAAAACTTGGTGGCAGGATCAATGGCCAGCTTCTCTGAAGGATTTCATCCTAAAATTGAGGTCTATGGTATTTTGTCAAGAACAAGCAGATATAAACATGGTATGTAACATTTACCAAGTCAACCTTAATCCTTGTGAAATCCGGGCAATATCTCGTTAATTGTAATTAATATAAAGAAATTTGGAAGTACTTGACTAATAATAATGCCTGTTGAACAAATTCTTTAGCATTCTGTTTGCTCTCGAGCAATAATAATCAGATTACAGTTGGCAGTAATGCTTATTTTTCATTTATCCGGTGCTACTTTAACTATGAAATAATATCCAAATCTCAAGTAGACTAGTTTATTCTGAATTTTATTCACTCTTCAAATTTTGAACCAATGAAACTCTGCGAGAAGAATGCAAGCTTTCAGTTGGCTATATATATAAACCCGGTTTGTAAGGGTGTCACTATTAGGCTTGGTAAGAGGATATAAACAGCGGATACCTCGAATTGTGTGAGACTTGGTTTTTCCACTACACCCCTTACACCCAACACTATTGGGCTTGACGTGCATATATAAATGGTTGGTGGCCCGAATCGATAGGTTCTGATACCATGTTAAAGTTTGGGTTGAGCCTAACTCAACCTTACAAAACTGTCTTATAGGGTGATGATTGCCCCATCTATAAAGACATGTTCAAGCCATATATTGTCCCATGTGGGACTCAAATTTGCGAATAGTTTTTTGAACTTAATAATAAGTAAGGTAATTTGAATACTCAAAATACTTTTTGTTCGCAAAAGATGTTGAAAAATAGGCTTGGGTGCTTTGGGCATGTAGAGAGAAGACATATAGATTCTATTGTAAGGAGAGTAGATTAGATGAAAAGGACTCAAACAACTAGAGGTAGAGGAAAACCTCAAAAATCTATAAAAGAAACTATTAAGAAAGATCTCGATATAAACGAATTGGATAGAAACATGGTATTGGATAGAACATTATGGTGGAATTTAATCCATTTAGCCTACCTTGCTCAGTAGGATAAGGCTTGATTGTTGTTGTTGTTCGCAAACTACATTTATCTAGAACTTTGTTTGAGATGTTTTGGATTGAGCAGCCTTGATAAATTTGTTTTGTACTTGCAGGCTTTACCTGGTTTGCAAATGACTTCACTTAACAGAGTTCTTGCCCAAGGCATGAATGCGAAAAAAAGACATGAAGTGAGTCCATGATCATCATATTTTTATAGCTGCCTTCTTTTTACATTACAAGATGTTGTCTTGGACCTAAGGTTTTAAACAAGCAAATTCTGAGACTTAATATTCATTTTCTTTTGAATCTAGAAGTGTATTGACCTTAAATATCTCACATAAAAAATTTCAAGTGTGCAGGTAGAAGCTCTTTCTGCTGTTGTAAGTACAGTTGCAGAGAGTGTGAGGGCTCATGCCATTCTTGATGTAGGTGCTGGTCAGGTAGAGCTTCATTTTCTTTTGATTACTGTTCTGTTAATCAAGTTACCGAAGCTGGGTATTCTTGGCATGTTGAGGGAACATTGCAGGACTAAAAGTTCTTCATTTGAATCTTAGGGCATAGTGTTTCTTTATTGGACACACAAGAATAAACAGTATTAGTCAAGACAATGGATGTCTGTTTATTTGGTTACACTCAGAATATATGAAGGGATATAAAGTTAATAGTTATAGGTAGATAAAACGGTTTAAATAGCCGAAGAAAGATAGAAGAGAGGCATTTGGTAATTTAGGTGTGAAAGCTGAGTAAAGGCTTTGCTATAAGGGGACACTCTTGAAGAAGATTTTCCAACTCCCTTTCTTGGAATAAACGGTTCATTTCTTTCGATTGTTGCTTTCAGTTTTCCTGTTCTCTTCACAATTAGAAGATGTTACACCGGTTCACGAAGGAGGGAATTTCTGCTTCAAACAAAAGGTTTCCCTTGTCATACAAGAACCTGAGTTATCTAAATGACTCCGCTCCATTCTTATTTTCCCTATTTATCTAATTAACCCACTCTAACTAACTTGATTAATTGATCTTGTTATCCTTAGCTGCTTTTCACCTGTCTTCTTCTCCTGACATTACTTCAATGTCCAAAATGGAAGTCTGAATATTGGCTGGAAGCAAGCATAAGTTATGCCTTTCTTTATTGATTCTTTTTACATGTGCATTTAGTGCTTTGTTATTTGGATTAGAATTAGATCCTTCTGTCAAAAATGAAATTCTGAATATTGCTTGAGCAACTAGCTTAATTTATAGTAAAATATTTTTGTGACATTCTTGTATGTGAATTTACTGCTTTGTTATTGCATTACATCCCTCAATATCAGAGATAAAATTTGTATATTAGTTCATTATTGAATAGACTTTTCCTCCATTAGTGATAATCTCATTGTCGGACTTTACATGTTTTTGATGTTTTCTTATTGAAACAAGTAATATATTTTGTTTATTTTTAGTTATGTATCAAGTATCATTTTGTGCTATATTTTTAGGGTTATCTTGCACAAGTACTTGCCTTTCAATATCAGCATCCTGTCATTGCCATTGATGCATGTTCTCACCATGGGATGGTCACTGATGCACGGGCAGAGCGAATTAAGAAGCACTACAAATCACAGATGGTGAAGTCTAGGTATGAAATCCCTTCATATAGGGAGGGCAGCCTACTATAGGGATGGGCGGATGGCAGTGGATGGTCACTGCAATGTAACCTTGTATAGGAAGTACCTACTATTTTCTTAAGGATATTTGAAATGACTAACAGATACTCCATCCGTAACAATTTATAAGCAAAAGTCAATATTTTCACACTTATTAAGAAAATTTAAATTTTCATATCTTTTTTGGAATATGTTTTATGGGAAGTTGTAAAGACAATTTCAATTGATTGTTGTTTATGGAAAAAATGAGAGAGAAAGCAAATTAAACGCAATTTGCATTTAATTTTATCTTGGAGAAGATGCATTTTGAGAATAAAATGCTTAAATGAAATTAAGTTGATGTTTTCTTTTTGCTTATAATTTGTATAAAAAAATGTGTTTTTTTTCTTCTTATAAATCATTACGGAGGGAATATATAATACGGCAAGAACAAATGGTAAAATCTAATAACGTTTCTTCAATCTTGACCTTAATTACTGTAATGTAACCTTGTATAGGGAGGGCCTACTATCTTAAGGATATTTGAAATGACTAATAGGTGAGGCAAGAATTGAGTCTTTTGGGGGTTGAGTAGCTCAACTTGTTTCAGCTAAGGGTCAAGAGAGTTAAAGGTTCGGGGCTAGTAAAGGAGAAAATACTAACATATAATTAATATTCGACATTTGCTTATTCCCAAGAAAAAGAAGCAAACCTTTTGGATGTTAGGAATTAAATGAATAATTTTAAAATTGTCATACCATGCCTTTATTATTTGAAATGAAAGCAACTAACACGTTACACGAGGGTTCTAGTATGAATAATAGTGTATATGTTTGGATGAGTAATTGCAATTTGAATATGCTTTGGTAATTGTTCAAATTGACTATGTTGTTATTTTGTTCCTCTCGATTTTTCTTATTAGAATTCATTTGTCTGTTCATTTATTTTTGCTCTAGATCAGGTATGAAGAATTTGAATATACCAAAGACAATCACATGTCGTGTGTTGTCCATTGAATCTTTGAAAGCCTTGGTTGAAACATCTTTGCCTGGAGATGACCTTGAGCAATCTATGTTAAAGAGAGAAAATCAAGAACATAAAGGGAAATTACATGGTCCCAGTGACGTAAACAACAGACCTCCCACTGTTCTTGCTGGGCTTCATGCATGTGGTGATCTTTCAGTGATTATGCTGAAGTGAGATTCAAAATATAGTCTAGCTTCTTTTTCTCTACCATGTATTTCATCTCATATTAGTTGTTTCTAATTTCTCTACCATGCTTAAGTGAC
Organism: Lathyrus aphaca; assembly: GCA_963966055.1. Classification (NCBI taxonomy): domain Eukaryota; kingdom Viridiplantae; phylum Streptophyta; class Magnoliopsida; order Fabales; family Fabaceae; genus Lathyrus; species Lathyrus aphaca. Next base: position 626,399,085 of record OZ014519.1, read on the forward strand.
ATCAGAAAAATGGTTAACAAACTCTAAAATATTGCTAAACACTCGTAACAACTGGAAACCACTCCAATCTTACAAATTTCTTTGGAAACTTATAGATTGTAAACCAAGTTGAGGTTACATAGAAGGGAGAAGCGACGTCCTTCCCTTGCATCTGATGCACGATTAACTTTATTATTTATTTTGTTTGTCTATATATACCTTGTTAACCGCCTGTTTTATAGCAATGCCATTTTCTCTGCATGTTTCCTTATTATGTGTTGTCTGAATTCGACAGACTTGTAATTATTACAATCCTTTCTCTATAGGACTTTCTTAGACTGCAGAGATGTTAAAGCTGTTGTTAGTATTGGTTGCTGTTACAATCTACTATCTGAAGAAAGCAGTAAGGATGGTGAATCTCAATGTGGATTTCCAATGAGTCATGCTGTGAGATCCACTGGCTTATCACTTGGAAAAAGTGCACGTGATCTTGCTTGCCAGGTACATGATCTTGTTGTTCCTTCTCTTTCCACCCTCTATTTTCAAGCATGGTGTAAGGAGAAAAAAATAGTTGCAAGAAAACAACAACTGTTACTTAGTATTGACGTAATCCCATTAGGATTATTGGGAATTTACAAGACGGTAGAATCTATGAAGTACAAACACAAACGCCAAAACATCATGGGGGGCCAGAGACACCGTTAATGTCCAACTTCATCATAACATATATAGATTAGTTTAATATGAGCTACATTTATAAAAATTCAAAATTAAGAATCAAAATTTATATATTCATCGGCATCCCAAAAGCACCTTTGCACTTGTTGAGTATTACATTTACCCAATAATACTGAGTCCAAAAAAAATAACTTAGCTACATCATTATACAATTTGAATAATATGTTTCTTTATGAAGAGATTCTAAAGCAAAAAGTTGAAATTTTGGTGCCAGTGACATCCCTTTTCACATCCATCCAAATGGTAGCCTCGTGTAGGTGTTGGAGCCATAACCCAATCTGTCCTCAAATAGTCTCAGTCACAGCCTAAAAAAAGTTTTTATTTCGACATTGAAATGATGCCTCATAGCCTAGCATACTTAATTAGCACAGATCTGACCTTGAATACTACCCATGTCCCATAGTCCACCATTAGTTTTGCTTTCTGCTGCTCTTACACCACTCAGGATTAGGATGAGGAGTACCAAAATACATTAGCTCATTTAGAACAAGTGACATTTTCTAGACACACAGAAATTGTTGGTCCTGACTTCCCTGCAATATTTTTGTTTTAAATTAATTTCTTAGTTCTTACTGTTTAAGTTTTAATGTTTAAGTCATGTGAGAGAATTTACTGCACTATTTTCATTTTGTCTTGTTAGAGTGCAGAGAGATGGAGGAGCCTTGATATGCATGCTGGCATTCACAACTTTGAGTTACACACTTTTCGTGCTGCATTTCAAATGGTACGTACTACTGACTTATAACTTAGTTTTGTTGCACGCTAATTTAAACTTCCTTTATTTCGACTATCATAATCTTGCTATTAATATAAAAAATATAGATAGCTATTTAACCTTGTTTTTCTTACTGAACTTTAATGGTCAAAAGTATTAAAGTCCAGAATAATGTTCTCCCCCATTCTTAATTTAAGAAGACCACAAGATCCATTTTATCCAGCCAGACCAATCTGCTTATCAATTTTTAGTCTGTATGGTGAAAAGTGGGTATCATCAGAACAGATAAGGGAAGGGGATAAAGGAAAGTTGTTTTCAAAACAATATATGGTAGTTTGTATGAATGGATAGTTATACACTTTAGGTTAACTCATGCACATAGTTCTTTCATGAGATTATTGAACCATATTTTGAGGGACTTTTTAGGTAAGCTTATTGTTGTGTATTTTGATGATATTGAAACATATAGCAAGAATTTAGATGAGCATCATAATCGTTTGAGGGATATTTTTCATGTGCTTAGACAAGAAAAATTGTATGCTAATTTGATAAGAGATATAGTATTATCTGGTTGGTTATCTAATGCACATCCAACATTATATAGGATGAGATCTTATGAGGTTCTTATCCCATCTTATTCTTATCCAGCTCTTCAATTCTAATTATCTTTTTATCACACTCTATATCAAACAAGCCCTTAGGGTGGATGACATATGATGGGATGATAGGAATTTGGAATTCTATTATGTCTACCCTTAAGTTTCTAATATTGAAAAATGTTTGATTTATGAGAAATTTAAACATAGGGTCCATTTGATAAAACTAAGCTATAAGTTAGCTGATAGCTGGAAAGATAACTTATAGCTGAAAAGCTAGTCGATTGAAGTTAAAGTGTTTGGTAAATTTAATTGGTATGGATATAAAATGACATAAAAGTACAAACTTATTTAATTTTAAATACATTTATTTTAATTGTACAATTCTTTTTTATTTAAAAAATCTGATTTTTTCCCTCCATCTCCTCCCATTATTTTTTACCTTACCTCCTCCCTTTCCTTGGTCAAATTAATGATCGTATCCCCAAATTTTCATGCAAGTCATCATTCATTACCACTTTGATGGAGGTAGCAAACCTCTTGTGAATGGTAGTTCACTTTATACTAATGTATTTAATGCAAAACTTGGTCCCCGTAACTGGTCTTTAGAGAAAGTAGAATATCCAGACATGAATGTTAGAGTTGAACAAGTTGGTTGGCCAAGAGATAGTGTATCCATTGTAAGTGTTGGTGCAATGCTTTTGGCCTGCGAGCCGCGTCAGCAATAGCGGTTGTTGATAGGGGTGCAATGTTATTGGGTCATCCAAATGGGCCCAAAGAATGGAAGGTCTATGTAAGGATGAATAGAAAGTAAGACTGTTGATGTAACAGTGGGACCCATAGGAGGAATTTGGTTTTGTTATAAAGAGGTGAGGTAGTGGAGGAGAGAGGTTTATGGAGAAGTTTGTTTTGTTGCATTCTGTTAGGCAGAGAGTGTGCTTTCTATTTTCTCATCAATAATAGACAAGCATTCCTACCAATTGAATTGTTTTCTGTTACTGTTTTATTATTTGATTTTCTGGTTGTGGCCACAAATTGTGGCCCCAAACTGCCATCGTATCCACTATTAGAGTTTCAGGTTGAAATTCCTCAAATCTTTTTTCTAAGCCGTTGTCTTTTATTTTTAAGGGTAATGTTATGTTCTTCTTTCTGTTATGTTCTTTCTACTATAAGTTCAACTCTGATATATTCATTCGTTGTTTTAGTTTTATTGCTATATAGTTTAGGTTCTTTAATTATTAACTATGATGGTCTTTTTAATTTTGCTTTTTTATTTGAGTATTTATGTTTACTTTGTACACTGATTTTTAATCTTTGCAACAGTGGTGATCGTGCAATCCGCTATAGCATTTTTGGGGACAATTGCACTGTTTTATAAAGAACGCGGAAATTATAATATTAAAATGATAAAGTTAAGGATGGGAGATTAGTGAAAAAACTATAGGCTAAGCTCAAACGCTAGTTAAAATAGCATCTAAAAAAAGCTATAAGGCAATTTGTTGGTGTTACCAAACATATTTAATTAGATCAAACAAGCTTATAAGCCAGTCAAATAAGCTATAAGCTAGCTTATTGGTGTTACCAAACAGAGCGATAATTTCTGCTTGTATCTCTCTGTACCTTGTTCAATACGCATAGATCGTGTTCCATGTATTTAGAATCTTTGTAAATTTTCTTCATCCTCAAGTCGTTTTCTACCTCTTAAAAGGATCTTTCTTTCCAGCTTATTTTGAGATTTTGCATAAATTTGTGCTATTGATATTTTAATGTTTTCCCTCTTAAAATAAGGGGAACACTTGGAGTTGTTGTCACGTGGGTCACGGGTTCAAGTCTAATATACATTCTAAATGGGTGGACTTATCCTTGACCCTGTTATGGCTGGAGCTTTATAGGACCAAGTTTCCGTTTTTTCCTTGAAATAATATTGGTGGTGTAACAAATGTTGTTTTTGTGGTAGCCTACAATAGTGTCATGCCTTCATGGTGAATCCAGTTAAGATTTTATTAGTTACGGATAATGAAAATACAAAGCTCAGTTTTCTGTCTGATAGTTAATCATCGCATGTTATTAATTTGCAAAAAAGGCAACTTGGTCGAGTACAAAGTTTTGTGTCATCTTTTCCTCAAATTTTGAATATTTTCTCTTTGAAGTTTTTTTATTGAATAATATAAAGTCAAACATGCAAAAATTTGTCAAGGGCTCAGCCATCTCATTGTATTTGTTATATACATGTATCTGTTTTATTTTATTTTGGAATTGGGCTATCTTGAGATAGTACAACTTGAAAATGACAATTAATTGAAATGTAGTAGATGATTTGTGGAGTAATATTTGTTGTATTATACCTCTTGTCTGGCTAGTCCTCTACCCTTCAATTTCATTTTGCTTGATACCCATCCTGATAAAGATGCATTATGTATTGTTTTCTGCAAAAAATAAGGGCATTGACACAAAGATCCTCCTTCCCTGAAGTTTCTCAAATTAGAGTAGACAAATACAAGCCTACAAACACCAAAAGATCACCATAGTATAATACATTTTACTATTGCATTTTCCTCCAGGAACTGGATGCAACTCTTTTTTTAGTGGTTCTTTATAAAAGACTCACTCAATTTATATACGCACATTTTTTTGCCTCTGAAGGTTCTTTCCAAATATTATCCGAAAGTTGCAATGAGTACTCCTTCAATTGGGCGTAAAGGAAAGGCTCTGCGTAGGCAAAACCAAAGGAGATATACAGAGTCGGAGCTGCATGTCAAAGGAAGTGCTTGTCATATGAAACAAAATTTCCCTGCTGAATCAAAAACTGGTATTGGAAATCTCTTTTCCTGTTTTGCTTCTTCCCAACACATAAAAATGATGGAACAAACAAAATATGAGATGACCAGAGATAGGTAGTCTTGCTCTAAAAACTATGGGATAATCTTCTAAGCCTCATGTCTACTAATGGGTTTTCCAAAGGGCTTCTTCGATGGGTATGCAGAGAGTTGCAAACTTCGGTTACTTCATTTGCTTGTCTTGATTGCTCAGTTATTTTGTTTTTTGTTCTCTTTTAGCAGGGTACCTTTTTGTTTGTTCTTGTACTTGTGTCTCTTGTCTAATAACTTTTATCTTCTATCCTAAAACACTAGGTAAGATCTTTCTGCTAATACAGAATCAGACTGTAAAAGTGGGTACATGTGACACGATATTCACGCACACACATGTTCAATTAAAATGAATTTTGATCTGATGAGGTTGGGTGGTAGCATTTTAATCTTTGTCAATGTGTTGCAGAAGGGACTTTCGGCTCTGCATCAGAAACTCAAACCTTACCTGGTAAAATTTCTTCCAATGAAAGTGCTGGATGTAAAGGGACCAAACTTGATAACAATTTCGTGAATTTCGAGAAATTTTGCCAGTCTGGATTGTCTCATCTTGGAATCGAACATTCAAATGATGTAAACCTGCAAAGCGTATGGGAGGAAGCAGAACCGTTTGCTGTATGTCAATTTCTTCTGTTATTTTGAATTATTATCACAGTTGTGCTCATAGACTAAGAAACACAGACTCTTTTACGGATACCACACAACATGAGATAGACACTCCAACATAAATAATGTCAAAAATATAGGATTCTGACATAGCTGCATATATTTGAGCTTCATTTATCCATCAATTATTAAAAGAGTTAAAAATATTCTAATCAAAATTAATAAATTTAATTCTTCACTGAGAACATTGCATTAATACATGTTTAACCCTTCTACCTGAGATATTTCCAAAAAATATATAAGGAGTGTTGACACAAAAACAGTTTTTTTTAAAATAATTGTTTGAATTGTCTGACATGTGATGTATGAGTATCATACGGGTGTTAGACACCGATTCAATGAGTGTCGAAACAAATAAAAAAGTTAATTTTTTGGGGACACTAATCTAACTTTTTCGACACTTCTGACTTTTCCAAAAGTGTCATACAAGTGTCAGGCACCGACACATGTAGCACACCGCGACACGCCTACTCCTAGAGGTGTCCGTGCTTCATATCATTGATTCTATTTTTTTTGTCTAGAAGTCTAGGACTTTATTTTATTTTAACACTTTTTCTTGTTGCTTATTTATGGTTTCTTTTGCCACTTTGAAATTTTAATGCAATTTTAGAACTCTATTTGTAATCAGTACTCAGCAGGATTTGAATTTGAAACTGAATGTGTCCCTGTGATTGAGTTGTTTTGGTTGTCTGGTTGGAAAAGGTTTCCTTTTGATGCGAGGAAACAATGGTTTACTTTTAGTGCATTTCTTAGTTTGATGATTTATTTTAAGTTTTTGACATCAGTAATAAGTTGTTGAAGCTTGAAAATAAATATATGTTTACATAAGCATTGAACTTTCACGTGTTGAATGAGATGCAGCGTTTAAATGACATTTCTATTCATCAATTATGCTTTCATGTCTCGTGTTACATATCCATATAATTGTGCTTCCAAAATAATGTTTTTGCCTTAGGACAATTTGTTAGCTAGAATTCCAATAAAAGCAAAGTTTTATATTTGTGCTGTAATTCAAGTCAAAAGTTTAACTATCCTTTACTTATTTATTTAGCAATTCTGTACAGGACCTTGTCGGACCATATTGGTCTCTGAGAGCTGCTTTAGGACCTCTTTTGGAAACTCTTATTCTGCTTGATAGGTTATTGTTTCTTCAAGAGCAAGGTAGTGTATTGGAAGCCTACCTGTTACCAATATTTGACCCGAATATATCTCCTAGAAATGTGGCTATAATTGCAAAGAAGATTGACAAAGATTTAAGATCCTCCTGATGCTTAAAGGTAAACTAATATGTCAGCATTCATCATCTATGTGTATCATCAAATCTCTTAAACGATGTAAATATCAATATTCTCAATATTCTCAGGTGAAGAAGGTAAATTCACGTGGAACAAGGTGCCAATGCTGCTGCCATGATTCAATACCCCACTTTCTTGTGAGTTCAGTTGATTCTCAAGATCATCTCGGGTGAAGGTCAGATTCATAGGGACAGGGAAGCCACCACAATGGCACTGCCATCATTCAATCACACTACTTTCATCTTTTGTTGGAAAAAAGGTGTTACTCAACTCATTTTCCAGTTAGGGTCTCGCATGATAGGAAAATACTTTGTAATATTTATAATATGCTTTATTTATTTATGCTATATAATACATTACTTTACTAGACCTAATTCTACAAAAACCTGGGAAAACAAGATTTAAAGATACCTGTAAAACCAACAGGAACATAATGAAAATAGAAAACAAAAATCACCCGCTTGCTTACAAGTGAACCAAAAGGAACATAGTTCTATACATATCTAGACTGTGATTTGCATCTGAGTTGAATGATTATTGAATTTTATATGGAGGAACTTTGTGTTTAGAAGTGAAGTGGCTAGAACATGAGGAAAGCTGTAGTAACATATTGTGAACATATGCTCAAAAGTGAACATTTTGTGTATAACTTAAAGTCCCTTTTTCGACTGAAGGCACATTCAGCAGCCTACTCTAGAGCCTCTTAAGACTAGTTGTTGGTGCGCAGTATGGATGACTATTGTAAACACGGATAACAACACAACAGAAATCTTGAGTTATTGGACAAGAATATTATTGAATTCTAACTTGGTCCAGTTGAGCGGCTCCTCTGACATATGCTCTCAGCTCCTCCCACCCTTTCTCTAGTGTTCAACCACCATCCTCTCTTTTCTCAGCCCAATCCAAATCATTCTCCTTTGATGTAGTTTTGGTGATGATGTGTCAAGCCCTCATGGCTAGTGGCACCCAATCCAACTCATTCTCCTTTGATGTAGTTTTGGTGATGATGTGTCAAGCCCTCATGGCTAGTGGCACCACCGTTCAACCAATCGTTTCACACGATTGGGGATTAAATCCTAAAGGGTTTGGGTTTTGCTAGAGTTGACGTTTATGTCGTCTTCACACCGACGACGTTTGGATCTTGATTTGTTCGTTGTGTTTCTGATCCGCTGTCACTTCAACTGCTCATTACTTATGGTTCGAGGTTGATTTCATATATGTTTGAGATGTGCAAACTTAAGTTGTAAGGTTTGTAATCACTCCATTGAGGCTTTGGGGTATGTTAGATTAGAGGTTTTGCTTTGTCAAATGAGAATTTCTTATTGCACTCTAGGTGTTTCTAATGCACCATGTGAATTTTCGTATATGCCCCATGATTTTGGAGATACATCTCTGGACGCATCTAACACTCATTCAACAAAGGTCATTCTGTGCTACGCTCTTTCTTTTGGTTTAATATATTCTGGAGATGCATTTCCAAAATAATTATGTAGTTATATCTCCGGATTCACACCAAAAACAGATTCAACAGATCCAAAATAAAATTGACATTCATAACATAAAAAAATCATTACAATGATGTTTTCAACAGAAAATTCAATATTACATTTCAATATCCCGGTGGATGCTAGTAAATCTTCAAAATCTCTTCAACTGATCTCTGTAGCGTCGCTTCCAACTCGACCAGAACTTGTTCTTTGAAATAAAAAAATGTATCCCACATAGCCCTTACACTCGTTTGTGTCTTGAGCTCAAACTTGGTGAACTGAATCTTCCCTTCGTTGTCAATTGAAGGTGAACGATACTTGAGCTTCACAATCTTTCGATTGTCTATGTAAGGTAGGAGATGGTAGATTTCGTATTTAATATCTCTGAGGGATGTGAAGTTTGTGAGCTTGAACGATCATTCGGGTGTTGAGCCAGAGAAGGACACATTTGTGACATATCAAAAGATTTTTATTTGTGACATTTGAGACATTTTGAGTTTATGTGAAATATGACATTAGAACACCTAAATTTATCGAAGGCAAAGATAAATTTGGACCACTAAAACAGAACCATTTGTTTTCATTGGCAAAACACACATGTTGTTATGGAGTAGATAAAAAAATGCATAAAGATAAAATATGAACAAAAGGTGATTATATAACATTTCATTTGTATTGAGACACAATTACATACAATTATTTATCCGATTAAACAAGAAATCAAAACGAATTGAAACATATGTCGCTGGCTAAATCTATAGGTGGTAACCCCTTTGACTTTTGTGCATTCGATTCTTTTTCAATGTTGTTCAATCTCTCGAATTCTTGCGTCCTTTTCATAAAATGATCCGGACACTTCTCGACTTTTTCGGTTGAATGAGTCGTCCATTCTAGTGATGTAAGTGGTATGTGGCATCCCGGTTTCAAGTAAACTTGAACAAAATGACTTGATCTTGAAAGCCATTCAATATCCATTATACAATCATTTGGATTTTGGGGTGGGGCAGTGCACAGTGGGAAAAAGGTTTACGAAAAATCGTAGTGTGTCAGGTCAATACACACTCTATTATATGCACATGATATTAGGTGACCCATATTAGGGAAACTCGTCCATTTTGCCTTCGTGTCAGGCCGCTCAAGCAAGAAACAAAAGACTCATAAATCACATTGTATTTTTCTTTATTTTTGTACAACCAATGTACGATTCTTTGTGTCTTCAACTATTGGATAAGTTGATGTCGAACAACACATGACTATCTTCTCCTTTACCGATTAAAGTCGAAACGGCTCGGTAATTGCAATTATCGCCCCCCCCACAACATTGACGACTCGTTCGATATATTTGTGCATAAAAATCGACATCTCATCAATGAATGAAATCTTTGGTGGAAGCGGCGTCAAATATGGTTTATTAATGCGAGTTCCTTTCACAATATTTTTTTGAGATTTTGGAGTCGGTGAGTCGGGAAAAACTTTGTCAACGTGTTCAAAATATGAAGGAGACCGTGTAGTCGAGTTGTCATTCAATGTATGTTTCATTTTCTTCGGAGCACCTTTAGTTTTTACTGGTTGAGAATAAGGTTTCATGTCGGTGGTTTCGGGATAGACAATCTTCCTCAATTGTTTTTTGATGTGGAGTTTCATGTTGTCATCGGCCTTTGAAAATCTCCCTTGTATTACTTCCCATTCGGGAAAATCTTATCCATTCTTATTGGTTCACCAAGTTTCACCTTTTTAGCAATAACACAAGCACATGGGAGACCATATGTTTTCACAATAGTGCATCCACACTTTGCACTATCGGAGTCTACATTATTAGCTCGTTTAGCCTCGTGAAAATATAGTTCAAACCTGCTCGATAAATGTTACCAACCAACCGAGAATATAAAGTGTTGTCTTTAAATCCGTGTTCCAAAACCGTGATGCTCCGACCAAATGTTGTTTGTATCTCATTATGCTGGTTTTGAATCATGTGGTTCACGAAGTCCCAGTCTTTACACAAATCCCTTTTACTATTTTCCAGCCAATTTTTCAAAGTAGCACGAGTCGACTCAACTCTGTTGGTAGTTGTATTTTCAAGGTTCTAATTATCAGTCCACGCACAAACTATCTTCTCCTTCACCTCATCAAGAATTATGCTTTCAACAAATATGGATATTTTTCATAGGGATGTTCATTGGTTCGGGCAAATCCAAACCAAACCGAAATCCAAATCAAACCGTGGTGTTAAGGTCAGACATTTTTTTGTTTGGGTAAAAACCAAACCAAACCAATGAAATCCGATTTTAATTGGTCTGGACAACAAATTTTCAAAATTCTACCCACAAGCCCGTCTACCCGAACCAACCATATTAATTCATATAATTTATATCATTCTCGTGAAAACTAGTATAATATATTCAACTTTAAGAAGGAAAAAAAATGTAACGTCATTTGTGACTTTCACAGTCTATATGAATAAATGAAAAAAATTAAAAATATATTATTATAGAAAATTAGTTGATATAAATTAGAAATTTTTTAAAAATATTTTTGCACATTAGTTTCTAGGCTTAATTCATCTTTTTATCCCTTAATTTAATTTATTGTTTCTCTTTGGTCATTTAGTTAAAAAAATGTTACATTATAGTCCCTTAAAACGAGTTTGTTAGTCAAATTAATCAATTTCGTTAAATTTTGAGAAAAAACGTTAAACAATGCATACATGACAGTCTACTTGGCATATACTCTCACCCGACTTTTTATTTTGTTTATTATCAATTTATTATTATTACTATTGTTGTTATTATTATTATTATTAAACATTTTGCTATCTTTCTCAAATCCCTTTTCCAAAACCCTAACAACCACTTTCATCTCTCTATTATCTTAAACCGTATCTTCTTCTTTCTCTGTTTCTCAAAACCATATCTCTCTCAAGTCATTTCTCTCTTCTCTATTTCTTTTTCATCTCTCTCACCATCATCACTCTCGATTTTTCACTCAAGATATCACTCTATCTCACTTTCTACAAACAATCCCAATAAAGATATGTGTCTATTCTTTAGTTGTGTGTTTGGTTTTTTTCTTTAGATTTTGTATGCTATGAGTATGATCCAAAGTGAAAATTAATTGGGATTGTTGTTTGCTGTGTGTTTGATTTATTTTTTTTAGATCTTGTATCTTGGTTAAGTGCTTTTTTTTCATAGATTTTTTGCTGTTGGGTTTTTTACAAAAACTAATTGATTTTTTTTTTAAATTTTAGATCTGAATTTTGAAGCGCTATTTAATTGAAGGTTGTTTATTATTATTCTTGTTCCAGACTGACCCGATGACTAGACATGACCCAACCCACTCTTGCTTCTAAGATGATCCAATAATCCAATGTTAGAGGAACCCATTAGCTTTATGCCCCTCAGCCGAGGATGAACTGTCGACCACGCTTGCCCGTGGTCGGTTTCCTCTCCTCCTCCTTGATTCCTGCCCGGAATCCGGGGAAGTCATCCAGATCCGGACGAGGAACTTCTCCTGCTCGGATCACTCGTTGTTCGACCTACTCATCCGACCACGCATGCCCATTCCAACGACTAGTTCTGACAGTTACCTATTTTTAGGGGATCTGCGATCCAAGCCCAAAATAGGGACCAATAACCAAGCACTAGGGGGCTCTTTATAAACCCCCTCACTTGAGAGGATCAGATATCAAATATTCACTTCCTTAACTCTCATACTCGTACTTGCTTACTCTTTTTCTCGCTCTTACTTTGGCATCGGAGTACCTTGTAGGTACACCCCTCATCTTTCCTTGATGACCGAACATCATCACCTTCATCTACACTAGCGTCTGGGGCCTACTACAAATTCTGATCGCACAGGAACGATCAGTAGCGCCGTCTGTGGAAAATCGTCTTACCCCGTTTCTCATTTTTAGATCGTGAAAACCAAAACATCGCAATTCAACTTTCTCAATGGCTCACCACGACGACTTTGTTGATGCCCGAATCATCACCAACATCCCCGTCAAGCAACAGGAGAGTGACGAAACCAATCCCCCGCTCGGGGAGCCCGTCCATTTTAAGACGGGCGTACCGCTTCCCCGTCACCAGAACCATCCATACAACCCGAGATTACCCCTGCTGATCTCCCCCTGATTCTCATTCCCGAGGGAACCAATGAGACACTTACAACTCTATTCGAGACGACCAACAACATTAACCTTCTGATCTTACGCCAAGGCGAAAGATTAAAAGCTCTAGAAAACGCTCGACGTGCTAGATCTCTCTCCCATGCGAGGAGGCTCTGCATGTCCCGTAGTCGTTCGCCTGAACAGAGAAAAACTCACCAACACCCAGAGGCAGCTGGATTTATCAAGAAACGGGCTCGTTCGTCTCCCCGACGACACAAGTCCCCAAAGACCAGAAAGACTAGGAGGACTCTCTAGGTGGGAACATGACCATCACCTAAGGGTGCAAGGAATCGATCAAGATCATCATCCCCTCGTCGACACCGAGATGCCTGCTCCGTCTCCAATGATTCTAGAGACGAGGATGAACCTCGTGGACCTCTCTCCAACGAGATTATGTCCACGAAGCTACCGAAAGGGGCTCGAGAAGCCTCCTTCCGTGGGGTCCTATGATGGGACAATAGACCCTGACGAGCATATCTAAAACATTGATACTCTCCTCGACTGCAGAGGTGTCCGAGGAGCGATCAAATACCGTCTCTTATGTAACACCATTTTACCCCACAACATATAATGCGAGATTATTCAATAAAATCAGAGTTTTCAACGTAAATGGTATCACAATTCAACAAACATCAATAAAATCATCATTGTGTCATGTCCCGTAACACGGGTTACAACATGCATTCATAGTAAAAACAAACCACATTTATACGCAGCGGATCATCATCACTTGTCAACTTAATTACTCAAATATAAAAAATTCAAATGCTAAATCAAAACATCATCAATTCAAGGTTAAAACAAACAAAATCAACAAAACTTCCAAGCGTTCCCGATGTTTCATGACACAAAGCATGACACCACCATAAACTCTATAAACAATAAAAAGACATACACTTCAAGCTTCGTCCACGCACCAAACTTATTCTTGAGTATCTGCAAGATGACATAATAGACCATCACCAAAGGCAGACATGATGAGTAAATTCACAATCAATATAAATAATATAAATAAGGAATTACTCAACATGCATCAATAGATAAATCATTTCAAGTCTCACCCATATACAACAAAATCAACCACATCATCACATAAAATACAAATGCAAATCATGCTATGTCACCAAGAATGAAATGCAATCCTCATAGTATGCATGTGGTACCGAATCACCATCATGGACGGACACTGGGCCATCAACCCTCCACAAGGGAACACAACATAAGCAACATATCACCTCAATCCACACGATGGGATTGAAGCTACCAACAGACTGAAATCCCATCATAATTATGCCATCCTGCAGATACTCAAGAATAAGTTTGGTGCGTGGACGAAGCTTGAAGTGTATGTCTTTTTATCGTTTATAGAGTTTAGGGTGGTTCCCTACTCTGTGTCATGTAACATCAGGAATACTTGGAAGTTTTGTTGATTTTGTTTGTTTTAACCTTGAATTGATGATGTTTTGGTTTAACATTTGAATTTTTTATATTTGAGTAATTAAGTTGATAAGTGATGATGATCCGTTGCGTATAAATGTGGTTTGTTTTTACTATAAATCCATGTTGTAATCTGTGTTACGGGACAGGACACAATGATAATTTTATTGATGTTTGTTGAATTGTGATACCCTTTATGTTGAAAACTCTGATTTTATTGAATAATCTCACATTATTATGTTGTAGGGGTAAAATGGTGTTACATTAGTGGTATCATAGTAGGTCGGTCTGTCCAGCTAAGTGTCGGTTTGTTGTCAGTCGTTGCTTGTTAACGATTATTTCTTTCTGGTGTTGTGAGTGTTCTGCAGAATGGCTGGAAATAACACGTGTGCTCTTGCTGAAGTTGTTGCGGCACTTGCTGATGCCACGACTCGAAACAATGAACAAGATGAGTTTTGTGCTTTGGAGAAGTTTTAGAGTAATAGTATGCCGGTTTTTTGAAGGAGATCATGACCCGTATAGTGCACAGAAGTGGATCAAGGCGATTAAGAATATTTTCAGAGTGATGACGTGTACGGATGCGCAAAAGGTACAATTTGGTACCCACTTGTTGTCTGGGGAGGCTAAAGACTAGTGGGATAATACTCGTCAGCGTTTGGAGGATGCCGATACCGTGGTGACCTGGGCAGTGTTCATGAGGGAGTTTCTGGGAAAGTATTTTCCTGAAGATGCTTGTAGTAAGATGGAGGTGGAGTTCCTTGAGTTGAAGCAAGGAAACATGACAGTAGCAGAGTATGTTGCTAAGTTCGAGAGGCTAGTGAAGTATTGTCCTCACTACAATCATGCTGATGCTGAACTTTCTAAGTGTCTCAAGTTTGAGAATGAGAGGAGACCCGAGAATAAACAGGGGATTGGATGTTAGCAGGTCCATAATTATGCTGAGTTGGTGAACAAAAGCAAGATTTATGATGAAGATAGTCGAGCTCGATGTGCTCACTATAAGAAATTGAGTGAGAAGAAAGAGAAAGGCTAATTTCGAGGAAAACCTTATGTGACTCCAGATGAGAAAGGGAAACAGAAGGTTTCAGATGGGAAAAAGCCAAGTGGGGGAGCAGGTTCAATTCCTCCGAAGTGCTACAAATGTTGAGAATCTGATCACAAGTCTGATGTGTGCAATAATCCAATGGTGAGATGCTACAGGTGGGCAAGAGAGGTCACCGGGTTGGTGATTGCTCAAATGAAGGTCCAACTTGTTTTAACTGTGGTGAATAAGGGCATATCAACACCCAATGTCAGAAGCCTAAGAAGACTGTTACTGCTCAGACCAATGGCAGAGTGTTCGATTTGAGTGGTGTTTTTCTTTTTTTGTTAATTTTTTTTACGTTTTTCTTTTTTAATTAATTTTGGGTTAATCAGTAAGAAAAAATTCAACTAAAATGTTTGTTGCAACCATGAATCAAACCTAGTTCCTCAAGGTTGTTAGGCGTCCAACTTTCCACTAGGCTACTGTAACACTTTTGTTATTAATTTGTCACACATTTATATAAAATGTTTGCTAGACGTATAACACTTATAAATTTGTCACACACTATGCAGTTTTTATTTATTTATATTTTCTACTGTTTAATTTCTATATCATTATATCATTATTAATTTTATCTCTATATCATTATTAATTTTGTAATCCTTATTAAATTTCATTTTTTCATGAAAGATTGAAATGTTTAAAAAGAATAAATTACAAAATCATGTCAATTTCTAATAAGGATTACAAAATATTTAGAATGTTTAGAAATTGACATGATTAATCTAACGTTATTATAATATACCACTTATAAACCAATGTCTGGTTATATATATATATATATATATATATATATATATATATATATATATATATATATATATATATATATATATATACATATATATATATATATACATATATATATATATATACATATATATATATATATATATATATATATATATATATATATATATATATATATATATATATATATATATATATATATATATATATATATATATATATATAACATGCTAAACTATTAAATTTATAGAAAAATCATGTCCTTTATATGTGATATTAACATTTATACAAAGTAGTTTTAAATTAAAAAATAATTTTTTTTTATAAAACTTTAATTTAGATACTGATTTTAATATAGGGTTAAATAGTTGCATAATTTAGATACTAATTTTAATATAGGGTTAAAAAAATTAATTTAAATAGTTAAACAATATAATAGAAATAGTTAAATAGTTAAAATAGTTAAACAATATAATAGAAATAGTTAAATTAGTTAAACAATATAATAGAAATAGTTAAATTAGTTAAACAATATAATAGAAATAGTTAAATAGTTAAACAATATAATAGAAATATAATAGTTGGATCAAATTGGTTTATATAAGTATGTTTCAAACATAAAACACAAGTTCTGTTATGGCATAGTGGTTTGGGTTGCACTTTGCTTGCAACCATGAGGTACCAAGTTCAATCCTTGGTTGTAGCATAGTTTTTACTTGCATTTTTTCTTAAAGTTGAGCTTGCTACGTGGAATAAAAATTAATAATAAAATATAAAAGAAAATTAATTAAAAAAACGTAAATGCCACGTGGAATTTCAAAATTAATTAAAAAAATAAAAATGCCACGTGGACACCACTTGTACATATATTGTGACACAGTCAGCAATAGGGGGAGTGGAAAAAGAATCTTGGTTTGTTAAGGGGGGGATCTCAAGTTTTTTTCTTGGGTGGTAAACCAAATCTCGCTCATATGGCAGGAGGTAAACAACATTTAACCCTTTTATTAATGGTGTTGAGTTGATTGCAATTATTGATATTGGTGCTACACATTCCTTTATTTCTCTTGAATGTGCTACTAAGTTGGGTTTGACGTTGTCTAGTATGAACGGTGCTATGGTAATAGAAACACCAGCTAATGATTGTCTAGTATGAACGGTGGTATGGTAATAGAAATCCGCCAGCTAATGGTTATGTTTGAAGTGTCCTTTAACTATTTTGAGGACTTCTTGATGGATCTGGTGTGCTTACCTTTGCACCAAATTGATATTATTCTTGGAATGAACTGGCTAGAGTTCAACTTTGTGCATATTTATTGTTATGTGAAGAATGTGGAGTTTCTTGAACTTGGTGATCATGGGGAATTGATGTTCTTGACGGCTAAGCAAGTAGATGAACTGTTAGAAGACGAAGCTCAGATGTTTGCAATGTTTACATCGTTGCAAGTCGAAGGAAAAACTTTGAGTATTGAATTACTAGTTGTTCAATAATTTCCAAATGTGTTTCCGGAGGGCATAAGTGATTTGCCTCCAGAACGCGAAGTTGAATTTGCAGTGGATTTACTACCTGGTACTAGTCCTGTGTCTATGGCTCCGTATCAGATGTCTACTTTGGAATTGAGTGAGTTGAAGAAACAACTGGAAGAATTGTTAGAAAAGAAGTTTGTTCAATCCAGTGTTTCTCTGTGGGGTGCTCTTATGTTGTTGGTCAAGAAGAAAGATGGTAGTATGCAGTTGTGTGTTGATTATCGGTAATTGAACAAGGTTACTATTAAGAACAAGTATCCACTTCCGAGGATCAATGATTTGATGGATCAGTTGGGGGGAGCTTGTGTGTTTAGAAAGATTGATTTAAGATCTGGTTACCATCAGATTCGTGTTAAGTCTGATGATATTCCGAAGACAACTTTCAGGACGAGATATGGTCATTATGAGTACACGGTGATGTCGTTCGGTGTATCCAATGCACCCGGTGTGTTCATGGAGTACATGAATCGAATCTTCCATGAGTACTTGGATAAATTTGTGGTAGTTTTTATTGATGATATCCCGATTTATTCCAAGACAAAAGAGGTACATGCAGGGCATTTGAGGATTGTGATGCAAGTGTTGCGATAGTAGAAGTTGTATGTGAAGCTGTCAAAGTGTGAGTTCTGGTTGCAAGAAGTAAGTTTCCTTGGTCATGTAATTTCCAGTAGTGGAATTGTTGTGGACCCGTCGAAGATTGATGAAGTGTTACAGTGGGAGACTCCTAAGTCTGCTTCTGAGATTAGAAGTTTTATGGGTTTGCAAATTATTACCGGAAGTTTATTGAGGGCTTTTCGAAGTTGGCGCTACCTTTGACTTAGTTGACTCAAAAGAGTCAGGCTTATGTGTGGGACGTTGAATGTGAAAAGAGTTTTGTAGAGTTGAAGAAGAAGTTGACGACTGCTACAGTGTTGATTTTGCCTAATCTGAATGAGTCGTTTGTAGTGTATTGTGATGCGTCGAAGATGAGACTTGGAGGAGTTTTGATGTAGAATGGTCAAGTGGTTGCTTATGCTTCTAGGCAATTGTGGGTTCATGAAAGGAATTACCCTACACATGACTTAGAGTTGGCAGTTGTGGTGTTTGTGTTGAAGATTTGGAGACATTATCTCTTTGGTTCGAAATTTGAAGTGTTCAGTGATCATACGAGTTTGAAGTATCTATTTGATCAGAAGGAACTGAATATGAGGCAGAGAAGGTGGTTGGAATTGTTGAAAGACTTTGATTTTGATTTGAATTACCATCATGATAAGGCGAATATGGTTGCAGAAGCTTTGAGTATGAATGCATTGCATATGTCGATGCTTATGGTGAAAGAACTCGAAATGATTAAACAGTTCAAAGACATGAGTTTGTTGTGTGGGATTACTTCTGAGAGTGTGAAGTTGGAAATGCTGAAGTTGACCAGTCAAATTGTGGAAAGGATCCGAGAAGGACAACAATCTGATTTGAAGTTGGTTGATCAGTTGACTTTGATTAACCAAGGTAACATAGGTGAATTCCGAGTTGATGAGAATGGTGTAATGAGATTCCGAGGTAGAGTGTGCATTCCCGATGTTCCAGAAATTAAGAAGAGTATTTTAGAAGAAGGACATTGAAGTAGATTGAGTATCCATCCTGGTGCTATGAAGATGTACCATGATTTGCAGAAATTATTTTGGTGGCCATGTATGAAAAAGGACGTTGCAATATTTGTATATGCGTGTTTGACTTGTCAAAAGTCGAAGATTAAACATCAAAAACCGTTAGGTATGATGCAGCCGTTGAATATTCTAGAATGGAAGTGGGATAGCGTTTCCCTGGATTTTGTAACGGGGTTGCCGAAGACTGCTAAGGGAAATAATTCGATTTGCGTGATTGTGGATAGATTGACTATGTCGGCCCTTTTCTTATCGATGAAGATTAATCATTCTATGCAGAAGCTAGTCGAGATGAATATTGAAGAGATTATGAAGTTGCATAGGTTACCATCGAGTATCGTATCGGATAGAGATCCGCGATTTACATCAAGATTTTGGAAGAGTTTGCAAGATGCCTTGGGTACTAAGTTGAGGATGAGCTCTGCTTATCATCTACAGACAAATGGTCAAACAGAGAGGACTATCCAATCTTTAGAGGATTTACTGAGAGCTTGTATGTTGGATCAAGTGGGATCTTGGGATAATCATTTTATGTTGATTGAGTTTACCTACAATAATAGTTATCATGCTCGTGTTTGTATGAATCAAGTGAGAGTGCAGTGCTTGGACCTGAGATCATGCAAGAGACAACTGAGAAGATTAAAATGATACAAGAAAGAATGAAGGTTTCTCAGAGTCGATAGAAGAGTTATCATGATAAGAGGAGGAAAGCTCTTGAGTTCCAAGAGGGAGACCATGTGTTCTTCAGAGTTACTCCAGTGACTAGTGTCGGGCGAGCTTTGAAGTCTAGAAAGCTCACTCCGTGTTGTGTTGGTCCGTATCAGATTTCATAAAGTATCAGAGCGGTAGCATATAGGATTATGTTACCACCATCGCTTGCGAATTTGCATGATGTGTTTCATGTGTCGCAATTGAGGAAGTATATGGGTGATCCATCGTATGTGATTCAGATGGATGACGTGCAGGTAAGAGATAGTTTGACTGTTGAGGCATTACCATTGCGGATAAATGGCCGAGAAATGAAGAAGTTATGAGGAAAAGAGATTGCCTTGGTAAAGGTATTATGGGGTGGACCAGCAGGTGAAAGTTGGACTTGGGAACGTGAATATCAGATGAAGGAGTTGTATCTGACTCTGTTTGTTTCAAGTACATTTTCGGGGACGAAAATTCTTAAAGTGGGGGAGAGTTGTAATGCCCTGAAATTCATAATTTAATTATTATTTAATTATTTATGAATATGTGGTATTTTGTGGTGTTGTGGTGAATGAATTATTTTATTTCGATAGTGATATTAGAATAATTATGAATATTATCTAAATATTATTATTAAATTAAAACGAGGGAGTTAGAGGTCTTGAGGGTAGTTTTGTCTTTTGGGAAGATTAAGAGAAGAGAATTGGGATTAGTTTCTCAGAACACGTATTTTGGGAGATTGGAAGAAGTTTCTATGAGGAAACAAGGAGGCTAGGTTGGAAATTCTTCAAGAAGTGATTGAAAGAGTTCAATTAACTTAGGTATGAGGAGTATTTTTTGTTCAATATTCATAATGTTGAGGTAGGTCTTATGAGAAAGGGGATTTTGAGGGAAATCTTAGGGTTAAGAGGATTATTAGAAGAGTTTGACTGAATGTTGTTGTTAGACGTTGTAGTTGATGAATACATGATGGTAGTTGGTTATGGAGATGAATTCTGCATTTTTCTGTTGTTAAAAATATGATTTTGATTAGTTTTGTCACAATAGAGTTGGACTGAAATTGCAGGTTTCTGCGTGAAATCGCCATCTCGCTTAGCGAGCAAGTGGAATTATAAACTTCTCGCAACCCGAGACCAGGTCTCTTAGCGAGCTCGATGCCTACTTAGTGAGACCTGACACTTTTTGAAAAAAATGGTTTTCTTCTTCCAAATGATTTGAAATGACTTGTAGAGTTGTCTTAAGTTGCTATGAGGTTGCTGTAAATTATTGCCATGATATAATATGCTAAATATGTAGGAATTTGTGATGAAATGATGTTAGGATGATTTATGTTGTATTATGATGATAGATAGTATTGATGATATGAGTAGGCAAAGTATTATATGTGTGAATGATGAATGAGGAATGATGATGAATGCAAATGCAATAATTGATGTGTTTTGATGATATATGATTGTATTGCGTCTTACATTCATGGCATAATTATGATGAGACTTCGGTCCATTAGTAGCTTCAATCCTATCATGTGGATTGAGTAGATATGTTGTGCTCCCTTGTGGAGGGTTGATGGCCCAATGTCCATCCATGATGATGATTCGGTACCACATGCATACTATGAGGATCGCATTTCATTCTTGGTGGCATGACATGATTTGCATTTGTATTTTATGTGATGATGTGGTTGGTTTTGTTGTATATGGGTGAGACTTGAAATGATTTATCTATTGATGCATGTTGTCTTGTAATTCCTTTTTTATATTATTTATATTGATTGTGAGTTTACTCACCCTGTATACCTTTGGTGATGGTCTATTATGCCATCCTGTAGATACTCAAGAATAAGTTTGGTGCGTGGATGAAGCTTGAAGTGTATGTCTTTTTATCGTTTATAAAGTTTAGGGTGGTGTCCTGCTCTGTGTCATGTAACATCGAGAACGCTTGGAAGTTTTGTTGGTTTTGTTTGTTTTAACCTTAAATTAATGATATTTTGGTTTAACATTTGAATTTTTTATATTTGAGTAATTAAGATGACAAGTGATGATGATCCGTTGTGTATAAATGTGGTTTGTTTTTACTATGAATGCATGTTGTAACTCATGTTACAGGAAAGGACACAATGATGATTTTATTGATGTTTGTTGAATTGTGATACCCTTTCCGTTGAAAACTATAATTTTATTGAATAATCTCGCATTATTATGTTGTGGGGGTAAAATGGTGTTACATCTTCCCCACAACTCTCAGAAAAGGGGTTATGACTTGTTATAAAAGTCTCCCCATGATTCTATCACCTCCTGGAGATAACTCGGGAGGACCTTTCACGACACTTCACTGCATCACGCAATCATCCTAAGAACGAGGCCTCTCTTTAGGCAATTATTCAGGGAGAAGGATGAATCCTTGCGAGCGTACATCAAAAAATTCAATAAAGAAGTCGTTCAGGTCTCAACCACGGACGACACGAAAAAATATCTTCTTAAACGTGCACTACTAGAAAAATCTCTTTTAGTAACCAAATTAGTGACTGAAAATTTTCGATCACGATAGCCCCCGAATTAGCCCCCGAAATTGGACATCGAGTTAATAAAATTTTAAAGGTCACTAAATAAAATTAGTCACCGAATTAGTGACCGTTATTTTTAGTCTCAAATAGCGTTTGTATAAAAAATTAATTTATAAAAAATTTTAGTGACCGAAAATTTGATCACAAATATTTTTATTCCTTTTCAATTTTTATTATATAGTGGAAGTATCAGATTTTTTTTATTCTAACAAATAAAATATATATTTATACTAATTTATTAATTAAAAAATATAATTTAAATAATACTTAGGTTAATAAATTATGTTAATAATATTTAAATTTTGAATTTCGTTTATAATACATACATTCTTAAAGGAAAAAAAAATCTAAAACATAATAATCTAGTGGTCATTTATAAAGTTTTCAAATGTAAGGGCATTGGTTCGATTCTTGAATGTGGCAAATTTTTTTGTTTTATTTTAAATAATTGAAAACGGTCACTAAAATCGGTCACTAAAATCAATCACTAATTCGGTCACTAAATTTCGGTCACTAAATAGGTCGCTATAGGTTAGCAACTAACACTTTTTCAACCGAAAATTAGTAGTCGCTTTATTGGTCGCTAAACGTTATAGTGATTGATTTTAACGTTTTTTAGGTCTCTAATTCGGTCATTAAAAGCGAATTTTCTAGTAGTGGTGGGCTCCGTTCCCGTAGTGATTTTAGGAGGGTCGTGGGCATTGAGACACTGACCTTGCTTGATGCTTTTCTCCTCAAAGCACAAACATATATCCAATATGAGGAGAATGAGGCAGCCAATACTGCCCGTGATACGAGGCATCATGAAGATGTCAAACCGTCCAAATCTGAAGACCCCTCGACATCTCGTCGGGGAGGTGAAAAAAGAAAGGAAGACCGCTCCTGTGAACCGCGAGAGCACAAGGGCCCATCCGGGAGGTTCCACGACTACACACCCCTCACCGTGTCGAGGGAGAAGATCTTGTCTGAATGTGCTAATTTTGAGTTCCGCCAGGCTAGTGTTAGGTTTCCAAAGCGGTTGTTGAACAAGCAAAATACGGATAAGACGAAATACTGTAGGTTTCACAAATCCCATGGGCATAATACTGACGATTTCATCCATCTGAAGGATGCCATCGAAATACTCATCTGGGACGACTATCTAAAGCAGTTCACCAAGGGGAAGGAGGCTCCCCACAGGAGGTGCAAGAAACTAGAAAGGTCGAGGAAATTGCCCCTCCAGCCACAGACGCCAACCTCCCGGCTGTCCTCAGCATCACACGGCCAAAGGATTTCTATGTCCCTGAACCATACACCGGCCCTGCTTATTTCGCTGCCTCAGCCCGTTGGAGTTCTTCCCCTCTGCCATTGTAATTTCAGGAGGCGGACACAACAAAGTCGTTGTGGGGTCGGTAAAATGACGTTTCGACCAACTAATCAGGACCAGCTCCAACCAAAATCTCACTCTTGATTCTCCCTATGGAGGATCAACACCCATCTCCTTTTACAATGATGAACTCCTCAGTGGTGCGCCTAACGTTAACATCCATATACTCATATGTCGATATCATGTACTCCTAGCTCTTCGCGACCTTGCAACTTAACAAAACACATCTAACACCCTACGTAGGATCTGATCTCCAGGGGTTCAATGGGACAATATCCATACCCTTGGGTTAAGTCGACTTGATAGTCACTTTCAGAGTGGGAAAGACTGATAGGGCAATCAAGGTACAATTCCTCGTTATAGACTGCCTGTCATTGTACCAATGCATCTTGTGTCGCTTGACCCTTGTCGAGCTCATCGTCGTACCATCCGCGGTACATCTAAAGTTGAAGTACTACACTTCATCGGGGCAGGTAGCCACTCTCCACAGGGACATCGAAGCTGCTCACCGATGCTTCGAAGCTGCGTCTAAGGGGCTCAACACCATATCCACCAAGCCAAAGCCAAATACCAAGACTGCTATTACCTGTAGTTCCAAGGAACCGAAGCCACTCCCTCGGGTCGATTCAATTGATCTCAATAGCAGATTTTCCGAGGAAGAGAAGGAGGCACAGTTGGCCACTAAGATTTCTTCGTCCATACACCGGTGCCCGATGATGATTTTGAGTTGGTCGTACTAGGTGAAGACCCTGCCAAAGGAGTAAAGATTGGAATCGACCTCCCTGACCTCGCGAGTAAGAAACTGAAGGCGTGCCTCAAGGAGAACGTTGATCTGTTCGCGTGGAGCGCAACTAAGATGCCAGGGTTGGATCCAGAAACGACATGCTACCATCTGACCATAGATCCCTCTGCCCGAGCTGTGGCACAACGCATAAGGAAACAATCCCCAGAAAAGATAGAAGTTGTCGAGGAAGCTGTTAAAGACCTCTTAGAGGAACAATTTGTAACTGAGGCCAGGTATACTGCCTGGCTCTCAAATGTTGTATTAGTTAAAAAGAGAAATGGAATGGCTCTCAAATGTTGTATTAGTTAAAAAGAGCAATTTGACTACACGTATTATGGGTACAATCAAATACACATGGCCGTGACTGACAAGAAATACACCACCTTCATGACCGAATCAGGCAACTATTACTACAATGTAATGCCCTTTGGCTTGAAAAAGATGGCGCGACTTACCAACGCATGATGAACAAAGTCTTTCGAGCAGAGATCAGAGACATGCTAGAAGTTTACATGGACAACATGATCATTAAATCCTACGAGGAAACCGATCATGATCTCCACTTAAAAAATATTTTCGACCAAGCACGTAAGTGCCAAATGTGATTTAACCAGAGAAATGCACATTCGGGGTACACGCGGGAAAAATCCTCGGTTTATATTTAACCGAATGAGGAATCAAAGCTAACCCCAATAAGTTCCAAGCATTCGCCGAAATGCCCACGCCAAAATCCAAAAAATCCATCCAATCACTAAACGAGGTTCTCACCTTGCTATCTCGCTTTGTGGCGAAATTCGTTCAACACCGACTCCCCCTCTTCAAGCTCCTCCGCAAAGAGGCTACTTTTAAGTGAAGAGAGGGGTGCGAGCAAGCCCTGAAACACCTCAAGAAGGCTTTGTCAGAACCCCACTTTTTCTCCCGACCAGAGGTCGGGGAAACTTTATTTCTATATTTGGTCGTCGCAAGCAAGACCGTAAGCGCCTCCCTCATACGAGAAATTCCCGAGGGACCAAAACCAATTTACTTCACGAGCAAAGCCCTGCAGGGGCCCGAGCTCAAAAATCAGCAGATCGAAAAGGTTGCCCTAGCTCTCCTCAACGCAACAAAGAGGCTCAAACACTATTTTCTGGCACACACGACCGTCGTGCGAATAAACTAGCCTATTAGAAAACTTCTCGGTCGACCAGACATGGCCGGAAGGATGCCCAAACGGTCCCTGGAACTGTATGAGTTTGACATCAGGTATGAGAACATGTTAGCCCTCAAAGCACAAATACTGGATGATTTTGTGGCCGAAATGACCACCTCAGAGAGTAAATCTTGCACACCCAGGAAATGAACCATTTTCGTGGACGGAGCATCAAGCTCAATGGGAAGAAAAGCATGGATTATCCTGAAAAAGAGGAAGGTATCCTGATAGAGGTATCCCTCGCACTATCTTTTCCCACCTCCAACAACCAGGAAGAGTACAAAGCTTTCCTCGCTGGTCTGAGGTTCGCCGACGATTTAGGAGCTGAAGAAATAATCATCTGTACAGACTCCCAGCTTGTGTCCTTATAAGTAAAAGGAGAAAATTACTTGACCCTGGTCAAAGAAAAAATTACAAAGTTTACGTCCGTAGTAGTCAAACATGTTCCTCGTGAACACAACGTACAAGCAGACGTGTTATCGAAACTCAAAAGCACAAAAAAGAAAGGTGGAAACAAATTTGTTATACAAGAGATACTCCATCAGCCCAACATTGAAAAAAATCCTTGGCGATAGACGTAAACGTCATCGGCGATGCCAGCTGCTGTATGACCCCGGTTTACAACTACTTGACTAACGACGAACTCTCCCAAGAGCCAAAGGAGGCCAATGTAGTTAGGCGACGAGCCTGTTCATACGTGTTACTCGAGGGAAAACTCTACCGAAGGGGATTTTCCATTCCTCTCCTCAAGTGTGTCGAGGAGGAGTTGATCTTGCAAATCCTGTGCGAAATCCACGAAGGCATCAACGCCCAACATCTGGGCGGGAGTTCATTAGCAAGGAAAGCCCTTCGGGTAGGATATTACTGGCCAACAATGCAGAACGACGCCAAAGAACACGTGAAAAAATGTGATAAATGCCAACGACACGGAGACATGCACCTAGCGCCTCCAAACAAGCTTAAGACAATATCCTCCCCACGTGACCATTCGCATGGTGGAGCCTTGATATCCTCAGTCCCTTTGTCGTCGGTTCAAACCAAAATAAGTACTTGATTGTCGGCGTAGACTACTTCACAAAGTGGACAGAAGCTGAGCCTTTAGCCAAGATCATATTCCTTAACATATTACGCTTCTTCAAACGCAACATCCTCGCTTGTTTTGGGGTCCCCCAAGCTATAGTTACCGACAACGAGACAAAATTCACAGATAAAAATTTCCAAGAATTCGTTGCCAACATAAGAACTAAACAACACTTCGCTTCATTAGAGCACCCGTAAACTAATAGGCAAGCAGAATCAACAAACAGGGTACTCCTAAGAGGACTCAAGCGAAGATTATATGAAATCAAGAAACACTGGGCCGAGGAATTGCATAACGTCTTGTGGGCATACCGGACCACGCCTCACTCTACAACCGGGGAAACCCCTTACCGACTAGCATACATAACAAAGGTTATCGTCCCCATTGAAATGCATGTATCGTCCATGCGGAAAGAAGCTCCGATGGACGAGGATACCAATTCAAAAGCGTTACGTGAAGAGCTCAATTTGGTCGAAGAAGTTCGGTCAGGAGCGGCCCTATGCGAAGCATCTCTCAAACAAAAAATAGCTATCAGGCATGACTCTAAAGTCATAAAGCAAGCATTCAAAGTCGGCAGTCTCGTCCTAAGGAGAAACCACAAGGACTCTAGAGAGGGTAAACTGGCTGCAAATTAGGAAGGCCCCTACCGTGTCAGAGCGAAAACGAAGAATGAAGCATATTTCTTTGAAAATTGAATGGGGAAGAACTTGCTCATCCTTGGAACACCGAGAAACTGAAACAATATTACAGTTAAGACATCTATCGGCCTTCTCGGATCTGAACGATGGAGCACAAGCACCGACCTTACATACATACCTAAGTACAAGTATTACATACCAAAATATTTTAGTCAACGTGGTTTCTATCATGAACAAGGAAGATCACTATCACACGACTGGATCCTCAACCGAGTCTGTTATTGTCTTCGTACCACGATCAACTAGAACATCCAGCTCACGATGGGACGTTCACGCCGCAGAGCACGGGCCATTATCATGACTCGAGCACAATTTCCCAACCAGATCTACTCTGGCATTCTGCCATGTTCCCCAAACCGTCAGACACACATGTACCGAGCACAGTTCCCCACATACTTAAATATAACCCAAGTCCCTCAACGGGTGTATAAAAGAACATTGCATGTGTTTTTAAGTGAACATCTAAATGGTCGAGCATCATACAAACATTTAGTGAAAATTAAAGAAATAAAGTGTGCCCTCCAACGGACACACGTGCAAGCACAACAGATAAATAATAAACAACCACCGCGGCCGGAAAAGCATTATAAAGTACGGCCACATGGATCGACTTGTTCAAATATTACATAAAAGGGGGGAACGATTCCTCCAAGGGAAACAAAAGCCATGGCATGCAGGCTGACCACCAAAATAAAAAAACATGAGCAAAATCATCAAGCATTCCCATGCATATCTGCATCCACGACATGTTGACCACCAACGGGGACCCCTTGATTTCCTTCAGCCATGGTCGCGTCGTACTATTCTGACCGCCTAAGAAAACCGGGCACGAAGATCTCTCTGTTCAACACTTTGGTAAGACAATCAATTCCCTCTTCGTTGAGTTCCACCCCGGGATCTTCAATTGCTCTACCGTGTTCTTAAAAGCCATGTCCGCCATTTCTTCAAGGCCCTCCTCCCCCCGGATCGATCTTTGCGATCAACTCGGCTCGGGTCACCAGCAATTTCAGGTCCTCAGAAGGAGCCATTGCATCCTTGAGACGATCAATTTCGTTATTCACAGTTTTCCTCTCAGAGTTAGTAGCGTCCAAAGACTCCTTCAGCTCCTTATTCTTCTTCAGGGCGTCCTTCTCCATCTCAAAAGCTTTATTGGCCTTATCCTCGGAAGCAAACAAGAGGAGTTTCAGCCTCTGGATCTCTTACTCTTGAGTGGCGGTCCCCTCGGTGTACATAGAAGCCATGACAAGAATCCTCATCACTGAACTCGCATCCCGAGCCAGAGATAGCCTCCTATCTGGTCGACTTAGCTCCTCCAATTTCAGCATTTCCGCCTGATGGATCTGGAGTGAAGTTTCCTCGAAGAACTTTGGCTTATGAAAGCATGTCGGGAGTTCAAATGACGGCTTTGTAGGAGTCCCTGTCAGGTTTATGACATAGTCGACCCTCAACCTCTTCCCCAATCTAGAGGCGGTGCCCGACGAGCCCTAAGGAGCCGAGGGGGAATTTCCTGAGCCTGTGTCCGGTGCTACCAAATGATCATTCAACTTGGTTTGCTTCAATTTTTATGCTTCTTTTCTTTTGGCAATATTCACCATTATCTTGTCTTACACGTCCGAAATCGAATCTGGAAAGGACAAAAGAAGAAAAGTTAGAACATAAAAAGTATACGAGCAAAGATTCAATACGAACAAATAATTCTAAAGACTACCTAGGTAGGTTGTAACTTCCTCGTCTGTCTCACAGACGAGAAGCTTAGATACTTCAATAAACCTAGGGGTCACTTTTGCACCCCGTCCTTATCCAGAAGAGGATGACACTGCTCATCCATGTGCACAATCATGGTAAAGCCGGAAACAAACTCCATCATGGCATCGTGACTAGTCTCGTCTGCGACACTCAAGTTAGAAGCGATGGCCAGGTATTCGTCTGTGTTGTGCGTAAAATGGTCGCGCGACCATGAAAAATGAAACATCAGCATAAGAAGGGGAACCTTTATTCCCTGGCCGTCAAACAGGACCCTTCCTTCATCAACGATGTCTACCCCCTAGAACTTCACAGAATCATGAGCACGATTTGAGACCGGTTCGACCAAATAGTACCTATCCTTAAAGTCTATGATTGACTCCGAATAGATTTTGTAATTCTTTCATTTCTTCTTCAGGGAGACCCAGTTGTATCTCCCATGAACGACCTGCCTCTGAAGGTGAAAGATGTGAAAGAATAGAGGGAGGGTCGCTTCCATCTTCAGAAACTCACAAGTCAGCTCGAAAGCTCTCAAAAAAGAAAACGAGTTTGGGTGAAGTTGTGAGGGTGAAAGTTCCAATTGGGCAAAGACGGATGCCTGGAAGTCCGAAAAAGGGAGCCTGAACCTAAGCTCCTTAGAGAAAAATACATAGGAAATCTGTTGGGACCATAAGGCGAGCAATAACGATCCTCCTCGTCGGGATACCTGATGCACTAGTCTTCGGGGTTCCCGATCACATGACCTTTTTGAGGTTCAGCATATACCGACGTGATGTTTAAAGGCTCCCCACCGACCCAAGCTTCAACAGGGATGTCTTGCTCGACATCATTTCCCCCGAGATTATGGTCATCAGTATGAGAAGAGGTTGTTTCCTCTGAATCGGTATGAGTAGAGGCAGTTTCCTCCGACGCCGGGACAAAGACGTATCATCAGAGAGTTCCTCCACGACCATATGAATAGGATCGACTGCCGACATCTTTGCACCTGAAAAACAATGAAAGTTAACATGAACTCGATAAGTTAAATCAAATTCACCCTTCCACTACTGATCAAGTGAAAGGGCGTGTAGAGGGACGAGGACGTTTTCCTCGACCTAAGCCCTTATTCAAGGTGATATGTGAAAAGAACTCGCGAGGACATCGACTTTCAGCTCGCATAAAACGTACAATTCCTCTTTACAAAAGCCTAGAACTCCTGTTGAAGCTTAACCGGAGCCACTGTCTAAAACTACGAAGAACACTGCTAAAAGCCCTAATTATCGCGTCGACAGCGACACACTACAGGTCAACCACCATGCAGAGACGGGGACATCATATCAGAAACCCTAACCGTCTAAATTATGGGTCCTATTAACCCTAATATATATCCTAACCGCATGCATCTATATCCAACTAAAATCATAAGTCTTCCTACAACAAGAAAATGAAGAAACTTACAAGTTTTAGATGATAAATTTATGGTCGGTTTGTTGTCCTCGGTAACAACGGTGGCATACGGTTGTTTACGGCGGAGGTTGAAGACGCGGACTTGTCGAGCAAAAAAGCGTTAAGCGAAAAAGTATGAAACTGAGCTCCAACGCTCTATTTATAACCTCCTTCAACACGTGCACAAGCACGTGTATCCTGAAGTCTATAAACGCGCACTCATTGCCTAGGGACGTCATCCAAATCCGACCAATGAACTACTCCTTCTCGGACCACCCGATGTTCGACGTACTCATCCCACCATGCTGGCCCATTCCAACAACTAGTTTTGAAAGTTACCTATTTTCAAGGAATCCGCGATCCATACCCAAAATAGGGACTAATAGCCAAGCACTGAGGGGATCTTTATAAACTCTATCACTTAAGAGGGTCATATATTGAATATTCAATCCCTTAACTCTCATACTCGTACTTGCTTACTCTTTTGTTCGCTTTTACTTTGGCATCGGAGTACCTTGCAGGTACACTCCCCATATTTCCTTGACGATCGAGCATCACCACCTTCATCTACAACAGCGTCTAGGGCCCTATACAGATTATAATCGCACATGAACGATTAGTTCTTTCTGGAAAAATTATTGTTTTTAATGAATTGTGAATTGTTGACACTTTCAGGAAGGGTTGATTAGATGAATTGTGAATTGTGAATTGTGAATTGTGAATTGTGATTCTGGTGTTGTTAATGCACTTGGTTATGTAGGAATGACTTTTATTGAGCCATCTTAGAAAATTAGGGATCCTAGTGTGAAATTGAAGCTTTCACTGGTCTGTGCTTTACTTGAAGGTAAAAAGGTTGTTTTTGTTGATGATTCAATTGTGAGTGAGGGGAACAACATCTTCAAAGATTGTGAGGTTGCTTAAAGAAGAAGGTGCAATAGGATGTATTTTAATGATTTTTAAAAATAATTTTTTTTAGTTAATTATGTAAATTAATTAATAGTATCGTAGCATGATTTTTATGTAAATTAATGATTTTCATGTAAATTAATTAATTATATTTTTTATTAATGATTTTTATGTTAATTAATTAATTAATGATTTTTATGTAAATTAATTAATTATGTTTTTTTTTTAATTTGTATTTTTTTTGCTGAGTCATCATCCATTTGGCACGCCACAGTGACAAATACTAACGACAAAACACAACAATCAACGAATTAGAGCAAAATTCTTAACGAAATCAATATTATGGGACAAACGTGAAAAGTTTTTTTTTATTGTGAGACTAAATCGAAACTTAAAATTATTTTACGGGACTTGGGGAGTAATTATGCCTAGTTTCTAATGTATCTGATCAATCCAACCCAATGTAACCTGTTATTTTTCGGTTTGGTTTGGTTTGGTTTGTTTTTTTTTTTTTTAAATGTGAAAATCTAATCCAAACAAATCCATATATTTTTTATTGGTTTGGGCATCAGAAGCTCTAAAAACAGAACCAAATCGGCCCGGCCCGCGAACACCCCTAAATTTTCACACACTTTCTGGAAATGAATAACAAATTGATATATAATTCTTCTGTAAGAATTTATTATACGATTCCGTGCATCCATTATTTTTTCCATAATCACACTCGCCTTCACCAATTATCTACCTTCAGACTCTATTTGTTTTGTCCCTACCGCAAGTTTAACCTGACTTCTCACATTCTTTGTTATGTGATACTTACAAAGTAATGCATAAGAAGAATGAAATACCTTTACGACTGAATTCTTCAATGTGGCATCGCAATCGGTAACAATCGCTTTAGCCAATCTCACCTTGGACCTTCAAAAGTGACCGACATACCTCTAATGTCCAAGTAAAATTATCCTTTTTTCACACTCAAGCAAAAACAACAAAATATGTCTTATTAGTTGATGTAACACCAACCATCTCAAATAATGAAACTCTATATTTATTGGTCTTGTAGGTTGAATCGAGTATGAGCACCATCATAAATATGTTGAACAACTTTATGGAATCAGGATGTGTCAAAAAATATCTCTAATCATAACTCCATCATCGCACGTTCAGTAACTGGACACATGATTGTTATCATCCAACAGTTTCAAGAGGTGTTGCATTTCAGTTTTATCACCCTAAGCACCTTGTTAGTGAAGTATCAAATATTACACACTTGCTTGATATTTGATATATTGTCGGTTCAGTTTCAATGTTGCAAGTATAGTTTTTTTCGGTTGAACAAGATTCATGGTCATGTCACTAATACATTTCTTCTCTTCCGATTTGACCCGACAAACACTAGGATGACCAACTAATTTTAAACACAAATCATAGTTATGCAAACCACATATCACATTAAATCTCCAATTTTTGTTTGCCAACATTTAACCATAAACTTTAAACGAACAATCACATTTTCTACTACATGTGTCGTCTCTTTAAAATTCTGGAAAGGAGTTCAATATTTCCCGCTTATTTCGTACATCATTGTTTAAAATGCACATCTTTTATCCGAACCATTATCGGACCTTCCGATAACCATACTAAATCCAAGTTAAGAGGCCTCCATACGAATCCATTCAAGCATTTTATCATGAGATTCAAACTCTTGCTTGATTTTAAAGTCGTTGCCAACATCTACCGCCGTCACAACAACCCCTTGAACATTCGGAGAAACAACCACACCTTGGACGTTCGGAGAAACTACTTGTTTTGGGAAAACATCAGAGTGCACCATATCTATTGAAAATAATTAAAATAATAACATAACATTAGTTCAACTTCTGCTACAAAAGGGCTGAAAAATGAATACAAACAAATTCAAAAAAATATCTCCAGACAAGTTCATATACGTTCCCGAGATACATCTTCGGACACAACATAAGTTTTTTCAGAAAAAAATGATGATTAATGTGAACAATATAGAAGGAAAAGAACAATTTTTACCTGAAATTCTATCTTATGTTGCTCCCTGTGATATATTGTACAAATGGATGGAGTTTTGGAGTGAAAAAATGGATTGAGAATGAATGGTTTTTAGGGCGAAGGGATTGGTGGAAAACTTTGTATTTCAACAATGGAGGAGTATTCATGGAGTTGAGTCCTATATCAGATATTTTCGGAGATGCATCTCCGGAAATACTTGACATGTAAAGGTGACAAAAAATTTCAAAATGCCGCCCATAATCCAAGAGATGCATCTCCGGAATAACTAGTGAACTGAATAATTAAAATGTTTTTATAAAAATATTTCGGAAATATATCTCTGGAATGTTTACTAAACTGAACAATTAAAATGTTTTCATTAAAATGTTCCTGAGATATATCTTCGGAGTAAAATTAACCCAATGTATGAGACATATCTCAGAATAACCTTGGTTGCGTATGCAAAAGATGTGTCCAAAGATATATCACCGGAACCGCATGACTTATATGAAAATTCACAAGGTGCGTTAGAAATATATAGGCTACAATATGAAATTCTCTTGTGGAATAGATTCTGAGGTTTTTATGGGGTTTCTCTTATATATGATATAAATAAGTATTTATTAATAAAGTAAATAAGAAATGTATCTCCAAAATTAAGTATAATAGAGATGACTCACTCGTTTGCGTTCAATTTTGTGGAATTTAATTTAAGATGTTGATGTATTTGTGTTGCTAAACCCAAACAAAATAAACCAGAAAGTTACCATCATCTTCATTTCAATCTCACCAATGGTTTGGCCAATTTTATTTACCCAGTTAACATTCTATGTTTTGTTTCCTTCATCCCAACATTCAATTTAAGAGAATTCGTTTGAAACAGTTTATCTGTACCAAATATTTTATTTATAACATATATCTTCAGCATAATTTTGATGTGTTCAAGAGGATTTATATAAGAAGAAAATAGAGATTTATAACATACATCTGCATATTTTAAAGAGTTAAAAGGATTTAGATAAGTAGAAACAAAGGTATGATTGTGTGTAAAAATGAATAAATAATTTTACTTTTATTTTTAATAAATCTAAACATTTGATTAAATTTAAGAGTAATTCTTTTAAGTTTTATGGATGAGAGATTTGATTGAATCATAACACCCTTGTTTAACTTGACAAATATTATAATTTTTTTTGATGAGTTTATCCATTGATAAAAAGTTGTCATTCAATTTAGGGTCTGTTTGGAGAGGAGAAGAGGAGATGAAAGAGAATATTTAATAGTTTTTGTATTTGGTTCAAATTTTAAGAGGGAGAGAGGAGGTAAACGCATAGAATCAAAATCCCTCGTGCTTCACTTTTTGCTTCTCCCAATTTGAAAGAATTTGAAGGAGAGAGTAGATATTTTCTTTTAATCATAATTATATTTAATATTTACCCTTATTTATTTATTTATTTATTTATATTTTGAACAAAATCTTTCTTTCTTTTATATTTTTATTTTATTTTTATATCTTCTTCTTCTTATTATTTTTACTATTACTATTATACTATGTATTTAAATTTTTATTTTATGTTTTATATTATAATATTACTTTTTAATTATTGTAATATTTTCTTTTATAATAATTTTTGTTAGATTTTATTGTATTCGATAATCTTTTTAAAATTATATATTATAATTGTTACGTTTTTATAAAATCTTATGATAAAATTATAAACTGTAAATATATCGTTGATGAATTTTTATTTAAATTATAAACGGTAAATATAATGAGTCTTATGATGAAATTAGAAGGATAAAAAAGTAAATTAGTTTTAAAATACTTCTCCTCCTTTTGTGAATCAAACATATTTGTAAATAAAATGTCTCCCCTCTCCTTTTGTATTTTGAACCAAATATATATATATATATAATTAAAATTTCTTCCCTCCCTTCCCCTCACCTCTCATTCCCTTAATAAAAATCTCTGCCCTCCCCTCGATTGAACCAAACAGACCCTTATTAAAGGACAATAATTTGAGTTTCTCTGTTGTCCCCTAAGTCTCTTTTTGTCAAGTACTTCAACCACTTGTAAAATCTGACATAAGATAACTATTATTGTTATGTCTTTTAAATCAAAACGCAATGACACATAATTTAAAGAAACTCTTAGAGTAAGATTTAAATATGTAAATAATTCATATTTAACACATTTTTCTTTTTTTGGTTTTGATTCTCATATCTTTATTTGTTGGGTTTTAATATCTATGTTTAAAAACAAAAAACTTTTAGTCTTGTTCTGAATCGACCAAACAATTTAATATGACCGACCCCATACCAGAGGTCCGACCAAATAGTTTAATATGACCGACCTAATACCAGATACCTGAAAGCACAATCCAACACCCTCTCACTAGAATAAGGCACATCGGAACGAGACCACTTGCCCACTTCAAGTTGTTAGATATAATCCATCGGCCTTCCATACTCCACGTCACGCCAACTAGGAATTGTTTCAATCGTCCACCGTATATAAACTCGTCTATGCATCATAACACATACAATTTCTTGTTAAAACGCAATGACACATAATTTAAAATACACATTTAGTTTTAAATCAATGATACATATTTTCATCTTCTTTTTTCATTTCCAATATTATCTTTTACGATCTTCACAGTCTTACCATATTTCTCATGAATAGTTTTTTATTCTTATTACATTTTAGAAATAAATGTATGTAAGGATAAAAAAAATCACATTAATGACTAGATTATTTATTATTTTTTAATTAATTTAAGGGTTAATAGACATTCACCTCCTGCAGCGTGTTTTGGTTTACCCCTGCCTAATTTAACCTTAATTTAATTTATTATAATTTAACTTTATTTTTTCTAATACAAATTTTAAAATTTTAATACTTAAAAAAGATTTATTTTAAGCTAAGCCCATTTGTTCAACCCACAAAATTATACAATAATGTGTTTGTTTCACATATATATAAGCACTAATCTTTTTTATTGAAAAAAGTATGTGGGACTTCAACAAAGATAACAAGCACAACAAGCTCCAACCATAATTCTAGAACACAACAAAAGAAGAAAGTATAATTTCTGATGACAAGAATCAACTCAAAGACAATTGTTTAATACCAATATAACATTCCACTATCTTACTTTTCTGTAATTTTCACGACTGCTCACACTCCACTCCATTCGACCTCCCAAACACTCTGCAACTTCACCCTTATTTACCACTCCAACAACGCCACCACATAATATACAATGAATACAATAATATTTTCATGCTAGTGTTAAATTTTTCATGGTGAAGAGTTTTAAATGTGTTCTTATATAACTCACATTAGAATATCCAGTGAGTACAATAATATTTCCATGATGAAGAGTTTTAAATGTGTTCTTATATAACTCTCATTGTTATAATTTCATTGAAGCTTGCCATGAATTTATCCATGGTAAACAACATTTTTTTCTTGCAATTTGGCCATTCTCAGTAGCTTATGATGTTCCATTGACTTCAATTTTCATTTGATTGTGAGGCTCGTTATATCATCTTAGGCAGAGATTTGGATCTTAGAGAAAAAACATAGTTCTCTAATGCAAAGACTCCAATAAATTAGAATAGAATTTGGTGCAAGATAGAGAATGCGTATGTAAAGAGAATTAGAGTTTTAAGAGAGAATATTGTATTTCTTAAAATGATGGATAATTAATTTAGTGTGAAATCAATGAAAAAATGGTTCTGCAATGTTTGTAACAGAACTGGATATATATTGTTGATATGCTCAATTATAGTTGAATCACTCAACGTTGAGAAGATTATGTGTTTCATAGATTAAATTTTTGCTGATATCACTTACAGTGGCATGAATTAGTGGTTTGGTTCTTAACCATTTAAACTTGGTAAATGTAATTTGTTGTCTATGTTTCTACGAGGGGCAAAATTGGAGAGGAACCAACTAAATTTCAAGTGATATAAAATTTAGGATCAAAAAATTGGTTTTCAAAATAGGAGATTAAAATTTAAACACTATCAAAATAGGGGGACCAAAAATGCATTTAAACATTTTTTTTTTTTTATAATTAAAGAAATAAAAATAAGGATTAATGAAGTTTTTGGTCCTCCTAAATATCTCTATTTCAATTTTAGTCCTTCCAAACATTTCCTTCAAAGAATGATCCTCATACAATTTTTTATTTTAACTTTTTGTCCCTCCTGCCAATTAACGATGGTTTTTAAAATTTAGAGACATAATTAACGACGCTTTTAGCGAAGATTTTTTTATTTAGCGACGAATTTAGTGATGATTTTGACAAGAAGGACCAAAAGTTAAAATTAACAATTTTATGAGAATCATTCTTTGAAGGAAAATTCTGGAGGGACTAGAAGTGACATATGAGATATTTATGAGGACTAAAAACTTCATTAGCCCTAAAAATAAATATATCTTAAATAATCTATGAATCCAAACACGAAAAATTATATTAATTTATGTTAATAATATTTATTTACACAATTAAAATAATATTTTTAAATACTATGTTATCAGTTGATATTTATAAAACTAAATGATTGCATAAATATTTTTATAAATAATGTCAAAACAAATTTAATTTTTACATATGAGAAAATATACCGTTGATCCAAATATTTCTATATATGAAAAAACTATATTTATGTTCCAAATAAATATTAAAATATGCTCTTCTTTTAAAAATAGTAAACTTTCTTGGTTAAATAATTTAATCTTTCAATTTTTTCATTCTTAGTACATTTTAGAAACAAATGCCCGTAACACATCAGTACTCATACGAACGCACATGTATCCATGCCAGAATTCGTGTTAACCCATCGATTATTATTTTTTGTACAATTAAAGAAAATAAAAGTAAAAATATTTAAAATAATGTATGAATTCAAACACATAAAAAATGTGTTTTTTTTTAATTATTTATGTTACTAATATTTTTATTTTAAAATTATTTTTAATTTAAGATACAATACTTTTTAAGATGATATATGGAAAAGTGAGCTATATATTTTTGATGTAATTATTTCACTAATATATGTTATTAATGAAAAATATTATTTTTTAAATTAGTAAATGAATCTTAATATATATTTGTAAAATGGAAACACGTTTTTAATCCAAATATTTTTTATAAATATTGTCAAAACAAAAATAATATTACATACAAAAAAAAAACGTATTGTTCATCCAAATATTTTTATACATCGAAAAATTATATGCATGATCCATATATAAATTAAAATATGTCTTTCTTTTAAAAATAATACAATCTTTTGGTAAAATAATTTTGTTTTTCGTTTTACATTCTTATTATATTTTAAAAATAAATATGAGTAACACATCAGTACCCGTGTGAACGCAAGTGTATCTCACTGATTCTAAATTTAGATAAATAGATTAAGGCTCAATATAAATTAGGTATATATCGACTATGTTTGACAAAAATAACGATTGACTGATAAGCTTATTGATAACTTATAGCTTATGATTGATGGCGGATGACTGATAGCTTATAATATATAATTGATGATTGGTGACTTATAGCTGATAAGCTAATTGAAGTGTTTGATAAAATTAGTGGTTCATTAGTTGATAAATTAAAATGACATAAGAGATATTTAATATATAATTGTTTTATTTAAATTAAAATAAATTATAAAGGATAGTAGTGGGTTTTAATTAAACTAATAAGGATCAAAATGGAAAAAATGATAAGCTATAAGCTATAAGCTTAAACACTATTTAAAATAACGTTTGATAAAAATACCGTTACCAAACAAATCTTTTATTGTCCTATGAACTTATAATTTATAAGCTTAAAAGTAGTCGTGTCAAACAGAGTCATATTTATTTTCCGATACATAATTATTAAGTTATAATAATAATAATAATAATAATAATAATAATAATAATAATAATAATAATAATAATAATAATAATAATACCTTTGTATTTGTGGAGAGAGACATGTCTATCAAAAATCACAAGTGTTATAGGGAAGCCAATCACAACTGATGAGTGTACTGCAAAGAAGCTGAGGATCTCGTATGCCCGTATTCTGATTGAGGTAGATATTACAACACCGCCATTGGAAACTATATGGATTAAGGATCACAAGGGGAAAATGATGGAACAAAGGGTCAAATATGAGTGGAAGCCACACTATTGCCAGACATGTCTGAAGATAGGGCATGATTGTGCAATCAAAAAGCCAGAGAAGAAGAGCATAAACAAAGTGTGGAGGCCAACTGAAAAAAAGGTGGAGATTCAGCAAGAACAAAATAATGAGCTACATATTGGAACCATGGAACATGATGTGAAATATCAACCTGTAGTTGTGAATAGCTCAAAGTAAAATGAAGTGATCCAAGAGGATAGATGGACTGTGGTATCAACTGGGAGAGTGGATAGAGGGAAAAAAACCATGTCCCCCAAGAGTGATTTCATTAGTTATCAAAACCCGTTTACCCCCTAGGGATTGGAGAATGTCCTGTGGGGGAACAAGCTGAACCCAATGATCATTACTTGGAATGTGAGAGAGATAAATAAAGATGCTAGGCACAAAGAGGTAATTTCTTGCTTCACTACTTTTGATGTGCATGTTATAGCTTTGTTAGAGACTAGAATAAAGCAAAGTAAGGCTAGAAGAATAAGGCAAAAGTTTGGGAGTCATTGGAAGTTTGCTGATAATTATGAACATCATGAGAATGGTAGAATATGGCTGGTGTGTAATCAAAATGTAGTTGATGTGAAAATAAAATAGGTTGGAGATCAATTCATCCATGCTGAAGTGTTAGGGATTGATCAAAAGATAAGATATGAGGCCACAATTATTTATTCTTTCAACCATTTAGACCAAAGAAGACCCCTATGGACAAAGATTGAGCAGATTGGTGAAAACATGATAAATCCTTGGATTGTCATGAGGGATTTCATCAATGTCAGAACTTGTCAAGATAGAGTGGGGGGAAATGTTGTGAGGGAGGCTGAGTATAAAGACTTGGTGTCCATGATGCAAAATACTCACTTGTTTGAAGCTGATTCCAAGGGAAGCCACTTTACTTGGTCAAACAAACACACTTCTAGTACAATATATTCTAGAATTGATTGGGTGATTCCGAATGTTGAATGGTTCCAAAAATTTCAAGATGCAAAAGTGGAGGTGATGCAGCCTAGTATCTCAGATCATTCATCTATAAGAATCACAATACAAGATCAAAGGACAAGGAATATGAGCATGTTTAAGTACATAAACTGTTTAACTAAGGAGGAGGATTTCATGCTAGTGGTGGCTCAAAGCTGGCAGCAGGATATGCAAGGGAGGCCTAAGGAAAAGTTGTGGGCAAAGCTTAAAAAAATGAAGTATGTTTTGCAGCCTATGACAAAGAAATAAATAGAAGTTCAAATCCAGATTTGCACAACTAGAACTGATTTAGCCAAAACACAAGAATATTTGCAATCAAACATGTTTGATCCTGATGCTATTGAACAGGTTAAGAAGTGTACTGAGCATATGATAAGTTTGCATTGTAGAGATGTGGCTTACTTGAGGTAGAAATCAAAGATGAATTGGCTTCAGTTGGGGGACAATAATAATTCTGTTTTTCATGCTTCTATTAAAGAGAAAAATAAACATAAAGGGTTATACTCCTTGACTTCTCTAGAGGGAAATTTACTAAGCAAGCAGGATGAGATAAAAAGAGAAATCATGGATTTTTACAACAACTTAGTTGGAACAAAGGCTGATACCCTGCAGGGCATTGATGTGGAGAGTGTGGGACAAGGAAATAATATTAGTAGGGAGAATGCTTTGCATCTTATCATACCTATGGAAGAAATTGAGATATGGGAAGATGTGAAGCATATGGGGGATAACAAGGCACCTGGTATTGATGGGTTCAATGCCTATTTCTTTAAAACAACTTGGCAAATTGTGAAGCATGATGTGATAGCAGCCATTAGAGAATTATTTGAGGTGAACCAATTATACAAGGCAGTAAATTGTGTTTTGGTGACCCTAATCCCCAAATCCCCTGAGGCAAAGAATATAAAGAATATGAGACCAATTTCTTGCTGTAGTACTTTTTACAAGATTCTATCAAAGATTCTGACAAAGAGATTGAGGGAAGTGATTGATGATAGTGTTATTTATGAAAACCAATCAGCTTTTATACCTGGCAGAACCATTCATGACAACATTTTCCTGACTCAAGAGTTGGTTAGAGGGTATGGAAGAAAGCATTTATCTCCTAGATGTATGGTCCAAATGGACATACAAAAAGCCTATGACACTGTTGAGTGGACCAGTTTGAAGCAACTTATGGTGGAAATGGGATTCCCTCAGATGTTCATAAGCTGCACAATGACTTGTGTGACAACTGTGAGCTACAAATTTGCTATAAATGGGGAGATCTGAAAGATGGTTAAGGCCAAGAGAGGTTTAATGTAACACCCATATAATAAATATCTAGAATAATATCATACAGAGTTAATTTTTGGTACTGACACCATCATAAATTCCTAATAGCATAATTCACATTCTTGACCAACTATAAAAATCTATACAACAATGGTGCAAGACATGGGAATTATACTAAAACAAAAGCTAAGATCCATACAATATCCATTATTGTACAAAGATAAAGAAATACACAGCGGAAGACTAAACTAAGCTTCACTTGAAACATCCCGAGCATAGCTCCACTTGTAAATCAAACCTGCAAAAAGGAACCTGAAAAGCAACAACAATAGTGGGGTGAGATAACAACAACTCAGTGGGTTCCCTATCTTAGAGTTCCCTCGGCTCTAAAAGGTTCGATTCCAAGAATCTCAAATACTCATCGTTTCCTCACTCACGAAACAGAACCAAGTG
The DNA here is from genome assembly GCA_963966055.1 of Lathyrus aphaca. Classification (NCBI taxonomy): domain Eukaryota; kingdom Viridiplantae; phylum Streptophyta; class Magnoliopsida; order Fabales; family Fabaceae; genus Lathyrus; species Lathyrus aphaca. The sequence goes on from OZ014519.1 coordinate 626,441,404, forward strand.
GAACCAAAGTCCACATGTACTACCACAATAGATATGGAGAATGAAACATCTACCTCAAGTCCTTACGGATGCTTCCAGTGGGACTCAATGTAATACCCACCTCAAGACTTACTCAAGACCTTAAGGAGGATTCGACATAACACTCTCTTCGATCCTTACGGATGCCCTTGCGAAACACAAAGTAACTACAAAGAGACTTACTCAAGATCGTCGCATAGATAATGTAGCTCTCACCTCAAGTCCTTACGGGTACTTCGCATGAGACTAAGAAAAACCTATCTCAAGATTTATCCAAGACCTTATGGAGGATTCGATGCCTACATATCTCGATTCAACACTCACGTCGAAATAACCGGTTACTCAAGTCCTTACGGATGCTCTTGTGGAACACAAAGTAACCACAAAGAGACTTACTCAAGACTTCCCGCGTAAACCAGTGTAGTACTCACCTCACACCCTTACGAATGCTTCCCGTGGGACTCGGAATAACCCACCTCAAGACTTACTCAAGGCCTTACGGAGGATTCGTAACATACACACCTCAAGTCCTTACGGATGCTTCACGTGGGACTCAATATTACCCACCTCAAGGCTTACTCAAGACCTTACGGAGGATTCGTACGCGGTACATCGAAACAACCACAAACCACAACACCTAAGCGGTACCTGAAGCCCTTACAGATGCTTCTCGTGGGACTAAACATCACCCACCTCAAGACTTACTCAAGACTTTACGGAGGACCCGTGCAATACACCCCTCTAGCCCTTACGGATGCTTCACTTGGGACTCAACATTACCCACCTCAAGACTTACACAAGACTATTATGGAGGATCTAGTGTATAATACGCTAGTGGTTCATACAATCTAGGGTGAGCCTAGCCATTCACACGAGTTACTTCATCTAACAAGTCGAGTTACAAACTAGGCCACACTATAGGTTCAAGATAGGGTTTTCCTCACTCTTCTCCAATTGATGCTTTTAATCATATAGTTTTCATATATATAACTCTAACTCTTATAGTTTAATCATTACTATTAAACAATCCTCACCATAACTCATTGTCTTTTCTTCCGTTCGATTCTCACAATGATCTCATGCCTCAATTCTCAATCGAGCCTCAAAGGCTAATACCCTAATTCCTCAATTTTACATAATTACGGTTTATCGAAAAAGTCGGGTATAATTAACATTTTTCGGCTTTATTAGTTAGAAAATGTTTTCAGCTTTACAACGATATGCGGAACGCAATAATCGGACCGACGGATCACAACTTATGAATTAAATACCAAAAACTCAACCTACAGGTCTCGCTGAGCAAAGCCCAGTTCTCTGAGAGAAAATCTTCCTGGAACTCTCGCTGAGCGAGGGACAGCTCGCTGAGCGAACTATACCAGTCCAGGAAATTCCAGCTTACAGGAAAATCCCTTCCCCATGCCAAAACCATTCAAAACATCAACAATTCCAACAAAACATAATCAAACATGTTTATATTCATAGTGAGGGTGTTTTAGTCGAGTTTTAACCGTTTAATCTTTCAATTTCCAAGATTTCTACAAAACCCTAAAACTCAATATCTCTACCAAAACTCAAAAGAAAAGTTTCTAACTAAGAACCCACCTTGCAATCGACGAGGAGGTTGGTGAAGATGAAGATTTGATGAAGAAATGGCGATGATCCGAGCATTTTTCCTCTCTTAGGGTTTCTTCCCCTTCTTCTCTTCTCTTATCCCTTTCTTTCTCTTCTTTTTCCTTCTTTCTCTTTTCTTTCTCTTCCCAACTTTCTTTCCTTTTTTTCTTTTTATAATACATAACTTGTTTCTCTTTCTCTTAAAAACCAAACAATGTATATCATACCAATACACGATAGTTAGTATACTAACGGGTCCAATTTGAGAATATTCAGAATATATCTCAGAGTCAGATAATACTTAATTAATCCTAATTAATATTATCCATGGCGTTTAATTAAATACGGGGTATTACATCCTCCCCTCCTTGAATTGAAATTCGTCCTCGAATTTCCTTTACTAATCCACAACGATAGTTACAACATTATCTTATATCCATACTCATCCTTAATTATCTTAAATATCCGAACATGTTCAAATCCAATTTGACTTCGCGGCCCAAAGATCCTCGTTTCACGATAAAATCAAACCTCGCGTCCTTACTCATACGCTTGTTTCCAATATCGGGTTAACTTTCAATTTATTATTTCCGCAACCTATCTGTTGCTTCATGCCAAACACTTAGTCTCATTTCTCCCTCAGAGAAACATACCATGCTAATTCTTCTCATTGAATTACAACACTTCAGCTTACCTCGACAAGGTTCCACAAGGTATCTTGGCGAGATCCTTTCCTTGTACAATTTCCCAACAAAAGAATCCTATTAAGATCCTCCAATCACTAACGCTATAACAAGAGTTTCCAAACACTCCCTTACTAATTTCCCCCTAGTCTCACACCTAAACGATAACCATTCGCATCGGGCGTTTCATTCCTTCGGTATCTTACCACAGACAATCCACTTAGAATAAAATTCTCTTACTTCGGCACTTATAAATAAATCTCTTCAAATTCTCATAATCTGACTGAACTCTTTTATCTGCCCCCTCCACTATGCTTCCAAAGCCTAATAGTGGAGAATACCATAAATTCTCAAGCAATACCAAATAGTTGGTAGTCTGCGGAGAACTCTCGTATCCATTGGAACTCCCACCAACCAATAGAATAAGAACTTGCAAACCTATAACGATAGAACAATTCATTTGTCTACTACACAAATGACAACATTGGTCCAAACTCCCCAATAACAAAGATGCAGGGTTGTACTGCTGCAAATGCAACCAATACCATTCCAATTCCATTTGAAACTCGAAACCATCTATCCAATTAGACTTAACCAATCATACCATGATTACAATGCTTCATATCAATTCTCTTTACAAATTTCCATTCAGTCAAGATTTCTGTTGACACAAGGGCTCCATCAATAACAATGCAGTCACGCCACAGAACTTACAATAACTTGTGAGTCACTAATACCAAACTCAAATCATCCTTAGTACACTTGCGGGTTTCCACAACACTTGCCTTTTTCATACAATATTCTACTTACTCACCTTTTAGGATCACATAAAACCTATCATTCAACTCCACCTCTCTCAAAGATCTTGTTTCTTAAACAATCCAATTATATGCTTAACTTTGGAACATTCACCTTTCATTCTTACCTGGAAGGTAACTTAAGGATCCATATCCTTGAGTACGACTCAACTGTGCACATCTGGTATTACTCTCTTGGAGTCTATAATTGATGTTAACGATACTAAAACTGACCAATTGTTCATCTCTTATTCACTCAAAATTCAGATCATTTACTGTCCACCAAAAATCATGCTCAAAAGAAAAGTCCAACACTTTGTCCACTGACGCTTGGTACGGAAACCAAAACGGACTTACACCTCAGAAAGTATGATTCTCTAATGTTCCCACCAAGATCATGTGTTAACCGATTAACTATTCAAGGTTAAACTATCAAACATAACTAAACTTGTTTTTCTTGCTAGCAAACAATCCAACTCGAATTTATCAATCCAATCCACACTAAATTGCAATATGATTTTCACTCTCGACGTCCCGTCATGAGCACAACACTCGTTGTTCGCAACTCGAGATAACACAAAATGGGCACAACATAGAGATCACAACTCCAACAAGCAGTGAAGTATATCTAGCATTCCGTTACTGTCACACCACGAATACTCAACGAAACAATCCGATCCCGAACTGACAAGGACATTATTAGGGAACGACAAGGACAACATCAAAGGTTTTAGCTACAAGTTAATGCTTGCTTCATCCATAAACAAAACCAATGCATAATCTTTATCGGATAAAATAAGGCAAAACAAAGGACATCTTATCTCCAGTATACAACCTTATCCCCTTTCTCTCTAATTCCTTGCAAGGATTAGTATCAACAACAACATTCATAGTCTCATCGGGGCATAATCTCATTACTTCAATTATTCCAAAATATAACAACGATAACCGGTCACTACCAGGAGGTAGCTGATCGCTCAGTACGATTTTACGACTCTAGTAGCTGAAAGAGATTAGAAACACAATTCTGTAACCGGGTACTATCCAGAGAACAATCTGATTACTCAATGCAGAAGCAACCTTCTGGTCTTCATTGTTACTTAAGTTTCCCAATTCATTCCAATCGCAGCCAAAGGTCACAACCATCACTAACAAATGATTCCAACCAAATGATGCTGAAAGAAAGACATCGGTGAGTTGTGGTTAGCGGGTCTCGTCTTCATCAATCCAAGCAATAGGTTTCTACAAACCAGATTACAAATTCATCTGATACATGAGCAAAAGTCCAGTGCAAGGTGATGACCATTCAACTTGACCTCCACAACTGCTTTCTTTACATCAAAATCTTTCTTAACCAAGTCAATAACATCCATAGGAAAACCCTTCCATTCGGCATTCTCGTAGACCAACGAACTCGTTCAGGACGTTCACTTCTTTTGAAAAATTCATATAATACCGAATTAATGACTGTCCAAAACAAGTCTCTGAATTCGTAGGTTTGCCTTATACTTATTCAATCTCATTCGTTGACAATCTTGTCCTTGACGATACAGGTGATGTCTATAGAGGTAATACTGATCGCAGAGTTCTATTCAGACATGTAGCATTATCCAGAAGTATGCTTTCGCTTCAGTTGGACTCAGACTCCATTTAATGCCTTCTCATACCATATTAACTTTACGCTTTGCAGTAACTTTTCTCATTTTCAAACGTAATCCATCTTACTAGAGATTCTTCCAAATTCCACATGCTTATTCTGTTGCTTATCGCAACTTCATCAAGTTCGTACTTCATACACCTCACATCACTAATTAGAGCCTATTCTTCCTCCGATATCATACTCTATACCGTTCCTTGGGTCACTACACGATTCCAAATTAATCCCTTACTAAAATATAACACCTTGATGCATTACTCTAGACTTTGTCTTCTTGATCATAATCGAACACATAATCACAATCTTCTACCCATCTGTGAGGTATTATACGAATACATTCCTTGAAGTACACTCGCTCATCCAAGATGTCACTACGACCTTAGAACTGAGACACTAATAATCAAATCATTCCCTAACTTACGTCACACGTTCCATAAAGCATCTTCTCCCTTTGTGGGATGAAACTTTTCAACACTTTTGTCCATACCAGTGACCAACATTGATCCGCCAGTGGCTTTACTTATTTCGTGGGACACCGACCACTCATCCTGTAGATACTGGTATCCCTCGAGCACTATCCATTCCAAAGGATTTTTCAAATAACATACTAATTTGTAACTCCATGTTACAGGAAGTAGAACTCTTATGAAGACTCCAACTGAGCTGACAAAAGCTCATCTACTAACTCTTGGCTTGAGCCTACCATCACATCACAAGTTGCAACAACACTTCGGAGTCCTCATGGTCGCACAACCATGATCCTACCTACCACATACATAGTACTAGGCTGATCAGACCCATTACAAAATAATATGATATTAAGAATCATGTTGGCCAGACACACTTAAGAGGCAGGAAAGATTTACTTATGATGTTTCAAGGCTAGGTCGAGGATACGACCTGCTCTGATACCAACTGTAACACCCATATAATATATATCTAGAATAATATCATACAGAGTTAATTTTTGGTACTGACACCATCATAAATTCCTAATAGCATAATTCACATTCTTGACCAACTATAAAAATCTATACAACAATGGTGCAAGACATGGGAATTATACTAAAACAAAAGCTAAGATCCATACAATATCCATTATTGTACAAAGATAAAGAAATACACAGCGGAAGACTAAACTAAGCTTCACTTGAAACATCCCGAGCATAGCTCCACTTGTAAATCAAACCTACAAAAAGGAACCTAAAAATCAACAACAATAGTGGGGTGAGATAACAACATCTCAGTGGGTTCCCTATCTTAGAGTTCCCTCGTCTCTAAAAGGTTCGATTCCTAGAATCTCAAATACTCACTGTTTCCTCACTCACGAAACAGAACCAAGTGGAACCAAAGTCCACATGTACTACCACAATAGATATGGAGAATGAAATATCTACCTCAAGTCCTTACGGATGCTTCCCATGTGACTCAATGTAATACCCACCTCAAGACTTACTCAAGACCTTACGGAGGATTCGACATAACATTCTCTTCGATCCTTACGGATGCTCTTGCGAAACACAAAGTAACTACAAAGAGACTTACTCAAGATCGTCGCATAGATAATGTAGCTCTCACCTCAAGTCCTTACGGGTACTTCGCATGGGACTAAGAACAACCTATCTCAAGATTTATCCATGACCTTACGGAGGATTCGATGCCTACATATCTCTATTCAACACTCACGTCGAAATAACCGGTTACTTAAGTCCTTACGGATGCTCTTGTGGAACACAAAGTAACCACAAAGAGACTTACTCAAGACTTCCCGCGTAAACCAGTGTAGTACTCACCTCAAACCCTTACGGATGCTTCCTGTGGGACTCAAAATAACCCACCTCAAGACTTACTCAAGGCCTTACGGAGGATTCGTAACATACACACCTCAAGTCCTTACGGATGCTTCACGTGGGACTCAACATTACCCACCTCAAGGCTTACTCAAGACCTTACGGAGGATTCGTACACGGTACATAGGAACAACCACAAACCACAACACCTAAGCGGTACCTGAAGCCCTTACGGATGCTTCTCGTGGGACTAAACATCACCCACCTCAAGACTTACTCAAGACTTTACGGAGGACTCGTGCAATACACCCCTCTAGACCTTACGGATGCTTCACGTGGGACTCAACATTACCCACCTCAAGACTTACACAAGACTATTACGGAGGATCTAGTGTATAACACGCTAGTGGTTCATACAATCTAGGGCGAGCCTAGCCATTCACACGAGTTACTTCATCTAACAAGTCGAGTTACAAACTAGGCCACACTATAGGTTCAAGATAGGGTTTTCCTCACTCTTCTCCAATTGATGCTTTTAATCATATAGTTTTCATATATATAACTTTAACTCTTATAGTTTAATCATTACTATTAAACAATCCTCACCATAACTCATTGTCTTTTCTTCCGTTCGATTCTCACAATGATCTCATACCTTAATTCTCAATCGAGCCTCAAAGGCTAATACCCTAATTCCTCAATTTTACATAATTACGGTTTATTGGAAAATTCGGTTAGAAGTCGGGTATAATTAACATTTTTCGGCTTTATTAGTTAGCAAATGTTTTCAGCTTTACAACGATATGCGGAACGCAATAATCGGACCGACGGATCACAACTTACGAATTAAATACCAAAACCTCAACCTACAGGTCTCGCTGAGCGAAGCCCAGTTCGCTGAGCGAAAATCTTCCTGGAACTCTCGCTGAGCGAGGGACAGCTCGCTGAGCGAACTATACCAGTCCAAGAAATTCCAGCTTACAGGAAAATCCCTTCCCCATGCCAAAACCATTCAAAACATCAACAATTCCAGCAAAACATAATCAAACATGTTTATATTCATAGTGAGGGTGTTTTAGTCGAGTTTTAATCGAGTTTTAACCGTTTAATATTTCAATTTCCAAGATTTCTACAAAACCCTAAAACTCAATATCTCTACCAAAACTCAAAAGAAAAGTTTCTAACTAAGAACCCACCTTGCAATCGACGAGGAGGTTGGTGAAGATGAAGATTTGACGAAGAAATGACGATGATCCGAGCATTTTTCCTCTCTTAGGGTTTCTTCCCCTTCTTCTCTTCTCTTATCCCTTTCTTTCTCTTCTTTTTCCTTCTGTCTCTTTTCTTTCTCTTCCCAACTTTCTTTCCTTTCTTTTCTTTTTATAATACATAACTTGTTTCTCTTTCGCTTAAAAACCAAACAATGTATATCATACCAATACACGATAGTTAGTATACTAACGAGTCCAATTTGAGAATATTCAGAATATATCTCAGAGTCAGATAATACTTAATTAATCCTAATTAATATTATCCAGGGCGTTTAATTAAATACGGGGTATTACATTTAAGGAAGGGGGATCCCCTTTCCCCTCTGCTCTTTGTGATAATTATGGAGTATTTGCATAGACATTTGCAAGGACTCAAATCTAACCCAAATTTTAATTTCCACCCTAAGTGTGAAAAACTTAAAATCTTGAGTATTTGTTTTGCAGATGATATTCTATTGTTCCTAAGAGGGGACATAGAATCTTTGAGATTGATTATGCAAAAAGTGGCTGAATTTACAAACTCCACAGGCCTTCAGATCAACAAACCAAAGAGCAAGATTTTTTGTGGAGGAATGGATAGGATCGTTGTGGATAATTTCAAGAGGGAAACTGGTTATGACATTGGGCAAATGCCATTCAGATACTTGGGAGTACCCATGGACAACAAGAAGCTGACAGTTGCGAACTGTCAACCTTTGATTGAGAAAATGATGAAAAGAATCAACCATTGGAGTAATCGTTTGCTGTCTTATGCAGGTAGGCTGCAGCTGATAAAAAGTGTCTTGTTTTCTATAACCAACTATTAGATGCAAATCATCCCTCTCCCCAAGAAGGTGATTGAGCATATCAATAGTTTATGCAGAAAATTTTTATGGACAAGAAAAGATAGCCAAAGTCATAAAGCTCCAATAGCTTGAGACCAGATTTGTGAGCCGTGTTCAGTTGGTGGTTTGAATTTGATTCATCTAGAAAGCTGGAACATAGCTACTATAGGAAAACTGTTGTGGAATTTTTGGGCCAAGACGGATAAGCTTTGGATCAAATGGATTCATTGCTACTATGTGAAAAATACTCCAGTTGAGAACTTCTAGCCCCAACAAAAATCTCTTGGCTTCTCAAGACAATGTTTAAACACAGAACGACCCTAATGAATACTGATATGGGAAGGGGGTTCGAAAATCTGGATAAATACAACACAAGGAAAATGTACCAGGAAATTAGAGGGGATAAACCAAAGGTGATGTGGAGGAAAATGATGTATTCAAACAAGGCAAGACCTATAGCAAAATTATATTTGTGGATGGCTTGCAACAATCGACTCGCAACCAAAGATAGATTAATCCGGTTTGGGATTGATGTTAATACAGAATGTGTTTTTTGTGGAATGCAGGAAAGCATTAATCTATCCTGTTTGAGTGTGATAGAACAAAAAATGTGTGGAAAGTGATGCTGGAGTGGATTGACATTATTCATAATCCTCTCAAGTGGCAACATGAGCTTTCTTGGATGTGTCAAATGAGTAAAGGGAAAAGTTGCAAATGTCAAATGATGAAAATTGTGGCTGCTGAAACTGTCTACCAGATTTGGAGAGTTAGAAATAGGATTGTGGTTCAAAATGGGAAACCGAAAGATCTTAGGATGGAGGATATCAAGGAAATAGTTCGTTTCCGTAGCAATAGTGATAGAAAATTAGCTCATTTTTGTAATAACATATAAATTTTGTTTGTCATTTTGTAGCCCGGATGAAGGATCGGCATTGCTTTGTAGTTGTTTTTGGTAATAATATATCTTTTATTCCAAAAATAAAATAAAATAATAATAATAATATAAACAAATATTGTAAATTAAGTTGACTTTACCGTGATATTATAATAGTATCTCTTATGAGAATAACTATGCTGTAAAATGTTTGAAATTACAATCTTATAAATGATACTTTATCAATAATTAAAGAAAAAGACAAATATATATATATATATATATATATATATATATATATATATATATATATATATATATATATATATATATATATATATATATATATATATATATATATATATATATATATATATATTTGGATACCGGTACTTTCAACGAATCAAAATCTATTATTCAATACCGCATCATTTTATTTTTTTATTTTTTTAAAATAAATTAAAATTTTCCGTACCCAATTTCTTATCAAAAATATATAAGAATTTGCCAAAAATTTAACCGATGTTCACGTTCACATGTATTTAAATTAATTTCTTTTTATATTATTATTTTGTTGGATCAATAAAAGTTATTTTTGTCGGATATAATTTTGGGCCAAAACCTAGTAGTTGAGCCCAAGAAAATGTTAAACCCTAGTAATATCCTGTAAACCCTAATCTCCCCCTCTTTCATCGCTTCTCTTCAATTTCACTTCAAAGTTGAAAGAAGCTATCATACTCTCATGGCGTCCGAAAATTCCAAACCAGAGGTCGCGTTAGAGAGTTCTAAGGTAGAAACAATAACCAAAGCCGTAGATTCTCTTCTCAAATGGCACAAATCGCGTTTGGAATCCGAAAAACCTAAACTTTTCGATGATGAAGAATTCGTCTATCTCGTATTAACCTTAAAGAAGATTCCTTCCAATGGCCGCGTTAACCCTCACAAGATTCCCATCCCTCACTCCCTTCTCTCCCCGTCATCGGAGCAATGTCTCATCATCGATGACAGAGCCAACAAGCCTGCTCGTCTCACCAAAGATGAAGCTCAGAAGAAGATTCAATCGGAGTCGATTCCTATCGCGAAGGTTCTCAAGCTCTCGAAGCTTACTACTGATTATCGTCCGTTCGAGGCGAAGCGTAAGCTGTGTGATTCTTATGATCTGTTTTTTGCTGATAAAACTATTGTGCCGTTGCTGCCGAGATTGCTTGGGAAGCAGTTTTTTAAGAAGAGGAAGCTTCCGGTGCAGGTTGATTTGAAGAAGAAGAATTGGAAGGAGCAGATTGAGAGAGCGTGTTCTTCGGCGCTGATGTTTCTGAGGACGGGGACTTGTAGTGTTCTGAAAGTGGCGAAGTTGAGTATGGAGAGGGATGAGATTGTTGAGAATGTGGTTGCGGCGATGGAGGGGGTTGTGGAGGTTTTTCCGAAGAAATGGGGGGTTGTTAGGTCTTTTCATGTTAAGTTGTTGGAGTCTGTTGCGTTACCGGTTTATCAGGCTGTTCCGGATGTTAGGTTGAAGATTGAGGGTGTTAGGGATTTGGAGGCTGCGGCATTGGAGAAGGATGAGAAGAAGGTTCGTGATGGGAAAGACGGGAAGAAGAGTAAGAAGGGGAGGATTCATGAGATTAAGTATATGGATGATAGAATGAGCGAGGATGGTGATGTTCGTAGTGATGTTGATGTCGCCGTTGATGATATTGATGATGATGCTGTTGGCGGTGGTGATAAGGTAGATGATGATCACGAGAAAGGTGAAATTGAGAGTGGAGGGCTGGGGAGTAAGAAGAGGAAGAAAGGAGTTAAAGGGAAGAAAGAGGCTTTGAGTGAGTTGGGCAGTGTGAAATCGTTGAATGGTTCTGCTAAGAGAAAGAAGAAAGATGTGTTGGAGATTGTGAATGCTGTGGAAGAAGGTTCCATCAAGAAGGGTAGTGAAAAGAGAAAGAATTTGTTTCCGAAAGACGAGGGTTCAGACAAGAAGAAGAAAAAAGGGTCGGTTGTGAAAGCTGCTACTGAAGATTTGATCAAGAACAGTGAGGGTAAAGTATTGATTGAGGATGCAGGTTCGGACAAGAAGAAGAAAAGAGGGTCGGCTGTGAAAGCTGCCACCGAAGATTTGATCAAGAAGAGTGAGGGTAAAGTATCTATTGAGGATGCAGGTTCGGACAAGAAGAAGAAAAGAGGGTCGGCTGTGAAAGCTGCCACCGAAGATTTGATCAAGAAGAGCAAGGATAAATTATTCACCGAGGATGCCGGTTCGGACAAGAAGAAGACAAGGAAAGACGATGTGAAGGGAAAGGGTAGGAAAAGTAAGAATGCTGTATGAACTTACTCTTGATGTTCGAACAATTTTGTTGTTACTATATATTGTTTGCTGTGGCTCTGTGCAATCATGTGTCATTTTGCCCGATGAGTTCTATGGCAGATTTTGTTTTCTGAGAATTTATGTTATTTAATGTTTTTAGTTTTTGGTTATAATGTTGTTTATTGATTCTAATGTACTCTGCTTAAGCTTTAGAATGGTTCTCTATAGGAAAAAATATCATAATATTGTTTCTCATTTCACAGTGACATTAAGTTATTTAGATGATTATTGCCTTTTGTTGCATACCTGTTAATCATCATGAATTCTAATTTGTGTTGTTCTGAGTGCTCTGTTTCAGTTCTTCATAATTTGGTGTAATTCTGGGCACCAATTGTTAACATTTTATACAATAATAACAATGGTTAACATTTCATATACTTATTTTATACAATAATAAGGGCATTTCATATACTTATTTTATACAATAATAAGGGTAGAAAGACGTGAACTTGCAATATCATTTATTGCTAGTTGAAAAGAACATGTTGATATCATTTGTTCAATTAGAACATACTAATCATCACTCTAAAACTACCGCAAGAAGTTTAAGTCATCTAAATTTGTAGATCTCTTGAGCCATTGTTTTGTCAAATGATTTTGATTCTACTGTGTCTATAGGCTACTTTTTGTTGTCTTTCTTATGCTCTTTGTCTTAAGATCTGTCTTAAGGTCGTAATACTTACTAACACCACTTTGTTAAATTAGGTATTAGAAACACTGATGCATTCTAAACTTTAAAGTAAAAACCATATCAATCTAGTTGTTTCTTATGACTTTAACTCTACTCATCAGTCTGATCTGTATAACAATGGTTTGAGCTCTTAGCTCATCTATTAATCCGTTATCTACTATATCTGTGAAAATTGCACTGAATTTACTTTAATCGTGAATGAATTCATTTGTCCTTCATAGATGTTAAACTGTTTGTACTATATTTGAAAATTGCAATGAACTATTTACTTTTATTTTCTTATAACTTTCATTCTATATCAGATAGGATAATCTCAATCTATAATTAAGTAACAAGAATCCTTATATATGTTATATATGGAATCCTTTCACATGTACTGACCTTGTATTGTTACATTATTTAACCTCATACCCTTATATTTATATATTTTTAAAATAAAAATTCCAATTTTATATTTTATATTTTTATTTTTTTAAATATTATTTTACAAAACAGTAGACATTATTTATCAAATCATATTTATTTAATTTTTTACTGCTTATTTATATTATTGCTTTTATATAATAGATGAAAAATTATTAAATAATTAATAAATATGTTTTTAGATTATCTTAATAATATTAAAACTATATTATTTATAAAAGAGAAATTACAATACTAATTTTAAATACAATTAAAAAAAATGATTTTAAATATATATTTATGAAAATAATAAATGATCATGATACTAATTAATTTATAATTATAATTTTCTTATTTTATGACATCCTTATTTGAGGGTATTTGATCTCCTAATTATTATTATTTGATCCCTTAATTATCATTTTCTAAACTTAAATAAAATATGTTGCAACTGAATCATGTTGTATTTTTTTTATATCTGGTCTGTAATATGTTACAAATTCATAATATTTATTTTATTCTTTCTTAACACATGACAAATAATAATGATAACAAATATTTACAATAATTTATTACACACTCATTATTAAACATATCATTTTTAACCAAGAAGTCAATAAAATATAGAAATCATAATGAATATATATATATATATATATATATATATATATATATATATATATATATATATATATATATATTTGTAATTTATATCATATATTAATAAGTTTAAAAGAAAATTATTTAAAAATATCAATTTTAAAAATATTAAACATTTAATAAAAATATAAAATAAATAAAAATAATAGGAGAAACAAAATTATTTAATGTCATTTATACCATTGAATCATTATTATAAGATAAATAAAATTTATTACTCTTTATAATATTTATTACTTTTTTTAATACATTTATTACTTAGAATTTAATTACATTTAATTTTTTTCTCCCTAATAAATAATTAAGAGTATATTATTTATAAAAAAGAAACTATTTTAATTTAAAATAATTGTTAATATACGTTAAATCATTAAATTACTATTTAATTAAGTGTACTTATACAAACAATTAAATTTTTAGAACCAAGAAAAATAATTCAATTTTTTTTTTAAACTTATGGTAAAATATTTTTTAAATAAAATAATCATATTATTCTATTTTAAAACAATAATATATATATATATATATATATATATATATATATATATATATATATATATATATATATATATATATATATATATATATATATATATATATATATATATATATATATATATATATATAGTTTTTAATATGAGTTGATATGAGAATCACACATTGTATTGACGTCGAATTTTTAAAATGTATATAGATGGAAGATAACCCATTTATATAATTAAATAAATAATCATACAAAATGTTTTGGGTACAAAATAAGCCTACAATTTAAATGAACTTCAATTTAAATACTAATAAAATGAAACATAAGTAATTTATGAATAAATAGTATCAAAATTGTATGATATTTTTTATTAATCATACAATATATTTGTCATTTATAAAAGGAGAAACTTTATGCTAAAAATATGACAAATGTATAATTTCCTCCGCATTTATTTTTCCTATTTTTACTCCATAAATAATATTTAAATATATTTGTTATATTAAAATTAAAACTTTATTGGGGTCAATTCCATTCAAATATGAAATAATATAGTATAGACACTCACGGGTACATATATGATACTAATATTAACACATTTAATTAAATATTGAATAATAACAAGAATAAATTTACTATTAACTTATATATTTTTATAAATAATTCCAAAACAAAATTATTTATATATAAAAATAATTATATTGTTGATTCAAATATTTTTATATATAGAATAATATACTTTATTTGTAAATTTATTTTAATCAATAATATATTAAATTGTTATTACTAATTGAATTATATAATTTGATCGAATATATCTTCTATATTTTGTCAATTTAAGATTTTTATTATTATAAAATATTTTATTATCATCAAATATTTTTAAACATTGTCATTTTTATAAACGGGACTAAGTTTACTATTGATTCATATATTTTTATAATTAATGTCAAAACAAAAATAATATTTATCATTCTTATAAACGGGAAAAAAATATTGGTGATTCAAATCCTTAATTATTATTTTTTAAAACACAGCTATTGATATGACACATATAATACTTATATTAAACTATTAATTTAAATATTAAATAATAACAGGAACAAATATTATGTGTTCACACGAGTTACTAATTAAAATATTGAATTTTAACGGAAATATGAATTTATTGATCAAACTATTGAATATTAACGGAAACATGAAGTTGCTAATCAAAATATTGAATATTAAGAGAATCGTGAAGTTATTAATCAAAATATTGATTATTAACAAGAATATTAAATTACTGATCAAAATATTAAATATTAACGGGAACATGAAGTTACTGATATAAATATTAAACAATAACAGAAACATAAATTTACTAATTAAAATATTGGTACCCTAGGGAATTGATTCCATCTATTTTTAAATATACATTATATTTTTTTATTTACTAATTTTTATTAATTAGATACTTTTTATTTTCAAATTTTAAATATAAACAAATAAATTCTTAAAACAAATACATTGAACAAATGCGAGTCACCTATGTGTACCCGTGCGAACGCACGAGTATCATACTAGTTCAACTAAACATCGTATATCATGCTATTCAACTTACAACAACCTAGTAACAACATACTTATACTAAAACAACTTGAAACAACACAAAACAACTAAGAGTTCATTCCCCCGAGTGTTACGTATCAGAGCATCGACACCGACTCGAACTAATGAAGATAACCATATTCCTGCAAGCTACCTGCACATTACCAACATAGGGGCAACATTCAAACAGAAGGGGTGAGATATCGATAATTATAAATGATATATGATAAATAATACATAGATAAAAGTTTATACAAGTATCACCACATCACTCCAACAACAACAACTTAATCAACTTATCGCAACATAACTAACGTAATCGACATAAATAACGCAACACATATATGACTCGACTATGCAAATGCATGTGGTACCATTCGGAGTAAAACTCCCAACTTAAAATTATTGACAGGTTATCGAGGCAATCAAGGCATAAGTCTTCAACTTTCAACTAAATGCCAATCCAGGCGAACATGGTGTGAGCAACGACTCCGATATAAAAGTGCAAATGATCTACATAGCATGCCCGACTTTACAACATAACAACATACAACATCAAACAACACAACCAACTTATACAACTTGAACAACTTAAATCAACGTCATCTTTAAGCCTCTAACTTGAACAACACAACAACTTTGACAACACAAAACAACTTATAGAACACGAGCAAGTTAAACAACATAAACAAGCAACACAAACAACTTATACGACGACAACAACTTAAATTCAACATTGGCTCGTAAGGCCTCCAATATAAACACTTAGAAACTTTCCGTAAACCGGGACCACTTACCAACTCAATTTGTACCTGCAATTCGACTTTACAACATTTTTTTCAATAAAACGACACAACAAAAATCAACTATTAAACTACCCGACTTACCCCGACGATTTTCGTTAAATTCCAGGCAACTAAGTTTTTCGCCCAATTCGGCTAAACCGACTAAAACGAATTTGTTTTTAATATCCTGCGATTATCACGAGTTTATTGCAAAACCTACCAATTTTCTGTTTTCTGATAAGTTCTATCTTTCATGGGATTGTGGCTTACTATCTGTTTCTGTCAAATTCCAAAACAGTGTTACTATCAAAACTATTCTATTTCTTCTTCGCAACTGATAAAATATGCCTCTTGTTTCTAAAAATCCTTTTTACAAAAATATTGGTTTCAATAAAATTATTTACATCATTGTATTGTAAGAAATTACTTAGCATACTATAAATTTATTTAATTTATATTGAAGAGTTTATCAAACGACAAACAATATGAAACGTACACTCAATATACGAATAAAATGATTCTCCCCTCACCACATGCACATGACACTCACCATTCCTCCCCCTCACACATGACGACGTTTTCCATTTTCCCCCTCACACAGGATGGAGTTCGCCATCTCCCCGGTGACCACCAGTCATCTGTTTTCTTCGTTCTGGGTGATTCGCTTTACTCAGACTTCTGCGTATTTGAGATTTCTTCCCAAAACTATTTTTTTTTTCTTTTGCAGAATTACACAACTTTACAATAACATACGAGAATCAACATTTATGAAATCAACTTTTACAAAAATCAACTCAATGACAACTTTATGATTACCAATAAATCAACAATTACTCAAGAACATATTATCACAACAACATCAACCTTTCACAACAATACACAAGACTACCAAATCCTAGTATCAATTAACATACCCGATTATAAAGATCGAACTCACCCTTACCTTAATCGATAGTCGCTTGAATCTCCGACCGATTTTTCCGATTTGGCTTTCCGACGACAACTTCTCGTATTCTTCCATTTTCTCGAATTTTCCCTATTCCTCTTCTTACTGATATATTTTTATTTTTTTCTGACCAATTATTTTATTTTCTTCTTCTTATTATAAATAATAATAATCCAATATAACAACTAATGGGCCTAAGTCATACACCCCTTAATTGCTAATTCCGACACAATCCAAGCCCATTAACCAACATGCTCCAATAATCAATAATATCACTCGTAATATTATTGCCTCGACTTTCCGACTTAATATTCCGACTTAACGACTTAATTCTTCGCAACATAAAATCAACCGAATAATAATTCGCGACTAACTACTCACTCCCGACTTAATAGATTAACTTTCAATCATCAACCAAATGGTCCAAACGGTCCAATCAACATATCCAACAATACCCGGAGAATATTCCATATCGTCTTCTACAACTTATATCTACTTAAATAATTAAATTCGACTTAAACCAACTTATAACCATCAACATAATATCACGATAAATTCGTCCATCAACACAAATCGACACAATTCCACACAAAGTAACACAAATTGACTAAGATACTCAAATCAACGTGAATTACCATAACATACCACAATTATAATTAATTAAATAATTAATTAAATAAACGGGCGTTACAACTCTCCCCCACTTAGAATATTTTCATCCTCAAAAATTTATCCGATTCATCCAACTACTTATTCCCTTCGACTAATCAACTCTCATCTCCGAGGGCAATCCACATATACTACAAACAATAATTCAAAACTTTAATGGCAACAACAACATGAACAACCCTCAAGCGACGCACTTGACAACTATCAACACAACATGACAATTAACCAACTTACAAATTCACTGGGTTAAGGTCTCGAACACAACAACATAGAAACACACAACTTAAACACAACATTAAACAACCAAGCTACCAACATCATTGTCATTCACATAAGAACAACTGCACTACACCATGCATTCGCTGTGTACTCTGATTACTTGCAATTTACAAAGTCTACAGAGTTTAACTCCAACGTACAATCACAAAAATCGACATATCAACAAAGCCTCCGACTTAACTCCTCAGAAATTTCGTCCCAACAAGTATTCTAACTCTTGTAGTTACTGAATACTTCCAACTTAGATCCATAAGACAAACCTCTGGACGTCCAACATAATTACAACCGCAACTACTTCAGAATCCTGGATAAAATATTCATATACTTCCATGAATTCCAAATTATCATTAACACAACTACAACCTTACCATCTTCTAATAACACGTCCTTCAAAAATCATCTTAATACGCATCATCATTACAACAACATAAGGTACAAGGGTCCGACAAATTCCGACAAGATAACTTATATCCTTCACTTCCAACAAATTCAACATACTGAATCCTCGATTCTTACTCATCCCAACACAATCTTTCATAAATTCTTATCTGAATCGACACAATCAAACAACTCTTCTTGTTCTAATCAAGAATCTCACTTTAATAAACCAACTTATAATTTCACTTCTTCTAATGCTTGCAACTCAACTCTATCCGACATTCTTGTCAAACCATGGTCATACATCTCCATATACTTTCCTCTTGAATCATCTCAAGAAAACTTCAATTCTTATGCCACTTAATTCCTTACCAAAATAACATTCTCATTATCCAGAGTTCAACCATGAGTCTTCTTAATACTATTTAATCCAAACGCAACTTCATGCTATCATCTTTAAATCCAACTAATACTCTCATATAATAACTTACATCGACAAAACATACAATATTCAAGCACTCAGCTTGACTTCAACCAATTCAACGTACATACTATACTAGTTGGCATGACACATCAATCCATCAATTATGATTCCGTCTACTATCAACAATAGATTAAGGGTGACCAGTTCCTCAATTTATCAATAGACATCCAACAACCATAACGGTGGCATAAATCATCATTACCCATCATAATAGCGTGCTTCAACTTGTGCCCAGAGTTCGTAAGCATAATGCTCCGCCAACTCTCTAAGGCTCACCAATGTCTTCTTAGTTTCCTTAAATTCCGACTCCGACAATTATACTAACGCATCTAAATCCGATACACAATCTCTTATACACACATTTAGCACAACACAATGTTAAACATTCTTCTAACACTAGAGTCACCACAACATTAAGTATAATCCAATTTGATTCGCTTCCAAATACAACTTTCACCCAAATTAATGAAAATTCTTAACAACACTAATCAAACATCTGTCTTCTTCCCAACATTACCATAATCTAACATCTGAACTTTAATCGTCCTCATTCGACATAAATTGTATCTCTATGCATTCTCCAATACCTTCACATTCCTTCTAATACCAACATTTTATTCTTTAATAACATTTTCATTCTTCCAAATTTTCAGCAATAATTGCTCAACTTCGAACACAATTAACTCTTCCAACAAAGACCTCCAAGTCACAAAATTATATTCCAAAATGAAGAGGATTTCGTGTAGATTTCAGAACTTCAAGAATGACTTGAATCTGACTCACGAGTAAAAATTTATCTTCCTTACGATGGGACTGATTCAGAATTCCCGTATGCAGAATTTTCCAAAAATCAGCAGCAAACCCAACTATTAAAACACACTTATCTTCCTCTTCACAAACCTCCTGAAGGTAAATCTTATATGAAAATTTTAGGGAAATTCGTAAGCTTTCCGAAAAGTCCAGAATTGCTTCAATTATAATTACAGGTAAAAGGTTGTGCCTCTTCTCGTGACAGCTGCTCCAAAATTCCAAAAATCTGAATTTGAGATTGATGGACATAAGTTCCATCTCTCTCCCTCCTGCTTCAAAGATCTACCAAAAATATTAGCTCTTCATCCAACTACCAAAAATACTCGTCTTTAATCCAACTATACCCAAGGCACAACAATCTACCGACTTGATCCATCAACTTATCATTTCCATTGGGATAATTCCATATTCTCAATCAATTCCTCATCCATACTCTACGTACTTCTCAAAATCGACCGATACAGATTCATGAGTCCGTGCTCTCGCCGGTCCATTACAACCTCGCTTCAACAATCTTGCACTCCCACAACCAACATCAACTCGAACCAACTTCTTCATACCAACAACAGTCCGGGAGCAAGCATCTCCCCCACTTAATTCCAAACCAACACTTGCAGACCACGACTAAAAACCAACAAACAAGTACTGACAGTGTTTCACACAGATGCCAAGTACTAAGGAATAAACGACATTAACAACATTGGGCGGACGAACCAACTTGCTCTGATACCACTAATGTAACACCCCATTTCTACCCAACGATTATAAAAGAAATCAGAGTGTTAAAAGTCAATTAACAAGTAAACAAAATAGGATGTTACATTTTTCAACTTATAACAACTTCATTTAATTTCACGAGAATTGATACATAACACTTTCGGTTCGTAAGAAACTAAAAACAACAACTTCATTCATTTATGAAACCAAATTCAACTTTTACAACTACGCAACGGATTTTCAAAATTATTCAACTAAACATTGTATATCATGTTATTCAAATTACAACAACCTAGTAACAACATACTTATACTAAAACAACTTGAAACAACACAAAACAAGTAAGTGTTTATTCCCCCGAGTGTTACATATCAGAGCATCAACACCGACTCGAACTAATGAAGATAACCATCTTCCTGCAAGCTACCCGTACGTTACCAACATAGGGGCAACATTCAAACAGAAGGGGTGAGATATCAAAATTATAAATGATATATGATAAACAATACATAGATAAAGGTTTATACAAGTATCACCACATCACTCCAACAATAACAACTTAATCAACTTATCACAACATAACCAATGTAATCGACATAAATAGCACAACACAAATACAATTCGACTATGCAAATGCATGTGGTACCATTTGGAGTAAAACTCCCAACTTAAAATTATTGCCAGGTTATCGAGGCAATCAAGGCATAAACCTTCAAATTTCAACTAAGTGTCAATCCAGGCCAATATGGTGTGAGCAACGGCTCCGACATAAAAATGCAAATAATCTACATAGCATGCACGACTTTACAACATAACAACATACAACATCAAACAACACAACCAGCTTATACAACTTGAACAACTTAAATCAACGTCGGCTTTAAGCCACCAACTTGAACAATGCAACAACTTTGAAAACACAAAACAACTTATACAACACGAGCAACTTAAACAACATAAACAAGTAACACAAACAACTTATACGACGACAACAACTTAAATTCAACATTGGCTCGTAAGGCCTCCAATATAAACACTTAGAAACTTTTCGTAAACCGGGACCACTTACCAACTCAACCTGTACCTGCAATTCGAATTTACAGATGAGTGTCATGTGAGTGTCATGCTTCATTTTTCTATGCTAAATGTTGGAATATGGTATGCTTATGCTATGCTCATGATATGTGAATGATGATAAAAAGGAGAGAGCAAATTTGGGGTGCTACCGTGGTGAATATAAATATTTTTCATTTCAAGTTAA
Organism: Lathyrus aphaca; assembly: GCA_963966055.1. Classification (NCBI taxonomy): domain Eukaryota; kingdom Viridiplantae; phylum Streptophyta; class Magnoliopsida; order Fabales; family Fabaceae; genus Lathyrus; species Lathyrus aphaca. The sequence continues at coordinate 626,463,441 of OZ014519.1, forward strand.
CTTAATAGCTTGTTATCCGATTCTCACCGTGATAGTTAGGTTTGACGTTGTCTACTATGAATGGTAGTATGTTAATAGAAATTCCAACGGTAGTATGTTAATAGAAACGCTAGCTAATGGTTATGTTACTACTACATATGTGTGTTTGAAGTGTCCTTTGACTATTTTTGAGAAGGACTTCTTGATGGATCTAGTGTGCTAGCCTTTACACCAAATTGATGTTATTCTGGGAATGAACTGGCTAGAGTTTAATTTTGTGCATATCAATTGTTATGCAAAGACTGTAGAGTTTCCTGAACTTGGTGATCATGGTGAATAGATGTTCTTGACGACTAGGTAAGTAGATAAGTTGGTAGAAGACGAAGCTTAAATGTTTGCAATGTTTGTATCATTGCAAGTAGAAGGGAAGACTTCGAGTATTGATTTACTGGTTGTCCAAGAGTTTCCATATGTGTTTTCGGAGGACATAAGTGATTTGCCTCCAGAACATGAAGTTGAGTTTGCAGTGGATTTATTACCTGGTACTAGTCATGTGCTCCGTATCAGATGTCTGTTGTGGAAATAAGTGAGTTGAAGAAGCAATTGGAAGAATTGTTAGAAAATAAATTTGTTCGACCTAGTGTTTCTCCGTCGGGTGCTCCTGTGTTGTTGGTAAAAAAGAAAGATGGTAATATGAGGTTGTGTGTTGATTATCGACAGTTGAACAAGGTTACAATAAAAAACAAGTATCCACTTCCGAGAATCGACAATTTGATGGACCAGTTGGTGGGAGCTTGTGTATTCAACAAAATTGATTTAAGGTCTGGTTACCATCAGATTCGTGTTAAGTCTGATGATATTTCGAAGACGGATTTTAGGATAAGATATAGTCATTATGAGTACATGATGATGTCGTTTGGTGTTTCCAATGCACCCGATGTGTTCATGGAGTACATGAATAGAATCTTCCATGAGTACTTGGATAAATTTGTGGTAGTTTTTATTGATGATATTATGATTTATTCCAAGACAGAAGAGGAACATGCAGGGCATTTGAGGATTGTGCTGAAAGTCTTGCGAGAGAAGAAGTTGTATGCGAAGCTGTCAAAGTGTGAGTTCTGGTTGCAAGAAGTGAGTTTCCTTGGACATGTGATTTCCAGTAGTGGAATTGCTGTAGATGCGTCGAATATTGATGCAATGTTATAGTGGGAGACTCCTAAATTTGCTACTGAAATTAGAAGTTTTCTGGGTTTAGCAGGATATTACAGGAATTTTTCATAAGGGTTTTTCGAAGTTGGCGCTACCTTTGACTCAGTTGACACGGAAGAGTCAAGTTTATATGTTGGATTTTGCGTGTGAAAAGAGTTTTGTAGAGTTGAAGAAGAAGTTGACAACTTCTCTAGTGTTGATTTTTCCTAATCCGAATGAGTCATTTATAGTGTATTGTGATGCGTCGAAGATGAGACTTGGAGGAGTTTTGATGCAGAATGGTCAAGTAGTTGCTTATGCTTCTAGAAAATTGAGAGTTCATGAAAGGAATTACCCTACACATGACTTAGAGTTGAAAGTTGTGGTATTTGTGTTGAAGATTTGGAGACATTATCTCTTTGGTTCGAAATTTGAAGTGTTTAGTGATCACAAGAGTTTGAAATATTTGTTTGATCGGAAGGAAATGAATATGAGGCAGAGAAGGTGGTTGGAATTGTTGGAAGACTTAGTTTTTAATTTGAATTACCATCTGTCGCTCCCAAAGATTTGCATCCTGGTACAAGCGCGAACGATCGGTGAAAGGAGAACATGAAGATGAACTGAAAAGAGTCGCCAGCTAGGCATTTTTATCCCGAAGGAAAGGCAATGCTTCATAAACCTAAGAAAAGATGGATAAGACGGTTGCGAACAAGAGAAACTGAGAAAGGGGGTTGGTTACAACCTGGGAAGGTATTAGCACCCAGATTGTCCGTCGTACTCGACGGGATCCATGCTTGGAAGATTTGTGTTTAAAGGGGTAGTGTCAGTGCTATCTGTGTGCAAAAGCTGGAAAAGAATATACAAGTGTCATTGTAAAAGAGATGTGAAGTGAATTGCTCAGGAATGAGGCTTAAAGAATAATGCTGGAAGAGGGGGAATATACAGAGACTTTTGTTCGATAACAGTTAAGTTATGCCTACGTATCCTCTCGTGCAATGAGGAAGTCATAACACCATATTTCGACTCAAAGAGACTGAAAGGATGGATTGACTTGTGAACTGCTTACTTGTCTATGCTCAAGTGTATGACCTGTCTGGCTCAGGTGCAAACTGTCTTGCATTAGACGGAAGAAGCGAGTTCTCGTTTGTGAGTGAATAAGGTGAGAAAAGAATCCCGGAGGAGACGATTATTGTTTGTTTTTGATATTTTCAATCTTTTATTACTTTTTGGAGTTTGTCATAGGTTAATGAGCTTAAGCCTAAACCAAAGGTTAGTAAACTCATCACATCTTCCCTCTGATTAGGGGTAATGAGAATACCTTAAGTGTGAAGTAAACACCTCACACTTAATCACCATGATGTAGGATTAAGATCATTAACCTATTTGCAATTATTTAGATGTTTTTGGCATTTTTGTTTAGTGTTAAGTAATGAGTTTAAGCCATAATCAAAGATTTAATGGACTCATTACACCATCCTAATAGAAGGATAATAGATGAGAACATTTAAGCTGAGGAAGGCTCCTCAACTTAATCCATGATTAGGGATTAATCTCATGACAAAACAAAGCCTTTATTAAAGTGGATTTTAATTAATGGTAAGATTAAGAAGTGAATTTTATGGTTTGTAAGACAACTTGAGGGGGACTTGTCCATTAACACTAGGGTTAGTCCTTCTTAACCAATTAAGGAAGAATTAGAACCCTAATGCAAGGCCCAAGTTACAAGCTTGATGTCTTAGTGATTATTAGATGGATTGATTAAGGGATTTTAAACACATCAAGGGTTTAACACTTAGGATTAAAGTTATACACTCCATCCTAAGAGAAGGATGCAGGCATAACCTTAATCACAAAGCCTTAAAGCCTTAAGGGTTTAGTCCCTGATTATGAGATGAGAAGAGAAGACACAAAAAATGACACAAAGGTAAAACTAATGGGGGACTAATCAAACCCTAATAGTTATCATGCTTGGGTATTCCTAGGGTTTATGAGGCTTGCAAGAGATCTTCAAGAAGAACCACCAAGGAAGAAGCAGAAGAAACAAGTCAACTTACTTCACTTAAGAAAATAAGTTGCTTGAAGAAAGAAGGTGAAAAAGGACATGAATGAGCAAGCTCACTCTAATACAAATACAAAATGCAGTAATGAATGCATAAGAGAGATGAGAAGAGATTATGAGAAGTGAAGGCAAATTCACTTCCCAAAGTAACTTACCACCTGAAAAGTTAGCAAAAGGAAATGAAATGAAATGAGAATGAAATGCAATTCAAGAATGCAAACCAAAACCAGAAGCACATTCATGATGCAAATGATGCTAAGAGATGGTATGAAAGCATGCCAAGATATTTGAATGATCATACAAGCAATGGGGATGCAAATGAAGCATGAAAGGAGCATGAAAGTTCATGAATGCACATGAAATGAAATGAATGCATAACATGGAAAATGGATGATGCAATGATCAAACATGATTCTAATGTGTCCTAATATGTCTTATAAGTCATGTGAATTCACAAAATGTCATGGCAAGTTCTTATATGAAAGCTTATGCAAGATGAATGCAAATGAAGATGAGAAATTAGGGTTTTATGGAATGATGAGATGCAAATGGACAAGACAAAAGCAAATAACATGATAAAAAATTTAAAATGCACTCAAAGGAACCCTAAACCTATACTAGGTTTCCATCCAAGGGGGGGGGGGTCAGAAGCTAAACCTAGAAGGGGTTATGAATTTCCTAAGTTTCTAGGTTTTTTTTGGGTGATCCTCAATGTAAAATGCCAAACAAATTGAAAATGAAAGATAAAAATGAAACAATTTTTTTTTAGAAACTAGAGGCTATGCATAGAACAATGCAAAATGAATCATTCACAAACTCAACTTGGTTTAAAAGTTATGAATTTTTGAAGTTAGGGTTTAGAAAATAACAATTTTAAGAACCCTAATTCATTGAAAAATGTCAAAGCATGATCAAAACCAAAAAGAAATTTGTATGGTGAGTTTGTAAATGTTTCTAGATGTCCAAGAATGATCTCTGATTTTTTTGGTGATTTTTAAATACTTAAATGTATTTTTAATTAATTAAAATCAATTAATTAATTAAATAAAACATTTAAATAATTTAAAAATACTTTTTTAGTGCAAAAAATAAAAATAAAAATATTTTTGGTTTCTGAAAATTAATAAAAGGCTTGATAAAAATTTTTCAGAATTTTTTGATGGTTTTTACTATTTTTAAAAATTCGTACAAAATAAATAAGAAAAATGTGAAATAAAATTAAATAAATGGAAAAGTATGCTGATCCAAGGCTCCAGATTCAAAGTTGGGAGTTGAGGGTTGACTGGCGCGTTTTTTAATGGCTTGGATTGATTCTGATTAATTAATTGTGATTTACTTAATTAATTGGGAATTAGGGCTAACGAACTAATCTGGGCCATCCATCCACTAAACTAATCAAGATCTAAGGGTCCAAAATCAATCTGGGCAACTAAACCCTAATTAGGGCTAACCACTTTCAGGTGACCGGAGCTAAGCTCCGGTCATCTTCTCCGGCAGGCCAAATTCCTATCTCCCTCCCCAGGCCATAAAAACATGCCAAAATCTCCAGAATTCATCCTCTAACATCAAACAACAAGAATCCATGAACAAAAATAATTTATTTTGCCCCAAGAGAGAGAATCGAAACCAAACGGAAAACTGACCAAATTTTCAGAAGTTGAATACATCCTAAATACTTGACCATTTTCAATGATTCAAAGTGCATAATGATCAGAGAAACATGCTTTATCACATTGTAACTAAAAATCAAAGCTCTGAGAAAAAAGTTCTTGAGCTATACCTGAGATTGAACCTTCTGATTCTGGGCTTTCTGGACCCTTCTTTGGTACAAGTCCACTCCTATGAACCTCCTGAGGATGATGTGAGGCTTAGAACAAGTTTGTGTGGCTTGGTTTGAGGGTTTTGTTCCTGCTGCACCAGAAATCGTGTTTGTGTTTCAGGGGCTTTCTGGGCAAAGTGAAGGGTGGTTTATGCTCTATGAAGCTTTTCTGAATGAATGGTGAAGTTGGTTTTGAGGTTTGATGGTTGGGCAGAGAGTTTCGAAAGAATGAAGTTTTTTGCAAGTTTTGTGAATCCTGAGTTGTGGGAGAGTTCAGGCTTGTGTGTGGTGTTCTTTTAGGTCCATGAGGTCCACATAATGTATGCTGATTGACCAGAGAGTTGGTAATGTCACAACTTGATTGGTATGGGTGAAAATGCAAAAAGTCAAGATTTTGTGTACCATAGGCATGGCTCAGGTCAGAGAAGATCTTAGGGCTTGTCTTGCTTCAGCTTGGATCAAGGAAGGCCTTTGGATCAGATTTTGTGAGTTGGATGACCTTGATCAAGAGTTTCCAATGTTCTTGCATATTTCTCCCTTTGGAATTTTGTGAAAAATGACCCATGGTTTCTTGTGATCCAAGGCACAATTTTGGTCCATATGTGTTGTGTGATCATAATATGATGTATTGGAGTGTATTGGAAGTCATTAAGAAGCTTGAAACTTGAAATTGCAAAAATCCCTCTTTGGCATGAAACATGAAATTATGTGATTTTTGCTAACTTTGAAAAGCCATAACTTGAGTTAAAAAATGAATTAGATCTTGTTCTTGTACTTTTTTAAAAGGGAATGATCCAATATACAACTTTCATGACCAACATTTTTTCATTTGAAGCATTTTTGGTTGAGAAAGAGGAGGTTGAAAAACTTTCCCAAAATAGAAAGTTTACATTACAAGTCATTTCCATTTTTGGCAACTTTTGGTTTAGCTCACTTTTCTTCAAATTTGTGAACTTCTAAGCACTTCAATGATCAAATAAAGACCATATAACTTCAATTTGATGAAAAATCCATTTTGGTTCCATGTTGGGGGGCCTCAGATGCCCTGATTTTGCTCTGACTTGCTCAAGAAGTTACCCAGTGATCAGATGACTTCCACAATGAATTTCTTCATCAAACTTGGTATGCATGATCCTCATGACATATTGAGACCAATAGAAACAAGAATGACCAAAAAATTTGGAGTTATGGCCTCTAAAACCAAAACCCTAATTTCAGGTCATCTGTGCAGTTAAACCCTAGCTCTGCTTCCATGCTTTGCCAGTTCTTGTGATTCTTTGGCTTCCTTGATCTTTGGAGGATAAAATGTGATGATTGAAAATACATGGACCCTCTTGAGATGATTAAAGATCTTTGGAGTGGCTCAGATGGATCCTATACTGCTCAGACCACAAACCCTAGATGCAGATGAACTTGACCTAATGCAGTGAAGCAAAAATATAATATGATGTGGTATGATTGAACTAATGCAAATGTGAAAGATCACAAGCCATGGTGTGAACTTAGTGAGGGAAAATTTGGGGTGTTTACAGCTGCCCTATTCAAACACGAGTTAGCTATGCAGGATGTAAGCGACGGCTTAACAGACAAACAAGATAACTTGTGGTTGAATACCAAAGACAGTCCAAAATTTGCACTCACTGGGAGAAGAAGAAAATGGATATAGATTGTAAGAGGAAAGTGTAATATGATTATAAAATGCGGGTGATGGAGGACGACCATCAGGCAGAGGACGACTGCTGGGGATAAAGTAATGACAAGGACGGCCGACATGCTGGGGAAATAAAGAGATCCTGATAGGGACGACCATCAAGGAAAGTAACAAGGTTCTCTGGGGATTAACATAAAGGCAATGATGGGGACGACCATCAGGTTTGTAACGTAAAGGTAAACAAAGATGGGGACGGCCATCGGGTTAACGAAATAAATGATGAGAGACGGTCATCAAAGATGAAGGACGATCACCTAGCAGGGGACAACTGCTCTGTTGGGGATAAGGATGAGGGACGGTCATCCAAGGTGAAGGACGATCACCTGGAAGGGTACGGCTGCCGAAAATATCACGACATAGGACGAATGCCGGATAGAAAAAGTCGACGATGGGGACGGCCATCGGATAAGCATGATGAAGGACGATCATCAAGAGGTGAAGGACGATCACCTAGCAGGGTACGGCTGCTCTCAGGGTTTATCATGACATAGGACGAATGTCAGATAACAAGATCAATGATGGGGACGGCCATCGGATAAAATGATGAAGGACGATCATCAAGAAGGTGAAGGACGGTCACCTAGCAGGGGACGGCTGCTAAATATCACGACATATGACGAATACCGGATAACAAAGGGGTTCCAATAATGGAGACTCCGCTGGGAAAAGGATGAGGGACGGTCATCCAAAGGTGAAGGACGATCACCTGGTAGGGTACGGCTGCCGAAAATATCATGACATAGGACGAATGTCAGATAGAAAAGAAGTAATTTTACTGGGGACTTACTGGGAAATAGTAAACACGGACGAGTTGTTTACATCCAAGAAATGAAAGGTATAAGTGTTTGACACTGTGTATAGATTAAAGATACGGACGAGCATCCTTAAGGCTATGATACAAACGAGTATCGGTAGAAACAAACGCTGACGCAAGTTCAGAGATGATGGTACGGACGAGTACCACCTGGTTAACAAAGAACACGGACGAGTGTTGAATCTGAGGGGAGATAAGTGGTGTATACAAGATACGGACGAGTATCTGTATGAGTAAAGATAAACATGAGTGAGACACAGACGAGTGTCCAACTTGCTGGGGAGTGTATGAAACGGATGAGTGTCGAGAGAGAAAGTGTATAAGTTATGATCTTATATTTGTATATGAGAGTGTAAAAGGTGTTCTGGCGATCTGTGGGGGATAAGATGACACAGACAGGTGTCGAAAGAAGTGTATTATAAACAAGTGTTTGGTTTACAATAAGTGCATAGGAAACCATGATGGGGATTGGTGACATGGACGGGTGTCAAGAGAGTATATAGATATCTGTTTGTGGTTTATATCTGCAGGGGAATGAATATGACACAGACGAGTGTCGAGTGAGTGCATATGAACATGTATTTGTGAGTGCAAAGGGGACGCTTTGGCTTTCGGCTGGGGATATGTGAGATGACACAGACGAGTGTCAGGAAGAATAGGTTATGTATAAGTATATGTTTGTGGAAAGTGTTCTGGCGATCTTACTGGGGAATGATGACACGGACGAGTGCCAAAAGGAGCATGCATCTGTTTTTTTAGGAGTGCAAAGGGACGCTTTGGCGTTCTGCGGGGACTGTGAGTCTTTATATACATTGCTGATGGAACGTTGATATGTACAGGTGACGGGTTCGAACCTGACTTGTGATTTATGCAATATGTTTGACTTTTTGCCGTAATGCTCCGTATTAGACGGAATGCTACGCTCTGAGGGGAAATATGATGTAAATGCTATGATTATGCAAAAGATACCGATCCGGGATTCAGATCCCGTTGCCTGTGGAGATCTCCGATTGATCTGCTCGAAAGAATAATATCCCATCCGGGCATGAGATCATTGGTAGATCTGATAAGATATATGACTCTGCTTGGGGAAATAGGTCACTGATAGACCTATCTTGATAATGAGGAGCCCAGCTGGGGATGTGGAAGCTTTCGTCACTTTGTTGTGCGGGAAATTCAGAGATTGCTCTTCTTGGAGAGGCTGGAGCTCTGCGGGGGGACGTTTCCATGTCTATCACTCGGTTGGGGATGAAAAAGATCACTGAACGATCTTCCTAGAGATTTCTGTGGGGATCCTGCTGAGGATGATACTTGACAACTCAGCTGGGGATATGAGCACCTTCTGGTACTGCTCTGACAGATGTGCTGGAGAAGTGATGCCTGGCAGCTCTGATGGGGAGAGAGAGCTTCTCTGGTGCTGTTTGGAAGATGTGCTGAGGAAATAACGATTTGGCAGCTTTGCTGGGGAACACCTTTCATCCCCCATGTTGCGCTTTGAATACCGACACTCCTGTTAAGACAAAGAAACGCACAAGTATCCTGAGGTATCCCTTACCGGATTCCGTCATAAGAATTTAGACACTCCCGGGAGTAAGAAATATATTTCCTGCAAGCATGTGATTAGAAAGGCGCATCTGTTTTTTATGCAAACATTATATCAAAGAGATCAGACATTTTTGCAAACGAGATAAAAATGTACAAGACGAGATGTGACTGGAAATTCTGATTTTTATTAATTTGGGTGCCCTGAATTGACAAATACAGTCAAATAAACAGATCCCCTAAAATAAGGAGATTGTTACAAAATTAAGAAACAAAGAAGGTGCTGGAAATGTTGACGACGCTTTAGTGAGCTTCCCTTTGCTATGACCCGTATGACCTTGACGTTCTTCTCATCTTGCTTTCTGAAGAAGGTTGATTTTGACCGATGCTTTAACCTTTCGAAGCTTGCCATGTTGTGAGAGATACAAACGAAATCAGAATGCAGTTGTTCGCTTATTCCCTTATTTTGCGTGGATCGCCCTTTCGGGTTTTCAATCCATCGGGATACCCATTTTTGCCTGAGCTGTCCAATGTGGCTTTTCAACTCAGCGGGTGTACATTTTTTCTTTATTTTCCCTTATTTTTGCCCGAGTCTTTTATTCTGTTTTTGACTCGCCGGGATGCCCTATTTTTGCCTGAACTTACATTCTGTTTTTATATCCAGCGGGTCATTTATGCGAAGTATTTTTTAACTGCATCTGAATTTACAGGGGATACGAAATCTTCACCATCCATAGTAGTGAGCATCAATGCTCCACCAGAGAAAACTTTCTTCACTATGAACGGACCATCGTAATTCGGAGTCCACTTGCCCCTGTGGTCTGTATGAGGAGGGAGGAGTCTTTTCAGCACAAGATCTCCTACCTGGTATTCCCGAAGCCTGACTTTCTGATCAAAGGCTTTCTTCATTCTCTTCTGATACAGCTGCCCATGACAGATTGCAGCTAATCTCTTTTCTTCAATCAAATTCAGTTGATTGTACCGGGATCGGACCCACTCTGCTTCGTTCAACTTGACATCCATCAGTACCCGCAACGAGGGTAATTCAACTTCAACAGGTAGGACTGCCTCCATACCATACACAAGCTGATACGGTGTTTCCCCAGTGGACGTTCTGATTGATGTACGGTACCCATGCAAGGCAAATGGTAGCATTTCATGCCAGTCTTTGTAGGTGACCACCATCTTTTGTACAATCTTCTTAAATGTTCTTATTAGCTGCCTCAACAACGCCATTCATCTTTGGCCTGCAAGGAGAAGAGTTATGGTGTTTCATTTTGAAGTCTCGGCACAGTTCTGCCATCATTTTGTTGTTCAAATTGGAACCGTTATCAGTGATGATTCGCTCGGGCACTCCATACCGACAAATGATGTCTCTCTTCAGGAATCAGGCTACCACTTGCCTGGTGATGTTGGCATATGAAGCTGCTTCAACCCACTTGGTGAAGTAATCAATGGCTACCAGGATGAATCTGTGGCCATTTGAAGCAGTCGGTTCAATTTTTCCAATCATATCAATGCCCCACATGGCGAAGGGCCAGGGTGAAGACATCACATTCAAAGGATTCGAAGGCACATGCACCTTGTCTGCATAGATCTGGCATTTGTGGCACTTTCTGGCATAGGCACAACAGTCTGCATCCATTGTGATCCAGTAGTAACCTGATCTTATTAATTTCTTAGCCATGGCATGTCCTCCAGCATGGGTACCGAAAGATCCTTCATGCACTTCGTGCATCAACAAGTCTGCCTCTGTCTTATCAACACATCTGAGAAGTACCATGTCAAAGTTCCTCTTGTATAACGAACCATCAACATTCAGGAAGAAACTACCAGCTAGCCTTCTTAATGTCTTCTTATCATTGAATGATGCCCCATGTGGGTATGTTTGATCCTCTAATAAGCATTTGATGTCATAGAACCAAGGCTTATCATCTTTAGCAATGTCTACTGAGAATACGTATGCTGGTCTGTCAAGTCTGGATACTGAAATCCGAGGCACAAAGTTGGCAGCTTGAACTTTGATCATGGAAGAAATGGTAGCCAGAGCATCTGCAAACTGATTTTCATCTCGAGGGATATACTCAAGTTTGACTTTGTGAAGAAAGTCAGTAATCTCCTCGTATAATTCCGGTATGGAATCAGATGCTCCTGGTGAGTGTACCATTTGCCATTGGTTTGATTGATTACCAGAGCTGAATCTCTGAATACGGTTAAAGTCTTGATCCTGAGGTCAATGGCTTCCTCAAGACCCATGATACAAGCTTCATATTCAGCTTCGTTGTTAGTGCAGTTAAAGGTGAGTTTTGCCGAGAAAGGCCTGTGAACTCCTTTAGGTGTAATAATTACTGCACCAACTCCACGACCATTCATATTAACAGCCCCATCAAACATCATTGTCCATTCTTCTTCTGGGTCAGGCCCTTCAGTGTGAACAGGCTCTTCATAATCTTTTGCTTTTATGAACATGATGTCTTCATCAGGGAAGTCAAATCTCATAGGCTGATAATCATCAATGGGTTGCTCAGCAAGATAATCGGACAATACACTGCCTTTGATGGCTTTTTGAGATGTGTACTGAATGTCGTATTCTGTGAGAATCATTTGCCATCTTGCAACCCGTCCGGTGAGTGTTGGCTTCTCAAATATGTACTTGACTGGGTCCATCTTTGAGATCAATAAGGTAGTGTGGGTCAACATATACTGCCTTAGTCGGCGAGCAGCCCACACTAAAGCACAACAAGTCATGTTGGCCCAACACACACCCCATTGACTCTTCTAATACTGTCAGGTACATTATTAGAGGTCTTCCTTCCACTGGAGGCATAATAATTGGAGGTTCTTGTAAGTACTCCTTGATTTTGTCAAAAGCCCTCTGGCAGTCTTCATTCCACCTGACCGTTTGTTCATTTCTTAACAATTTAAACAGGGTCTCACAGGTTGTAGTGAGGTGAGATATGAACCTTGAAATGTAGTTCAATCTTCCTAAGAAAACCCGAACTTCTTTTTCAGTCTTCGGTGCAGGCATCTCTTGAATGGCTTTGACTTTGTCAGGGTCAACTTCAATCCCTTTTTCACTTACAATAAATCCTAGCAGCTTACCGGATCGCACCCAAAATGTGCATTTGTTGGGGTTCAGCTTCAGCTGGTACTTTCTCAGACGCTTGAACAGCTTCAACAGATTTACCAGGTGGTCTTCTTCTGTGAGGGACTTGGCAATCATGTCATCCACATAACATTCAATTTCTTTGTGGATCATGTCGTGGAATAATGTTACCATAGCCCGTTGATAAGTGGCACCAGCATTCTTCAGTCCGAATGACATTACCTTATAACAGAATATGCCCCAGGGTGTGATGAAAGTTACCTTATAACAAGAATGACCAAAAAATTTGGAGTTATGGCCTCTGAAACCAAAACCCTAATTCCAGTTCATCTGTGCAGTTAAACCCTAGCTCTGCTTCCATGCTTTGCCAGTTCTTGTGATTCTTTGGCTTCCTTGATCTTTGGAGGATAAAATATGATGATTGAACATACATGGACCCTCTTGAGATGATTGAATACCTTTGGAGTGGCTCAGATGGATCCTAGACTGCTCAGACCACAAACCCTAGATGCAGATGAACTTGACCTAATGCAGTGAAGCAAAATGTGGTTGTAGATGCTTTGAGTAGGAAGACATTGCATATGTCGATGATGATGGTAAAAGAACTCGAAATGATTGAACAATTCAGAGACATGAGCTTGTTGTGTGAGGCTATTTCTAAGAGTGTTAAATTGGGAATGCTGAAGTTGACCAGTGAAATTGTGGAAAGGATCCGAGAAGGACAACAATCCAATTTGAAGCTGGTTGATTAGTTAACTTTGATTAACCAAAGTAACGAAGGTGAATTCAGAGTTGATGAGAATGATGTGATGAGATTCTGAGATAGAGTGTGTATTCCTGATGTTCCAAAGATTAAGAAGAGTATTTTAGGAGAAGAACATCGAAGTAGATTGAGTATCCATCCTGGTGCTACAAAGATGTACCATGATTTGCGGAAATTGTTTTGGTGGCTAGGTATGAAGAAGGATGTTGCGGAATTTGTGTATGCATGTTTGACTTGTCAGAAGTTGAAGATTGAACATCAGAAACTATTAGGTATGATGCAACCATTGAATATTCCAGAATGGAAGTGGGATAATATTTCCATGGATTTTGTGACAGGTTTGCCGAAGACTGCTAATGGAAATGATTCAATTTGGGTGATTATGGATGGATTGACTAAGTCGGCCCATTTCTTACCGATGAAGATTAATCATTCTATGCAGAAGCTAGTTGAGATGTATATTGAAGTGATTATGAAGTTGCATGGGTTACCATAGAGTATCGTATCAGATAGAGATCAACAATTTACGTCGAAATTTTTGAAGAGTTTACAAGATGCTTTGGGTACTAAGTTGAGGATGAGCTATGTTTATCATCCATAGACAGATGGTCAGACAAATAGGATTATCCAATCTTTAGAGGATTTATTGAGAGCTTGTGTGCTGGATCAAGGAGGATCTTGGGATAGTCATTTGACTTTGATTGAATTTACCTATAATAATAGTTATGATGCTAGTATTGGAATGACACCGTATGAAGCGTTGTATGGTAGACGATGTCAGACTCCATTATGTTGGTATGAATCAGGCGAGAGTGCAGTACTTGGACCTAAGATTATGCAGGAAACGACTGAGAAGATTAAGATGATACAAGAAAGAATGAAGGTTTCTCAGAGTCGACAGAAAATTTATCATGATAAGAGGAGGAAAGCTCTTGAGTTTCAAGAGGGAGACCATGTATTCTTGAGAGTTACTCTGGTGACTGGAGTCGGAAGAGCTTTGAAGTTTAGAAAACTCACTCCATGTTTTGTTGGTCCGTATTAGATTTCTCAAAGGACCAGAGCGGTAACATATCGGATTGCGTTACCACCACCGCTTGAGAATTTGCATGATGTGTTCCATGTGTCGTAATTAAGGAAGTATGTGTGCGATCATCGTATATGATTCAGATGGATGACGTTCAGGTAAGAGATAATCATACTATTGAGGCATTACCATTGCAGATAGATGGCCGAGAAATGAAGCAGTTGCAAGGAAAAGTGATTGCCTTGGTAAAGGTATTGTGGGATGGACAAGCAAGTGAAAGTTGGACTTTGGAACGCGAATCCGACTCTGTTTGTTTTAGGTAACATTTTCGAGGACGAAAATTCCTAAAGTGTGGGAGAGTGTTAACACCCAAATTTCATAATTTAATTATTTATTTAATTATTTATGAACATGTGGTATTTTGTGGTGTTGTGGTGAATTATTTTATTGAAATAATGATATTAGAATAATTGATTATTATTTAAATATAATTATTTAAAAATAAAATAAGAGAAGTTGGAGGTCTTAGGGGTAATGTTGTCTTTTGAGAAGGTTATGAGAAGGGGAATAAAGAGAGTTTTCTCATAACTCATGTTTTTGGTGAAGATGGAGAGAACGCTCTGAAGAACCAGGAGGCTGAGGTTGGGAATTCTTCAATAAGTGATCGAAAAGCTCATCTAACTAAGGTATGTGGAGTAATTCTTATTCAATATCTATAATGTATAGGTAGTCTTATGAGAAAGGGGATTTTTGAGGAAAACCTTAAGGTTATGAGGATTGTTGGTAGATTTTTGATGAATTGATATTGTTAGATGTTATAGTTGATGCTTATATGATGATAATAGGTAGAAAGACTGAATTCTGTGTTTTCTGCTGTTAAATGTTAGTTTTTGATGAGTTTGGTTGTTGCTGAGATGTGTGGAAAATCGCATGGTTTTTTGCCAAAATTCGTTGTCTTGAGCGAGTGAGTGAAACTTTAAGAGTCCCACAACCCGAAAGTAGCTCACTTAGTGAGAGCGAGGTCTGCTTAGAGAGATCTGAAATCCTTTGAAAAATGTTTTCTTGTTCCAAATGACTTGTAATGACTTGTTTTGTTGCCTTATGTTGCTATGATGTTGTTGTGAATTCTTGTCATGCTATAATAAATATGTATGAATTTGTGATGAAATGATGTTTAGATGATTATGTTGTATTATGATGATATGTAGTATTGATGACATGAGTAGGCAAAGTAGTAGATGTATGAATGATGAATAATGATGAATGCTGATGCAAGTGTTGATTATGATGATTAAATTGATATTGTTGCATCGTTGCATTCATGGCATCATTATCTTGGTGCTTCAGTCCGTTGTTAGCTTCAATCCCATCGTGTGGATTGGAGTGATATGTATTTTATATTGTGCTCCCTTGTGGAGGGTTGATGGCCTAATGTCCATCCATGATGATAATTCTGTACCACATGCATATTATGAGGATTGCATTTCATTCTTGGTGGCATAACATGATTGCATTTGTTTTATGATGATGTGATTAATTTTGTTGTATATGTGTGAGACTTGATGTAATTGATGTATTGTTGCATGTTGTCTTATAATTCCGTCTTTATATTATTTATATTGAATGTGAATTTACTCACTTTGTCTGTCTTTCGTTATGGTCTATTATGCCATTCTGTAGATACTCAAGAATAGCTCGGTGTTTGGAAGTAGCTTGAAGTGCGTCCTTTTGTTATTTATAGAGTCTAGGATGGTGTCCTGCTTTGTGTCATGTAGCATCGGGAACACTTGGATGTTTGTTGTTTGTTTTGTTGTTTAACCTTGATAAAATGATGTTTTGGGAACTAACAATTGATTTTTTATCCTATGTTGATTTAAGTTGTTAAATGATGATCCGCTACGTAACAATAATGTTGGTTTAATTATGATGCATGTTGTAACTCGTGTTACGGGACATGACACGATGATGAGTTATTTTGATGTTTTGTTGAAATGTGATAACCTTTTATGTTGAAACTCTGATTTCTTTGAATAATTTTGTATAATCATGTTGTAGGGTAAAATGGGTGTTACAAACAACACATAAGTCACCACACCTCGCTCATGAGGCATAATGTGACTTTCAAATACACTACGGGACCCACAAATAAATTCATGCCCTCAACACTCGTTGAGAGAAGATATGACATGAAGTTTTGCATACCCACAACATTATGCATTAATTAACTCCCAAGTTGGACATTGTTGGACCTGCGTCCAATAGATGGTGCAACTACCACAAGATAAATGGTTATCACATTGACAATTACTACTAGCTTAATTACCCAACCCAATGGAGAGATTGAGGTTCTTATTCAAAAAGCTACATGAAAAAAAATGCATAAAGAGAAACTCTTAGCAAATGGGAGAAAGGTCTAGAATTCAGGGGATAGATAAACTCAGAAGCTTTCGGTCTTGAAAAGATAAAGATCCAACGAGAAGAGAAGAAGATATGTTATTCCACCACACTCTCAATACATAGCAAGAGAGTTTGTAGGGGGCGGAAAATCAAGATCATTCCATAGAAGATATGTTCATCAAGTCAAGGCGGGGAAGATTATGTTCAATGAAATTGTAGGAGTATGCCAACAACCGAATATACTTTCAGTGAGTTGAGGGTATTTTCTCCATGCACACTAAAATTCTGAAGCTTTTCATTTGTAGTCTATAACTTCACATCAAATTTATTTTCATCGTTTCTTTTGTTGCATATCTATTTATCATGAATTCTAATTTTTATTGTTCTGCGTGTTGAGTTTCAATTTTTCAATTCAAAATTGTGACAAATTAATTGGATTGTGTTAATTAGAAGTAGAAAGGCATGTGTTTGAAGTACACTTAGAACTCACAATAGCTTTTTTATCAAACGAAGGCAATAAGATTAATGAACACACAAACCAAAGATACAATAGGAGCCACCAAACGAGGGATATGACCAATCCAGATCCTAGTGCCTAAGGATTTGCCAACCCCCGCCATATGATGGCCATCCGAATTATTGTCACGACTAACATACATCCGAGTTGCATCAATTTTTTTCCTTAGAGTGTGTTTGGGTGAGGTAATTGAGAATTTGTAAGAAATTCAAAATTCTAAGCATTTTAAATGATTAATTTGAAATTCATTCATTTTTAAATTCATTTGTTTGGATGGGGTATTAAAATGATTCATTGTTAAAATTTTGGGATCATTTTCATAAATTTTAAAACTTTTGAGTCAAATTTAAAATATGAAAAATAGAGACCAATTTGCAATTTTTGAAAATTTTAACGGACTAATTTGACAATTTTTAGGGACTTATTTGCAATTATTTGAGAATTTTAAGGATCAATTTGAAATTTTCATAAAATATGAGGACCATCTTTCAAAATTTAAAAAAATAATAGTAAACAATTTAACATTTGCATTATATAGAGTGATGGAGTAATTTAAAATTCTCCACTTTTTGGTGTCATTTGAAATTCCTTAAATTTAACTTGAATAAAATACTTCATAAATTTACATCATTTTAACAATTTTATATATTTTTTTATCCAAACAATGTGTTTTGGTCAAGTCATTTTAAATTTCCTAAAAAAATTACTCTCTCTCGTTAAAATGTTTCATTCAAACACACTCTAAGATAATTTTACAATAATTAACAATAAGATCTAATGCAACAATATAGTCAACACCATTAACACAATCCACTAAAACTAAAGCATCAAACTGGATGATGAAACTCTCAATCTTCAACTCCATGGCCGAATGAAGGCTCTATCAGATAGCAAGAATCTCTGCTACACTAACATCAACATGATTGGAGATACGATTAGAAGCAACCAGAAAGATATTACCAGTTGGGTCTTTTATGACACAACCAAGCGCAATGGTACCATCAGGAAAACATCCCGCATCTGACTGCACCATCTAAGAATATGCACCAGACTGTCTATATCTTCCCAGATTTCCTGGGCCACCTGCACGAGGGTCAGGGGATGCAGCATTGAAGACAACATTATTCCTCGTCTTCCAGATTTTCAACTAGGTTGTCATCACTAATTGGCCAACCACAAATCTTTGTTCACAATGGACTCAGATATCCAATCCAAAATATCATAGGCAATATGTATACAGACACCCAAATGGGAGGCAAAAAAGACTCTTTTGGAGAAATCACATTGCATGAATAAATGAAGAGAGTTCTCAGGATGCAATTGACATAAAGGACAAGAGAAATCTAAAAGGATACATTTTTTATTGCTTAGGTTGACTTTAGTTGGCAAAATGTCCTCAGCAAGTCTCCTAGTTAAATTTTTTATTCGTTCATTGACAATTACCTTCCAAAGATTCTTTCACACCTTATGCTTCACCCTGGTTGATGGTTCTGATTTGATGACACGCCTAAGTTCCCCAATTAAATGATACACAGACTTGACCAAGAACTCACCATATCATTTTAGCCATTTGAAAATATTAATTTGTTTCAAAACATATTGATATCATTTGTTCATTTAGGACACACTAGTCAAGGACAACCCAACATATTTGGAGATATCATTTGTATAATTAGGACACACTAATAAGGGCCGATCCAACATATTTGGAGATTAAGGTGAAATTTAAGTCAAAATATTTTTAAGAATAACAATAAAATAAAAAATTAAGAACGATTTTAATTTATTGTAAGACTTAATGCCGATCCAACATATTTAGAGATTAAGGTGAAATTTAAGTCAATATTTTTAAGAATAACAATAAAATAAAAAATTAAGAACGATTTTAATTTATTGTAAGACTTAATATATGCATCAATATTAATGTCAATAAAAAATTATATAAAACTATGTATAATTCTAATACATTGCTTTTTTATTTTAATTTTAAAAATGATTAATATTCTGTTATTGTTTATGCACAACATAAATTCTATAATTCTAATACAATAATTTTTGTTGTGCATAAACAATAATAGAGTTTTAATCATTTTTAAAATTAAAATTAAAAAAAAACAATGTATTAGAATTATAAGTAGTTTCATATTTTTTTTTTACATTAGCATTGATGCATATATTAAGTCTTACAATAAATTAGAATCATAATTAATAACTCATCAACTATCAACTATATATCAACTAATATTACATATTATTAAATACCCTAAATTATCTTTTTGTGTTAATAAAATTTACATTATATTAGAGACTATTCAATAATTAAATAATATATCAATTAATAAAATATAATGTTTTAGTCATTCATACATTATCAAATAGCAACAAAAGTCATCATATTTAGACAAGAAATTCTCATTCAATATACAAAAATAAGATTAGACAAAAGTGAAATAAAAAACATAAAATAGTAGTATAAAACAATATAAAAAAGTTACAATAAAAAGGAAAAGCAGAGGAGGGGAAAAATTAGTGAAGATGAAAAAAATAGAGCATAAGATATGTGATATTATATAAGAAAGGTGCAATAAAAATATAATTGGAAGAGAAAACAATAATATAAAAAGGATAAGATGAAGATGAAAAAGAAAGAGCATAAGATAAGAGAGATTATAGTAGAAGATGTGAGATGTACATAGAAAAGATGATGAGAAGAATGTGCGATACTACTCGAAGAGATTTGAGAAGGTTGAAACTAAAACCCTAAGCGTGTGTAAGAGAATATTTTTATGCTTAAGACATAATAGGTTTGGGTTTTCGGTTGGATGTGGGATAAGTAAAATTTGGGTTGTAACATAATACGGTCTGGTTTGGTTTAGTTCGGTATGCAAAATACAAACCGCAAACCAAACCAAATAGCACTGTTTTGTTAAAAAAATGACCCAAACAATCTGAACCAAGTGCAATTTTTGCGGTTTCGATTTAGTTTGGTTTGCGGTTTTCTATTCGGTTGGTTTGGTTTCGAACACCCCTACAATTAAGTAAGTCATTTCAAATTTACATGTATAATTAAAAGTGTAATCGGTTCGGTTTGGACCATTTTTTAATAATAAAAAATTGTCCATACTGATGATATCTCCACCGGTTTGGTTCGCTTCAGTTTTTATTGTTTTTTGAAAATGGAACCAAACCAAACTAACCGGTTTGGTTTGGCTGATCGGTTTACAACACTTTTTTTCTAAACATAATATTTATTTGTGTATCATTTGCTCTAATATTGTTCGATGTTTTCTTATCCTATTATTTTTTAAAATAATACATTTCATATGATATATTTCATGCTCTACTTTTCAAACAACTTACAAGTTGTTCTAAATCCATACGAAATATTTACATAATTTTCATTGCATTATGAAATACGTTTACTACGTGGAATCAAGATTCTCATGATCAACTTTTGTTTTGATGAAGATAAACCACATGATAAGAAGGCAAAGATGTTCATTCATTTTAAAAGTATCGTGTTAAAATAAGAATCGGGAGAAAGCTTGATGTGAAGAATAATCTCTTTGGAAGGTATAATGAAAATCTTCATCAAGTATTTAAGTCCTAGTTGTTCAATCTAATCAAAAATCATTTGCATTACATGATCACACTTTCACAAAAAAAATTTCAATTTTTTTTCTAAGTTGTGGCCAGAGCAATCGACTGTACCTTTGTAGCAATTGATTGCATGCTCAAATTTTTACTCATTTTTTGCCTCTGTTTTTGGTGCAATCGATTGGCCTTTTAGTGCAATAGATTGCATGCTTGAAAAATTCAATTTATTTGTGTTTCTGTTTGTGGTGCAATCGATTGCTGCTTAGGTGCAATCGATTGCTAACTGTGTGTTTTTGAAAAATTGCTTTAAAAAATTGCACCTCTTCATCCATTCTTTCATGAATTGTTTCCTACGAATCATGGCGATTGTTCATGATATTTTCTGAAGAATTGCATGATGTTTCAAGGGGTGCTTATGATCTTATAAATACCTTATCTTTCAATTTTTCAAAATCACCTCTTTCAAAATCTCTTTCTTAAAAAAAATTGCAAAAAGTTTTACTTTCCACATCTTGAACAAGTTATTTTCATAAGAATTTTCTGCATATTTTCAACAGAAATTCTTGAGCAACAAAATCTTAAATAGTTGTGAAAATTATCATTGAAAAAGAAGATCAATCATAGTATTGATAAACATTGTATATACAACTTTCATACTCATTGTAAATTAACCATTGTAATTATTTTCCTTGCTATTCAGGATTGTTGAAAGCAAGTGTGTGCATTGAAGAGGATTGTTCTTCTTGCACTTAGTGTTCATATTTTAAAGGTTTTAAGAACCTTTAATCTCTCTATAGGTTAGATATCAAGAATCACCATTGGTGTGAATATGTTGTACAATAATTCTAACTATAGTGAAATCTCTCTAGGTTGGAAAGGGGACTAGATGTACCTTCATTGATAAAAACCAGAATTTTTTTAAAGAACCTAATTCACCCCCTCTTAGGTGCAACTCAGACTTTCAATTGACATCAGAGCGGGTTTTAGGTAACCTATTCCTAATCAATTCAAAATGTCTTCCACAAACAACAATCTTGTGTTTAAAGATGGTGGTAGTAGCAACAAGCCTCCACTGTTTTGTGGTGAATACTTTGATTTCTGGAAAATTCGCATGAAGGCTCATTTAGAGGCACAAGGTGATAAAATATGGGATGCTGTCCAAAATGGCCATTTCATTCCTTCAACGGTTGTTAATGGTGTTGGATCAACAAAGCCTAAAGGTTCATGGGATGACGATGATAAAAAGAAGGTTCTCTATGACAAAAGGCAATCAATATTCTACAAAGTGCACTAAACATGGATGGATTCTTTCGTGTCTCAACATGTACATCGACAAAACAAATCTGGGATACTTTGGTGGAAACTCATGAAGAAATCGCCAAACTTAAAAGATCGAGAATGAATACAATGAGTCAGGAGTACAAATTATTCAGAATGCAACCAGGAGAATCAATCCTTGATTTGCAGAAAAGATTTGTGCACTTGACAGATCATTTTACGGAACTTGGTAAGACTTTAACCAACGATGAACTTAATCTTAAAGATCTTAGATCTTTGTCCAGAGAATGACAACCCAAAGTGACAACGATATCCGAAAAGAAAAGTCTATCCACGATGACATCCGCTACATTGTTTGGAAAACTTCAAGAATATGAGACAAAACTTGGGGGATTGGAAAAGCATGAGAATCAAGAGAAGAAATCTAAAAGCATCACACTAAAGGTTGATTCCAAAGAAGTTGAAAAAGAAGGTAATCCTGTTGAAGACGAAAATTTTATGCTTCTTGTAAAAAGGTTATGAAAGTATTTTGGTTATAAGAATAATATTGGTAATTCTAACTATATCAAAAGGAAGAAATTTTCAAAGAACAAATAGAAGGAAACATCAAAATCCACACAAGATATCAAATGCTATGAATATGGAAAACCAGGGCATATCAAACCAAGCTATCCTAAACTCTCAAAGAACGGTGGCTATAAAGGCCAAAAGGATTACAAGAAAATAAGGCCTTTGTTGCTTGGGAGGATAACGAGATAAGCTCTTCATCAGACTCAGGCAAGGATCAAAGCACAAATCTAGCATTGATGGCCTCACACCATTCCGACGATGAAGACAACAAGGTTAACAATAATTTTTCAATTTATGATAGTGATGCTTAAGGAGCAATTGATGAACTATTAAGTGAATGCAAAATTCTATACAAAACAATTTCATTACAAAAGAAACAAATCTCAACTTTAGAAGAAAAGGTTGAGACCATGGAAAATGATTTCAAAGATGGAAAACAAAAATTAATTAGTGATCAAAAAATAATTTTGTATGCACAAAGTGTGAGTCACTTTCATTCCAAATTGTCCAATTAAAAAAACTTCTTGAAAAGTATGAAAAAAGACAAATTGGATTAGAGTGTATTCTTAGTCAACAAAGGTATTCAAATGATAAGAGCGGTCTTGGTTACTCAAAATTTTCTAAACCAACTTCTATCAAGACCATCTTTGTAAAGGCTAGTGAAAAAACTCCTAAAGTGAAAGTGGACAAAGCCTAAAGTTGTTCATCAATATCCTTAGAAGAAAATATTTGGTAAAAAGAAGTCTTATCCTCCAAGTTACAAAATTAACTTTGAGCCCACCTGTTTTTATTGTGGTATTAAAGGCCATACACCTAATGCCTGTTATGTAAGAAACTTTAGCGTAGCAAAAGGGCATTATGTGTGGGTCAAGAAAGGAAATAACTATGAAGGACCCAAGGAAATTTGGATACCTAATGAAACTTAAACTTGTTTTGTAGGTATGCTTGAAGACCTCTTCAAATCAATGGTATCTTGATAGTGGGTGTTCAAGGCAGATGACGGGAGATCTAAACAAATTTTCACATCTAACGCTTAAGACCAAAGGATATGTGTCCTATGGTGATAACAACAAAGGAAAGATCCTTGGTGTAGGCATCATTGGTACACTGCCTTTAACAACCATAGAAGATGTCCTATATGTAAAAGGTCTAAAGCATAACCTCCTTAACATTAGCCAATTGTGTGACAGAGGATTCAAAATCAATTTCACCAAAGATGAATGTTTGATAGAAAACGAAGTCACTCATGAGGTAATGTTAAAAGGTAAGAGAATTAACAATATTTTTATGATTTCCCTTGATAACATATATTTGAAGGTTAAGTGACTTATGGAGGACAAAAACGACTCTTGGTTATGGCACAAAAGGATTGCTCACATTCACATGGAGCACTTGAACAAATTGATCAAACATGACTTAGTTGTTGGACTTCCGAAGATCAAATTCATCAAAGATAAATTATGTGATGCTTGCCAAAAAGGGAAACAAACAAAGTCAACTTTTAAATCCAATAATGTGGTGTCCACAACAAGGCCACTACAATTGTTACACATGGATCTTTTTGGTCCATCAAGAACAAAGAGCTTCGGAGGTAATGTTTATGCATTAGTTATTGTTGATGACTTCTCTAAATAAACATGGACTTTATTCTTAGTGCAGAAAATTGAAGCTCTCAAGGCATTCAAGAAGTTTGCAAAATAAATTCAGAATGAGAAGTCAATTTCAATTATCTCCATTAGAAGCGACCATGATGGAGAGTTCCTAAATGCTTTATTTAAAGAATTTTGTGAGGAACATGGAATATCATAGAACGTCTCCGCACCAAGAACCCCACAACAAAATGGTGTCATAGAAAGGAAGAATAAATCATTGGTAGAACTTGCAAGAACAATGCTTAGCGATTCAAACCTTCCTAATTTTTTTTGGGCGGATGCGGTAAGCACAACTTGTTTTGTAAGTAATCGTGTCAATATTTTAACTATTCTCAAGAAGACTCCCTATGAACTTTTCAAAGGGAGGAAACCAAATATATCATTCTTTCACATCTGTGGATGCAAATGCTTTCTCTTGAACAACGACAAAGATAATCTTGGTAAGTTTGACGAAAAGTCGGATGAAGGTATATTTCTTGGCTATTCTCTTTCAAGTAAGGATTTTAGAATCTATAATAAAATAACCTTAACTATAGAAGAATCTATGCATGTATCTTTTGATGAATCTAACCCCTCCAAGGAGGATAAAGTTATTGTTGATAATGATGATGATGATGTAGTAGAAACCTCTCAAGAGAATACTTTCAATGATGTTGCAAATGATCAACCAAAACAACAACACGATGATTCATAACAAGTTGAAGAATAAAATAATCTACCTATAGAATGGAGGACTCATAGAGATCACCCGATCAATAAAGTTATTGGTGACATTAGTCAAGGTGTAACAACAAGGTTCAATCTTAAGGATGCTTGTCTAAACATGACGTTTGTGTCTCAAATTGAACCAACTAAAATCGATGAAGCTTTAGGCGATGATCAATGGATAATAGCTATGCAAGAGGAACTAAATCAATTTGAAAGAAATCAAGTTTAGAGTCTTGTCCCTAGGCCAAGCAATAGGCAAATCATAGGAACAAGATGGATCTTCAAAAACAAACTTGATGAAAATGGAATAATAGTTTGAAATAAAGCAAGATTAGCTGCACAAGGATACAACCAAGAAGAATGAATCGATTTTGAAGAAACATTCGCTCCAGTTGCAAGGTTAGAAGCAATTAGACTTTTATTAGCTTATGCTTGTTCTATGAATTTCCAGCTTTTCCAAATGGACGTCAATCGTGTATTCTTGAATGGATTTATAAATGAAGAAGTTTATGTCAAGAGACCCCATGTATTTGAAGATTATAAGAATACCTCTCATGTCTTCAAATTAAAGAAAGCTCTTTATGGATTAAAACAAGCACCAAGATCATGGTATGATCACCTCATTAATTTCTTATGTGACAAAGGCTTTGAAAAAGGAAAGGTTGACAAAACCTTGTTCATCAAGAAAATTAAAGAAGATACTCTTTTGGTGCAAGTATATGTTGATGACATAATCTTCAGATCAACCAACACAGATTTATGTGAAGAATTCTCATTCATGATGCAAGGAGAATTTGAAATGTCTATGATGGGAAAAATGAATTATTTTCTAGGACTGCAAATCAAGCAACTCAAAGATGGCATCTTTATCAATCAATCCAAATATTGTAAAGAATTATTGAAGAGATTTGATATGGACAATTGCAATACATTGTCAACACCTATGGGATCTAGTACATATGTAGATCAAGATGAATCTGGTGTTTCGGTTGATATCACAAAATATAAAGGTATGATTGGCTCCTTACTATATTTGACGGCAAGCCGTTCTGACATAATGTTCATTGTTTGTCCATGTGCTCGATTTAAAGAAAACCTAAAGGAATCTAATCTCATGGAAGTCAAGCGGATCATGAAGTATCTCAAAGGAACAACAAATGTCGGCCTATGGTATCCTAAAGGTAGTATTTTCAATTTAATTAGATACTCTGACGCGAATTATGTAGGATGTAAAACAGATAGGAAAAAAACAGGTGGAACATGTCACATCTTTGGAAATGCGTTAGTCTCGTGGGCAAGCAAAAACAAGCATGTATAGCACTCATTATGGTCGAAGCAGAATACATAACAACAAGTAGCTATTGTGCACATATACTTTGGCTCAATAAACAACTTTGTGACTACGAACTCGATCTAGGATGCATTCCTCCATGTTGTGACAACACCAATGCGATCAACATTACCAGGAATCCGGTCATGCATTCAAGGACCAAGCATATTGACATATGACATCATTTTCTATGAGCTCATGTACTTCAAGGAGATGTCGAGGTAACCTTCGTGGATACTCACAATCAAATTGCAAATATTTTCACAAAGCATTTGGAAAAGTAACCCTTCTTCAAAATTTAGAGAGAACTCAATTTTTTTGATGAAAACAATATTTAATTATGAGAGATCATCAACCATGGTACACGCTATCTTTTCTCTACACAAAATATACTAATATAACATGTTTTTTGATATTTCAAATGTTATATATATGTATGGAAAATGATGATGTTCATGGTTATTCTATCCTTTCAACTACCCTATCAACTATTCCCTTGATCAATCAATGTCTTTGACCACCAATTACTCATTTCTTACACCTTTTACCAACCTTATTTACCTTCCCCAACAAAGATTAATCTTCCAACATTGACTTCACTTATTCCAACGTTGACCACACATCTTCCAACTTTGAATACATTAATTCAAAATCTTGACCACACTTATTCCCACAAGATTCTCTTCTCACAAAATCACTATAAAACCACACTATATCTCACACAACTCTCATCATCTCTTCAAAAAACCTAATTCTACAAATCTCCTCTCCCTCAAAAACCCTAAACCAAAGAACTATCATCATTTCTCCATGGCTTCTCGTCCAAAACGAAAAGCTTCTGCTAAAGACAAAGGCAAAACTCCATCATCATCATCTTCGGAGACTCCACTCGTGCTTCAACATCTATCCGAAGACGAACATGAGAGATTTGCAACATATTTTTAGAAAAATATTGTCCAAACTCCCAAATACGTTATTAGCTCCTCCTTTCCTGAAGAATGCTTTACCTTCCAAAAATATTTAATTAATTGTGGCTTGGAATCATTGATATCTTCATCTGAGCCATATTATCCGGATTTAGTAAGACTATTTTTTAGAAACTTACACATGGAAGAAGGAGAATTTGTCACATCTGTTAGAGGCAAAATAATTTATCTCATCTCAAGAATTCTTGGAAATATTCTGAAGATTCCAGGTTCTGGAGGCACTCTCTATGATGAAGAAGATGAATTATGGAATGATTATAGCAAAAGAAAATTCAACTATAGCATCAGGAGAATAAAACCAGCAGAATTTCATGTCAAACGTGTAAGATCCATGGGCGGCATGGAACCTTCTCGAGCCACCTGGTTTGCCGGTATTTTCAATATTAATGATAGGTATGTAAGTTCTATAAATTGGCATTAATTTTGTAAAACAAATATAGCAGCAGTGTGTATGTACAGGATCTTTGCAAAACAAAGAATATATAAAGCAAAGAATCCTTTTGTGTGCGCCCAAACATGTTGTGTTGAAATGTTTCAACATATGGAACTACATGTCGAAGAAGATGTCAAGATAGTTCATTCGACATCATGAACTGCTGAATATGGATTGAAGTTTCTGTTTTGGTTTCAACAGAAACAGTTTATTTGAAGATTTAAATCAATCCAATGGCGTTGATTGTAGAAGATCTTGAAGACTCAAATCTAAATTGAAGACAAATATTGAAAAATAGAGTTTCTATATTTAGAGATATTTTAGGAGTTTTTATATTTGAAGATCTTTTTGTATTATTTGTAGAAGATTTTTCTGCACTATTTGTAGCAGCTATTGTTGTGATTGTTTAGGCCCAAATCCATTTGGGAATAGGTTATAAAAGAAACCTTTTAACCTAATTTAGAAACAACCAACCAAACCGAAAATGTAACATCATTAGGGTTGTTTTCTTGTGCATTCATAAGCAACAAGGAACCATGTTGTGGTTGTTTATGTGTAAACCTCGTAGCTGTTAAGTAAGAGGTGGATTGTACATAACTGAAGCTGCTAAGCAAGGTTAATGTATTGTAATGGAAATGTTGATTCTATTGTGGATTGTTGTATAGGTTTGAAGCCGTCAATATCAGCAACTGATTGTTGGCACTGTGAGACATCACTGAGGTGATTGGAAGTGAGGATGAGTTTCTCATATTTAGGAGTTCCTAAGTAGAAGTTGCACAAGTAGTGATTAAGTGAGAAGACTGTAAACTGTAAGTGTTTGCTGAGAAGTCTTTGAATTGATACTACATAGTGGATTTCCTTCATGGCTTGGTAGCCCCCAAAGTAGATTGATTTGATCGAACTAGGTTAACAATTCTGTTGTGTTCTTTATAACTTTTTTGTTTTATGTTTTTGCAGTACCTGAACTGAATGTTCTATCAGATGTCATAACATCCTGAAGCGTGTTTGACTCTGATATATCAGAATTTTAAATGTGTTGTTGTGTATGCCTTACCATGTTTATAAGTAACAGATAAGATATCTCAACATCATATTCTACATCTGAGTCTGTCATACCATAATTTCAATTGGTATCAGAGCAGGCATCTTAGTCTATTCTAGATGAGATCCAATGGCGATACTTTCTGGTTCATGGTCAAGGTAGAAGGGTTCTACTGAAAAGTTGTTTAGATGTGTGAATGATCCTTAGAAGTGGAGGATGGATTGTTCTATTGTGGTAGCATGTGGTTCGTGCTGCTATTGTAATAGGTTTGATTTATTTTCAAACCTATGGTTGCTGGTGTCACTTGGAGATAATTGCTAGGGATAATTTGTGACACTTGAAGCTTCTAAGGAGTTTGTTATCCACTGCTTATCTATCTGATAACTCCTTTGTGTGAGAAGGTTTCTCTTCTCAGGAGATATATCCTATGGTTTTGGGGATATATGTCTATCTGCCTTTGTCAATTGTGCTAATGATACTTGAAGACTCTTTTTCAATTCCACTCAAGGCACTGTGAAGAGAAGTGGTTGTTTGGAGATCTAAAGACTGCTATTAACAGACCTATCTTCTGTCTGTAGATCTTTGTGTGATCCTTGGAATGATGTTTTATCCTAAGATAGAACATCACATCAGAATTAGGCATGATTCTATTCTCCAAGGAATGGCTATATAGATGATTGGGTGCTAAACTACTGTGTTTATTTCACAAGTGTTTGGAACCTACTCCTGATCTGGAAGAGGAGGCATTTGTATGGTGTGTCTAAGAAAGTTCTAGCCCTGGAACTTTTCTGAGCTATAGGTGTTGATCAAGGAGTGATCGACATGTTTTTATCTCCCGAGGAAAATTTATTTCTGGTCCTTGCTACAAGAGTGAAGTACCTGAGCTTCAAGGAGGATTATTTTAGAGAGACTCCTTATACATTGAAGGCCAAGTTGTGTCAACTGGTGGAGTTGAATGATGTGGATATAGCTGATCAGTAGTTATATTATGTGTGAGGACATCTCAATTCAGTCTGATTACTGAGCCTGAACGAGAAGTCTGTTGGAGTGTCCTAGCTGCTGCTTATATCTATGTTTTGGAAGCCTAATCAACTGCTAATGGTTGATTCCCATGTGCCCCTGCATATGTTTGTTGTGGAGGTTTGTGTAACTACTATTGATGTTTGAACAAATGTTGGAACATCATCTCAAAAAGTATTAGATATCTGCAGAAGAAGATGAAGAAGTCGGACTCATGTCCTACCTTGTGTGAGAAGGTAACCTTATCTGACCTTTAGTCAATACCTTGATGGGAGACTTAGTATTTGTCTATTGTTTTTATGATGCATAAAGGTGGATACTTGGACAAGAGACTTAGTATTTATCTGAGAAGTATGCATATCTGCAGTCTGAATCTTATGGTTCAGAAAGTATTCTGAGTAAATAATGCTCATCTTCAAAAAGGAGCTTTGGTTGTTCATGAAAGGGGGAGTTAAGTAGTTCCATCTATGGTGTTTTGGTGCAAGAGTGCATACTAGTTTTGGTGGATGCAGCTAGAAAATTGTTCTTTCCATGACAAGGAAGGTGGTTATAATCATGAAGTTATTATTAATCAATCATCAGGACTTTGTGAAGGTTGTACTTAGGGAGAAATGTCATCCTTGGTATTGTTGCAAGGTGTAGTTCTGAACTATTCCTTCTGAAGATTCAGACAGTGGAAGGTTTGAAGACTTTGGAGAAACATTGTAAGTTTCTCATCAATATGTGTTATTGGTAGGAATTTCTGCAAATTCAACTGGATGGAGGTTGTCTACTCAAACTTGGTAATCAAATCAAGTCTAAGAGAGCATGGAACTCTTGTTCTATAAAGGAAGGAGGTTCTTTCAAGTTGAAGAAGAAGGAGCTGAATTTAACATCTAGTTGTGGACTAACAATGTTCAAACATCTAGTTCAACATCAGACTCTAATTGGTGAAGTGGCACGTCAATTTAAGATATAATGATCTACAAGGATTGAATGCTTCATAAGGTCTATTATCGTGACAACTTGGTGAATATCAACTTTATTGATCAGGATATCTTTGGAAGATTTCTGATAAACGTGAAAAAGAAAAGTGTGGCAATTGGCTTTTTAATACGAGGATTCATAAAGAAGGTGATCAAAGTGTGGCAATTGGTTGATCTCTACAGTGGATTCGAAGAATCAAGATAATCAGATTGTGGCAGTTGGTTGTTCTTGAGGATTGTCTTGGAACAAATTGCTCTTGGGAAGAAGAGTGATGAGTTGAAGACTCAAGGAGATTTGTTCTTCTTGAAGGTGGGTGAGAGTTTAACTCTCTTTCTGGATTTCTGATTCAAGCTGGTGGCACAATGCAATTGAAGATTTTTAGTTCTTGGATTACTATGATATAGTAAGTCCAGTTGGTGGAGTACATCTAGGATCATGGTGATAAGGTCTTAGTGTGTGGAAAATGTTCTAACTATGTGTTAGTACATTATCTTGGGTGTTTGTCTACATGGTTTATATTCTTAGCCTACCTAATCATATGGGATAATGATGAAGTATATGACCTGTATTGGAAGAAACATGTAGAAGAAACTGAAGTAGATCAAGTATTGATTGCTTGGAAGTCTGTTTATGGAAATTCATTCTAATGTCAGAATTAGTGTGAATGTGTTTTGTCTGGATTGTATGGCCAAAGGACTGTAAAGATATTATTATGAGCCAGTTTCAAGAACCTGTGTGCAGAAGATGTTCAGCTTGTGTAGTCTGTGGTAACTACAAACCAATAAGGGATCATGTGTGTTTTGGTACTCGAAGCGAATGTTTCAATTGAGAATTAAACAGTGGGTGAGCTCTTGAAGACATGAAGATGCGTCTTATGTTTTCCTATCATCATAGTGCAGAGAAGCATGAAGTATCCTAGTTAGGGGGAGTATGTTACAAGTTTGTGCAACTGATTTTGTGGAGTTAAGGGGGAGTAATACCTTAATCAGGTTATGTGATGTTACACAACATGTTGTGACATGTGCTACTAAGTATGTCTTCTTGATAAATTTTTATTACTTAGTGGTTCTGGTGTGCATGTCTGTGTGATCCAGATGAAAAGTGTCCAAGGGTGTCCAGAAGATTCTATAAAGTCTATTTGGAATAAAGCTGTTTTTTTTAGGTTGCTTTGGAGTCTTCGGGGGATGTGGACAATGTTGTAGTGGGTTGTCAGAATATGTTTCAGAACATGTGAGTTAAGGATGACCAGGTTTGCTGTATGGACAGTACAAGTGTAAAACGCATGCTGATTCAAAGCTCTTTCTGGCCGGTTCACTTTATTGGGTAGAGATGCTTTTGTGCCTAAAATGACAGGTTGTTGACCAGGAATGCATCTGTTCCTAGGCATCATCGTCACTCTCAAGGTTTGCTTGTGCTATTTATAGAGATTAGATTATCTCCTTCAGCCAGTGCGTAGTTTTCATTCCTCTTCCTTCATATGTGGTTCGTGTGTTTCTGGGAGAGTAATGCATGGGTTTAGCAATGTGTTTTTGATGGTTGTTTTTGCCAATTTTTGGCTAAAAAGGGGGGAGAAAGCCTGGTGTTGTGTCTAGTGATGTGATGAGGCTGAAGTATGTGTTCCAATGTCTATATTGGATGTGTTGTGTATGAGTGGCCTGTGGAATAGCTAGAGATGTCAATATGGATGATGTAGCTTGTCTTTGTGACTTGTGTCCTGAGTTGTGAACACATTTGTGACTTGTGTTCTGAGTTCCATAAGAGAATGAATACATTTTTCTCTTATGAAACCATTGGTCTCTAAGAAGAGGGATATTTTTGGGGACCTGAATGGATAGGGGTAGTACTGAGTCTGTTCTTTCAAGAGCTCTAGACTTTCTGCTCAGAGTTCAGGAGGTATTTCTCAGAATTCAGGAGGACTTTCTACTTCTTGTCCATTGCTATTTCCACTGAAAGAAGAGCTAGGCCAGCGTGGAAGATGTCAAGTAACATGTCCTAAGATGATCAAGAAAAGGTTGATGTTTCCACTTTTGTTTTTGCTGCTGTATTTTCTTGATGAATTTTTAATATATTTGTTTTAGCCAAAATTTTCCAAAGGGGGAGATTGTAAGTTCTGTAAATTAGCATTAATTTTGTAAAACAAATATAGCAGCAGTGTGTATGTACATGATCTTTGCAAAACAAAGAATATATAAAGCAAAGAATCCTTTTGTGTGCGTCCAAACATGTTGTGTTGAAATGTTTCAACATCTGCAATAACATGTCGAAGAAGATGTCAAGACAGTTCATTCGACATCATGAACTACTGAAGATGGATTGAAGTTTCTGTTTTGGTTTAAACAAAAATAGTTTATTTGAAGATTTAAATCAATCCAATGGCGCTGATTATAGAAGATCTTGAAGACTCAAATTTAAATTGAAGACAAATATTAAAAAATATAGAGTTTCTATATTTAGAGATATTTTAGGAGTTTTTATATTTGAAGATCTTTTTGTATTATTTGTAGCAGATTTTTCTGCATTATTTGTAGCAGCTTTTGTTGTGATTGTTTAGGCCTAAATCCAGTTGCGAATATGTTATAAAAGAAACTTTGTAACCTAGTTTAGAAACAACCAACCAAACCGAAAATGTAACATTATTAGGGTTTTATTCTTGTGTAACTGTAAGCAACAAGGAACCCTGTTGTTGCTGTTTACATGTAAACCTTGAAGTTGCTAAGTAAGAGGTGGATTGCACTTAACTAAAGCTACTAAGAAAGGCTAATGTATTGTAATGGAAGTGTTGCTTCTATTGTGGATTATTGTATATGTTTGAAGCCGTCAATATCAGCAACTGACTGTTGGCATTATGAGACATCACTGAGGTGATTGGAATTGAGGATGAGTTTCTCATATTTAGGAGTTCCTAAGTAGAAGTTGCACAAGTAGTGATTAAGTGAGAAGACTGTAAACTGTAGGTGTTTTCTGAGAAGTCTTTGAATTGATACTACATAGTGGTTTTCCTTCCTGGCTTGGTAGCCCCCAGAGTAGATTGAATTGATCAAACTGGGTTAACAATTATGTTGTGTTCTTTATAGCTTTTCTGTTTTATGTTTATGTAATATCTGAACTGAATGTTCTATCAGATGTTACAACATCTTGAAGCATGTTTGACTTTGATATACCAAAATTTTAAATGTGTTGTTGTGTATGCCTTACCATGTTTATAATTAAAAGAGAAGATTTCTCAACATCATATTCAGGCTATTTCATTATCTTATGATGTACATTATGTTTCCAAGGGTTGTAAATTATTGCATGGTGACTGACCTAGAAATTCAGATTTTATATGCTCTAAAGAATGGGATCAAAGTGAATTGGGCTTGGCTAATCATGGCTCACATCTAACATTCAATGCAAAATAGTTGTTTTTGCCGTATGCATGGTTCATTACCCGGATTTTGGAAGATTTTCAAATGGATTTCGAAGGCTTTGAGATGTGTCACATGAACTCAAACTCCAACAAAATTTCCATCAAGAATGTGGATTTTAGAATGGGTGTGAAATATGACCCAGAAACCAAGACTATTGTCTACCTTGGTGAGGATGCAACTATAAATGACGGAAATGAGCAAGAAAATGAAGAAAATGATGTTGTTCCTCCTCAACCTACTCCAAGTGGCCCTAGAAACCAAGACCTTATAATTTAATGGCTCAACAATTTGCAAATCTCAACACTACCATCAATGACCGATATAATGCAATTGATGAGTCGACCAACACTAGGATCACCAATTTCCAAGAAGGAGTTAATCAACATTTCTCATATATCTACTCTCATCTGTACATTCCATCTTTTGATCCATCCAACCCGGCTGTTCCACCACCACGTCAACCACCCCTCCGGTAACATTTCCCAAACTCAGATTTTGACCCCAGCATGGACCTATCTTAAAGTTGTTCATTTGTTTCTATGTTTATGTACTTTTTTAATTATGCTTTTTACTTATGTTTTTCCATTATTGTACTCTTTAAAATTCTACACTCGGTATGTTTTTTTAAGTATTTTGAATGTTAAATCTATGATTAGTTATTATGTGCTTAGATAATTGTCTCTTGTGTATATTTTATTACCCATCTTTCCCTTCTTTTCGATAATGTCAAAAAGGGGAAGAAGGATGTTACTCTTTCTTTGCTTGTTCTTACTTGATCTTTAAGGTACAAATGCAAGACTACTCCAAACATCAATACAAAATCATAATTTTTCAAGACTTCACACATTGAGGGAGAGATCTATATCTCAGGGGGAGAAACTTGTCGGAAAGAACATCGCAATAAAAGGGAATGCTTTGTCATCATAAAAAAGAGGGAGAATGTGTAATCAAGATTCTCAATATCAAATTTTGTTTTGATGAAGACAAACCACTTGACAAGAAGGCAAAAATGGTTATTCATTTTTAAAGCATCATGTTAAAACAAGAATCGAGACAAAGCTTGATATGAAGAATAATCTCCTTGGAAGGTATAATGAAAATCTTCATCAAGTATTTAAGTCCTAATTTCTCAATCTAATCAAAAATCATTTGCATTACATGATCATACTTTCACAAATTTATTTTCAAATTTTTTTCTAAGTTGTGTCCAGAGCAATCGATTGCACCTTCGCAACAATCAATTGCATGCTCAAATATTTACTCATTTTTTTGCCTCTGTTTTTGGTGGAATTGATTAGCCCTTTAGTGCAATAAATTGCATGCTTGAAAAATTCAATTTATTTGTGTTTCTGTTTGTGGTGCAATCGATTGCTGCTTAGGTGCAATCGATTTCTCACTGTGTGTTTTTGAAAAATTGCTTTGAAAAATTGCACCTCTTCATTCATTCTTTCATGAATTGTTTCCTATGAATCATGGAAATTATTCATGATATTTTCTGAAGAATTGCATGATGTTTCAAGGGGTGATTATGATCTTATAAATACCTTATCTTTTAATTTTTCAAAATCACCTTTTTCAAAATCTCTTTCTTAAAAAACTTTGCAAAAACTTTTACTTTCCACATCTTGAACAAGTTATTTTCATAAGAATTTTCTGCATATTTTCATATGAATAAAAATTCTTGAGAAACAAAGTCTTATATAGTTGTGGAAATTATCATTGAAAGAGAAGATCAATCATAGTATTAATAAACATTGTATATACAATTTTCATACTCATTGTAAATCAACCATTGTAATTACTTCCCTTGCTATTAGGGATTGTTGAAAGCAAGTGTGGGCATTGAAGAGGATTGTTCTTCTTGCACTTAGTGTTCAAATTTTAAAGGTGTTAAGAACCTTTTGTCTCCCTATATGTTAGATAGTAAGTATTACCATTGGTGTGAATAGGATGTACAATAATTCTAACTATAGTGAAATCTCTTTCGGTTGGAAAGGGGACTGGATGTACCTTCAGTTTGTGAGGGAACTAGGATAAACCAATGTGTCATTTACTTTATGCACTTTAATTCTTTAATAACCTTACCACAATTCATAAAAGTAATAACCTTCATTGATAAAAACCAAAAAATTTTTAAAGAACCTAATTCACCCCCTCTTAGGTGCAACTCAGATTTTTATACTATCGAATACAAAAGTTGACACTTGCCATGAGAAAGTTGGAAAGGAATTTGAAAGATTAACAAATAAAACACAACAATAAAGACAAAAGGTTTCAATACACATAAATTAACATGTTTCACACCTCAAACACACATCAAAACTATTTTGTAACAAGACTAGAGGGAAATTCATTGAAGAAGAAACATAAAAGATAAAAAAGAAGAAGATAAAAAGTAACAAAGAGAACTTGAAGATGAATAAAGAAACCATAACCTATAAGAATGACGACGGTGAAAGAAACAATGATGACAGATAGACAGAGCAACATTTTGGTGAGAGCAAGTTTTTATGGCTTATGGTTTCTCTTTTTTATGTTTGGAGTTTGATTTTGGCTACATATTTGGTTTAAAGAAAGGAAGTGTAAACAAAAATGGAGAAATGTTAGACCGATACAAGATTTAAGCTTATTAATTGGCTTAATAAAAGATTAAGTATGTATTTAAATTCATCGGTTTGACGGTTCCTAAAAACTAAAACCGAGAATCGAATAAAACCACCTCGATTTTTATTTGTTTGGTTCGGTTTTTGAACCGAACCAAAAACAATCGATTTTTTCGGGTTGGTTTGGTTTGGTTTGGATTATCGAATTAATTGGTTTTTTATCCGCTTACATCCCTATGTATAACTAAATATATTTTATACCAAATCAAATTGAATAATAATTTATAATTGGGCAAACAACTAACTTTCTATCTGATGGGTCACACTATCATTGTAATATCTATTTTATTTTTAGTCAACATTAATTGAGTTTATTGGATCGTCGTTAATTTTACAATTAAGTAACTTATTTTAAATTTACAAGTGTATTTATATGTATTTTATACCATATCAAATCGGATAATACTTAATAGCCGAGTAAATAATTAATTTTTTATCTCACAGGTCACCATCAACCGTGAAAATGGTCAATTGTAAAAAAAAAATCAATTTACCAATCGTTAGTTGGTCCAGTGGTGATTAGCGCTGGACTTGGTAGGGAGAACCACTGTTCGATCCCCCGCAACTGCGATCGGGAGGGGGCTGGAACCACTTGATGCAAGAATTGACCCCCGAATCTGACTAAACCGGTGGTGATAAACAAAAAAAAATCAATTTAAATTTAAAGTTTTTTTAAAAAAAAAGTCTAACTAATCCCAAATCCCCCTGAATTTGACGATGAAAACTTGCTTTGACTGGATTTGAGTCCATGTTTAAATTTTCTCTGATTATCAAATATGGGAATGAGTCGGGTAATGGGAACACTGATACTCACCCCAAACCCTCCTCGTTTATTTTATTATTTTAATTTGGATAATTTAGAATATTAAATGTGGTTAATGTTTTGATATTTTGATATTTATGTATTATTTAAAATATTTGAAATGTATGCATGAAATATTTTGGGATTTTTTATTTCATTATTTGTAATGTAATTTGATTTTGAAAAAATACATTTTTTTTATTTCACTAACTAGATGGTGATTGAGGGGATACCCAAACCAAAAACGAACCTATTTGAAATGGATTTAGATTTTAATTCTCCATCTCAAATGGGATTTGGGACAAAGAAGAGAGATTGTTTTTGGATTCAGATTTGAGTTTGGGAGAGATAAAAACCGTCTCCACCCACCTAGTTGTCATGCTGATATACATGTTAACATTTGGTTATATATTTTAAACAAAATTCGTAGTACCTCAAATCAAACAAAACACAATGGATAGTGAGGTAATGCAAATATGTATCATGTGATGTGTAGAAAAAATTAAAAACAAGAAAATCTTACCATCAAGTATCGAACCCATCAACATTGACCTTTGGAGAACATTTATTACAAGTGCACCAATTGTATTATGATGATGAAGTATAGATTATTTTTAAATTATTTAAAAATGAAGCTTGTTTTTTTTGGAATTACTCTTTCCACATTTATGTGTGCATACCACACCCTTGAAAACTTGAAAATGCCCCCCCCCCATACTTCCCAAAATGCATCTTCGAACGCACCCATAAATCAAACCATCCTTCGGTTTTCTGAGATCCACCCCATCTTATAAAAAATATGGTTCGGAGATGCATCTTTGTATAATATTTTGGTGTATTCGGAGATTCATCTCCAAAATACCTCATGTACTCAATTGTGATGTTTTTATTCAATGCGCTGGTTAAATTAACGACTCACTGGTATTTCTAGAGATGCACATCCGAAAATGTCAAGCGAGAAATTAGAAAAAAAACACCATCTTGCATGATGTTCTTCTCCATGCTAAAAACATCCTCCATTTTCAAAACCCTTACAAATTTTCTCTCATTCTCAATCAACTTTTGACCACTAAAATATCATTCTTATATTTCATCACATCAAAAGGAGCAAAATAAGCTGAAAATGTAGATAAAGTTCATTCATTTCATCCCTCACCCATTGCATTAATATGATGTTTGAGCTGAAAAAGGATTGTTAAGTATGAATATGCATATCCGAATAAAGTTTTGTGTGGTACGGAGTTGCATATCTGGATTTTCCTGATACTTTGAGTTTTAAGACTATTTATTTCTTCTGTTTATAGTGTCACTAGATATGGTGCGCCCGAATATGTTTCTTAAAGCTATTAGAGTGTTGATGTTAAACTTGTTAAAGTGAAGCATGATGTTAAACCGAATGAAGTCAATAATGATGTTAAACTATATGCTCGATCGGTCGTTGTTGAGTTACATGTTTGTGAACAATTCAGAAATAAATAAGAGTTCATTGTTCGTGAGCATAAGCTACAATGGGTCCGCATGAAGGCCAGTTGAGGTTTGGAGTTATAATCGGAAGTCCCGATAATGGTTCGGATCAAAGACAATCACTTGTAACAATGAGGTGCGAAAGAAATAGAATATACCAACCACTAATTATGATGTGAAATGAGATGACACAGGATCAATAAAATACGAGTGTCCATTTAAATTACAAGGATATTGTATGGCGTACGTAAATTTAATGTGATTTATGGTATACATAATCTTGTCTTGACTGAAAAGCTAGTTGGTCATCCCATTGTATGTTAACTTGTTCCGGAGGATGAAGTTTACAATCATTGGAAAATGCTCTCTTTTGATGATGATGGTGTGATAAAGGATTATAAATCAAACTTATTTATCATGGCCGAGTGGAAAGTGATCCAATAAAGATTAATGAAAGTTGATGACATCATGAAATTGAAAATCAAAGAGCAACTGAGAAAAAATTCATATCCAAAAACAACGAATTTGAAATCACCGCTGGAACCAGTTAAAACAAAGGGTGCCCCTAAAAAGGTCAAACCGACACAAAGTGACAACTCCACGAGACAGTCTTCTTCATACTTTGAACATGTTGACTCACATTTTCCAGATTCTCCGACTCCAAAATCTCAAAAAACGTGTTTTCAAGGGTACTCGCATTAGCAAACCAAACCCTTTACCTCTATTACCAAAATTCAAACACATTGAAGAGAAGTCGATTTTATGCACAAATTCTTTCCACTTTGAAGCAAGCCACCTCAAAATCCATTAGAACGCATCAAGTGTATTAGTTGGCTATTAAGAAAATAAATATTTTGTTCAAGTTTATTTGAAACCGGGATGTTCTATACAAAAGACATTGCCGAAGTGGACGACACATTTTACACAAGACGTTGAAACTTGATCGAATCACTTTTTAGAAAGAATGAAGGAGTTCACTAAGTTGAGCGACATTGAAAGAGAAAAAAATAAAGAAAGTTCACCCGTAAATTTAGGTGGTGACATATTTTTTAATGTATTTTAGTTTTAATCTAACTATGTAACTCGTTTTATTTGTATGTAACCTGCCACATAATGTTATAAAATGAGGTGGTATTTTTTGGACAATTTTAGTGTCTCTAAAATTCTGCACTGCATAATCCTAAGGTTATGTATGAACATTGGTTTAGGTGGGTCCAAAAATGCATCTCCAGACACACCTTATACTTACAAAAACATAATACATGGGACTTTACAAAGATGCATCTTCATACAACCTTTAAATTATTAAATAAATGAAGAAGGGGTTTATATGGATGTGCAACTCTGTAATGAACCCTGGTGATATGATAGGGTTGTTAATGGTGACACACAGATTCACACAAAGGAAGAAGATGCAGAGAAAAGCCATAACAGAGAGAGAGAAAGTAGTTATGAATAAAGTGTAATCTGCATTAATTGATTAATAGATTACATGTGGTATATATATAGTATACTATGGTCCAATGAGAATAAATTTAATGTTACTAACTAGCTAGAGCTATACAAGTATA
Source organism: Lathyrus aphaca (assembly GCA_963966055.1). Lineage (NCBI taxonomy): Eukaryota > Viridiplantae > Streptophyta > Magnoliopsida > Fabales > Fabaceae > Lathyrus > Lathyrus aphaca. The sequence goes on from OZ014519.1 coordinate 626,503,852, forward strand.
GATACATTATAAAATATCAGAAAGAATACACTATGGAAAGTATGGACTAATTATCTATACTAATAGTCCCCTCAAGTTGGACTTTGGATACTACAAAGACCTAACTTGAGCAATGATTTCTTGAGAGTTGGAGAATGAAAAGGCTATGTTAACATGTCTGCCAATTGATCATATGTTGATATAGGAAGTAGTCAAATCAGTTTAGATTGTAGCCTCTATTGAATCACATGGCAATCCAATTCAATATGTTTACTTCTTTCATGGAAGGTAGGATTATGTGCCAAATATATGGCAGATTTGCTGTCACAATAAATGGTGGCAGGATTGGGAAATTCAACAAGCAAATCTCGAAATAAAAACTGCAGCCACTGAATCTCACATGTAATAGACGCCAAAGCTCTATACTCAATCTCAGTGGAGGACCTTGATACAGTATGTTGTTTCTTGGATTTCCAACATAATAAGGATGCTCCTAACATGACACAAAAGCCTATAATGGACTTTCTCGTATCAAGACAGCGAGCCCAATCAGAATCAGTAAAGCCTAGCAATTTTAGGTCACTTGATGCCGAAAATAAGATGCCAGTTGCAGGGACAAACTTTAGGTATCTTAGGACTCGAGTTGCTGCTTGGAAATGTGGAGTTCTTGGTTGAGACATGAACTGACTCAGATGTTGGACAATAAATGAAATGTTAGGTCTTGAGTTTGTTAAATAGATGAGTCTGCCAATTAATCGCCTATAGGAAGAAGGATCATCCAATAAAGTGCCCTCGTTGATGGATAATTTGCAGTTGGGATCAAAAGGTACGGAAGATACCTTTGCTACAAGAACACTAGCATCTTGAAGTAACTCAAGAGTATACTTCATTTAATTTAGAAAAATGCCTTCCTTTGATCTGGAAATTTCTAAACCTAGGAAGTATCTTAGCTGACCCAAGTCCTTAATTCTAAATTGCTGATGGAGAACTTTTTTAACATGCTTAATCTCCTCTAAGGAATTAACTGCTAGAACAACATCATCCACATACAACAGAAGAGAAGTAAATTTAGGAGAATCTTGTTTAACATATAGAGAATAATCATCCTGAGACTGATGATATCCTAAGGAGATCAAGAAGGTGGACAGTTTGGAGTAGCATTGTCGACTAGCTTGCTTCAAGCCATACAAGGATTTTTGTAACTTGCAAACCTTAGGAGATTCATATCTAGATAGGCCAGGAGGAAGGTTCATGTAAACTTCTTCATGTAAGTCTCCATGTAAGAATACATTGTTTACATCTAACTATTCCAAGTACCAACCTTTTATAGTTGCAGGTGAGAAAGTGTCAAAATAATCTATATATTCCATTTGAGTATAACCTTTTGCCACTAATCTGGCCTTTTATCTCTCAATAAATCCATCAGCTTTATGTTTAACTTTGTATACCCAACGACAGCCAATAGGCACTTTCCTAGGAGGCAAGTCCAATGCAGTCCATGTTTGGTTTTCTGCAAGAGCTTTAAGCTCTACATCCATAACTTTGACCCAATAGTCATGTTTGATGGCTTTTTTATATGGGTTAGGTTCAGGATTAGATGAAATAGCACAACAATTTTTTTTATAAGAGGTTGAACATTTTTCATAGGAAATAACAGAAGAAAGAGGATAGATCGGATGAGAAGATGATGATGAAGTATTAGATGATTTTTCTTGTGTTAAATAATAGTGGTATTATACTAGATAACTGTGAGGATTAGATGTGCGGGTAGATTTCCTAAGGGAAAGTTCCAAATGTTCAGTAAGGTTGGGGGAGGTAAAGGTTCAAAATTTATGTTAGGGGAAGAGAAAGAACCAGAAGATTCAATGGATAAATGAGGACTGGCTGTGGGTATAGGACTGTTTAAAGGAAAGTTGTTTAGAAAAGGACTAGGATTGGATGTAGGAGTATTTAATGGAGACAAGTTGGTTGCAGGAAATGGGGTAGAATCAGGGCCAATAGGTTGTACTGATGATGAGATGGGTGAGGTAGGTACAGAGGTATTATCAGAATTGTTGGAATTTGGATTTTGTAGGGTAGTGGATGGTTGACTGTTATCAGAAAAGGTACTGATATCAGTAGTGCTAGAAGTATGATTTAACATGTCATGATCAACATATATGGGGAACTGGTTATGAGGTATGTTGGAAGCATATGTGATAGAAGATTGTGTAGTATTAAAAGGGACCACAGTTTCATAAAACACAACATGTCTTGACACAAAATTTTTATTAGTTTAAAGGTCATATAAAGTGTAACCTTTTGTCCCATCTTTAAAACCTAAGAAAGCAATTTTTCTAGCTCTTTGATCAAATTTGTTTTTGTGATGTTGATTAGATGTTGCATAGCTCAAACATCCAAAAATATTGAGGTGAATGACAAATGGGGGTTGATTGTATAAAAGCTCATAAGGGTATTTGAGATTGAGTAAGGGAGTAGGCAATCTATTAATGATGTGAATGACATGTTGAACACAGAAATTCCACATGTTAAGAGGAACCTTAGAATGACAAAATAAGGATCTACCAACATTTAAGATGTGTTGATGTTTTCTTTCTGCCACCCCATTTTGTTGGGGTGTATAAGCATAATACTTTTGATGAATCATACATTTGGACAGAAAATATTCAGATAAGGAAAGAAATTCAAAGCCATTGTCTGATCTAAAACATTTTAAAGACATGTTAAACTGGTTTTCAATGTAGGCTATGAATTGAATGATACTTTGTTTGGTTTGGTCTTTTGTTTTCAAAAAGAAAACCCAAGTAAATCTACTAAAGTCATCAAGTAAGTTTAAATAGTACTTATGACCTAGCATTGATAGGGTATAAAAAGGACCCCAAATATCAACAAGTAGTTATTTAAAAGGAGCCTTAGATTTGGTATTGCTATGAGGAAAAGTCAATCTGTTTTGTTTACTATAGTGGCAAGGATCACAAAGAAAATTATTCTGATTATATTTGAAAGGAATAAAAGGAAATGTTTTTGAAACATGTTGTAATCCTATGGTAGAAAGATGCCTTAATCTCAAATGCCAAAGAAAAACATCATTTTGCAGAGAAGAATTACAAGTATGGTGTGATGCATCTAGAACATACAATCCTCTTTCAAGCTTAGCTGTACCAATCATTACCTTGGAATGATTCTGCAAAATTTGGCAAGAATTATTAGTGAATTACCCTATAGAGCCAATAGCTTGTACAGGTTTGGGAATAGAGAGTAAGTTGACATTGAAACTAGGAATGTACAACACATTATATAATACTAAGGCTGAATTAATAGACACACTACCAAAAATAGAAGCAGTAACATGGGAACCATTGGGTAGATTAACATGAATAAGACTAATAGGTGTGTGAGATATGAAGTTAGCTAGATCAAAATTGATGTGATCAGTGGCACATGTGTCAAGAATCCAAAAGAGATAGGACTTACCATTTTCAGGATTGGATTGAGTGTTCAGAAAAAATGGAGATGAGGAAATGGAGTTGACTTTAGGAGTGATCTTGGACTGTTGGATCAAATCCAATATGCTTTGATATTGCTCTTGAGTAAATCCAACCATGGGTGTAGTAGATTGCTGACTGGTAGGTACATGTCCTATTTCAACAGAAGCCACCGATTCAGATTGAGAATTGGAATTATGAGTTTTACCTTTACCTCTAAAACCATGAGGATAACCATGCTTCAAACGCATGTCTCAACTGTGTGATTTGTGTGATTGCAATGAGTGAAAATTCTGCTATTCCCTCTTGTGCTTCCATATTAATTATTCCTTTGAAATTTTTTTGACCAGACTTGTTAGAAGTATTTCCAGATGAAACATTGAGATGTAAAGCTATAGATTCCTCAACACTATTACTGGCAGAGATCTCAGTGGGAGAGTTGTTCAGCTCACGTTCTTGTTGAATAACAAGAGCAAATGCCTTGTCAATGTCTGGGAGCGGATTCATCATCATAATTTTGGTTTTGTATTGGGTGAATTTCTCATTCAAACCCTTCAAGAATCAAATTAAGTAATCTTGATCTCTATACTTATGAACAGATGCGAGAGCTCCACATGAGCATGGTATAACACAAGAACAAGCAGCTAGAGGACGATATGCCTCAAGTTCATCCCACATAACTTTCATTTGCGTAAAATAATTGGAAACTTCAAGATTACCTTGACAAAATTTGTAAAGACCTTCATGTATATCAGATATACGAAAAATGTCACCTTGTGAAAAGCGGATTTGTAGATTTCTCCATACTCCTTCAGCAGTCTCAATCCATATAACTGACTTCACGGTTGACTCAGAGATAGATCGATGAATCCATGCCAACACCATAGTATTGCAACGAACCTAAGGCGCATATAGAACATCCGATACCGGAGGCTTAGGTAGTGTGTCGTCGATGAACCGTTCTTTGTTCTCAGAAATCAATGCAATGTGCATTGACCTAGACCAAGTATGATAGTTCTTGTCATCAAGAAGCGGCGTAACAAGAACCAAAGAGGGATTTTCATTTGGATGGAGATAATAAGGATTTGAGGAGTTTGTAGAGAAATCTTTGAAGCTCTGGAAAGCCATTAATGGAAGATGTAACGAACAAAGATTACGAAAATCAAAAGGGGATCGATGAACAAATGCAAGAAAAATGAGAGAGATGAATTGCAATGAAGAATCAACCGAAGAAAAAGGTAAACACAATCGAAAAGGAGAAAGAGAACCGTGAGTGGATCGATGGCTACCAGAGCTTTGGAAGCTCTAATACCATGTTAATGGTGACACACAGATTTACACAAAGGGAGAAGTTGCAAAGAAAATCCATAGTAGAGAGAGAGAAAGAAAGTAGTTATGAATAAAGTGTAATCTGCATTAATTGATCAAAAAATTACATGTGGTATATATATTAGTATACCATGTTCCAATGAGAATAAAGCTAATGTAAATAACTAGCTAGAGCTATACAAGTATAGATACAATATAAAATATCAGAAAGAATACACTATGGAAAGTATGGTCTAATTATCTATACTAATAAGGGTTTGTAAGGTTCTTATTGATCAATAAGTTTTATAAATAGGGTCTCTTATTCTATTTTCTTTACACAAACCAGAATGACTACATGATAACACTAAAATTCACCGTATTTCTGACTCCGATTTCGCATGCATTCTTAGCTTTTATTGTTATTTTGTTATGTTATTACTTTGTTTTTCTTTGTTTTCAGGTTTTCTATGTAATCGGGGCCTAAATCGAGAAAAGGAGCGAAAAAGGAGTGGAAACGGACAAAAACCAAGAAATTCAGCGTTTTACACTTACGGCATCCACCATGGCAGGCGCCATGGGGTCTGCCATGACGTGACCACGTCTCAAGACCACTCCACAACTGCCAAGACCCACAATCCCCACTCTCTTATCCCACATTAGTCTCATGGCGGGCGCCACAAGGCAAAAACTTTTCCCTCCACTTTTTAGTGGAGGGGGCATCCTGGTTTTTTCCTGCTTTTTGTTTTCCAATAAATAGGACCTTAGATTTTAGTTTTCAATCATCCAAACTTAGAATCTCTTAGGCATATATCAGTTTTAAAGCAGTTATCATTCCACATCGGGGTGTTACTGCAATCGAGTGATCGAGTCTGTATACGTCTGTGTGATCGAGTTTTGGAGCACTCTGGGAGGAAGTTAATCATGCCGCCATTTTAATTCCAGTTCGTATTTTATTTTTCCGCATTGCTTTACTTTTATTTACTTTCCGCATTGCTTTTATTTTATTTATTTCTTGCACTCGCTTTACTATATTTATTTCTCGCACTCGCTTTAAATACCTTTATTTCCCGCACTCGCACTACTTTTATTTACTTTCCGCACTCGCACTACTTTTATTTACTTTCCGCACTCGCACTAAATTACTTTTATGAAAAATTATAAAAATAACTTTTACTTTACTATGTCTAACTAAATCCATAAAGGTTAGAATGTAAGGATCGTAATTAAACTAGTAATCCGTACAATTGTTCGTGGAAACACTTAAGGGCTATTTTATCTTTCAATTTAAGTAATTGTTTTTAACTATTTTAAAAACAGCCAAAAGCGCTTTGTCTAGTTCATTAGGATTGTTTAGATTAAAAAGAAAAGAGATTTTAAAACGATTTTCGGACGCGTTATGAAATTTAGAGTCTGGTTCATGAGAACCTCTTTTTGCTAAGAAATCCAGGTTAAAATACTTTTCAACTTAGTTATGATACTATATTTCTTAAAAATAGGTTTACTACTCTAACGCAGTACGCACCTTTTTATCCGTGACAATAGGAGGGGTTGATTAGAGAGTACAACTCAGTTCTGAATACGCGAAAGCGACAGTTCCTGTTAAATTAGTTCTTTTAAAAGGAGAAAACATTGCCCATAAGTAGTTCTATTAACAAGTATCGGATTATTAATTGATTATGTGAATTACATTCGAGTCTGTCCTTTATTAATTGTTTAAAATTATTATTATATTTACCATAGCGCATTCTTTAAAACCCTTATATTCAGTTGCCTTAGATACACACTGTAACACGGTGGGAGAACTGACTTTAGTTATGTTGCGGATAGCAAGAGTCGCCACCGACTTTTATTTTATCCAAAGGAAAGGCATAAAAGAACAGGAAAGACCTTTTTAAAAGATTTTTGGGTCCGGGGGGTAGGTTATGTAAAGGGAAGGTGTTAGCACCCTTTACATCCATGGTTATCCATGGGCTCTTAGTTACTTAGCTCACTTTGAATTGTTTTTGAAAATGTGAAGTGTGTGAATAGAAATTTTCATAAGAGTTTGATAATGATCCATGTACGGATGCGTAAAAAACTTGTGTTTGAAAATTGTTTGAAATTTGTGAAGTATTTGAGAAATTTTTGAATAGTGAGCAAGTAACTATGAGAAACCTACCCTAAAGTTTAAGTCTTTCTGTTCTTTATCCTTTAAATGGTAAGACTATCCCTATTATTAAGGAATAGGTAGTCATTACCTTGGATGTAAGGGACATATGAAGGGACATCTGTTTAATGAAGGCAACTATAGGGTGTATTAAGCATTTTTTGAGGGACTGTCATCATTATTCGAAAGGGACAAGATCATTATGAAGACAACCATTTGAGGGACTTGATCTTTGATTGTGAAGGGACTAGATGACTTTATTTTGAGGGACTTTTTGCTTTATACACCCTACTTGACCTTTTGATTAGGCAACAATGAGAGGTATCCCTAAGGAAGTGAGATGGCGATCAAAGATCGACTTACGTGTGTGAGAGGTCAATTTTAAATATTTATCTTATAATTTAAATGATCTAAATTCAATTTTAAATACAAATAGTTTTCACTCCCTATTTACTATCCATAGCATAAAAATAAATAATTTAAATATTACAGAAAATTACATCCAGGAGCAATTACAATAATAGTAAATAAGTAATTTAAATAAATAAATAAAGCAAAATTTAAAATAATTATAATAAAATTGGGTTAGTGAAAATAATAATAATAACAATTTAAAATAAATGGGGTTAGCAATAAACATGATTAGTAATAATAAGCAAAAAATATTATAATAAACAAAATTTTTAATGGTTAAGAAGAAATTATAAACAATCATATCAATTATTATGAAATTTACAATTATAAACACATTAAATAAATTATGAACATATTATGAAAAAGTAAATTATAATTAAAAATTAAATTAGCAATTTTTTAAACATATAATAGAAATTATTTACATACAAAATTACATTATAAATAATTTATAGAAAATTTACATATTATGAAAAATAGGATTAATTATAATTATATTTACAAAATTTTAATTATTTTAAATAAGATCTAAACAAATTATAAAATATGATTAAGTTTTAAAATAAAAGAAATTTAGGGTTTTGTGAAAATTATTAAGATTAGAGATTTTTTAAGAAAATAAATTAGGGTTCATAATTTAATATACAATATCAATAATATTAAGTTAATAAATATATACATATTATAATTTAAGTACATAATAAATAAATAAAACTAATTTTAGAATTTTAGAAAATATAAGATATACCTATGTTTTATTTTTGAATTATTTAGATATATATATATATATATATATATATATATATATATATATATATATATATATATATATATATATATATATATACAAAATTATCTCTAATTAATAATAAAATAATCAAAACAAATTAAATAAAACAAAAAGTTGGAACTTACCTGGCTGGGGTTTGAACCCAGCACCTTTGGCTTGCCATCAGCAACACATACCACCAAGCTACCCATGCGCAGGTGATAATGAGATGAGAAGAATTGGTTTTATGCCTCAAACCTGGAAATTAAGAAAAAAAAGAAAGAAAACAAAAGGCTTGGGGGAATCGAACCCAGGACCTTCATAGTATCACACAAACACATTACCATCCCAGCTAGGTGAGCGCATCTGTCAACATAATCACCACAATTCATAATATATTAAAATTGTTAATTATGTGAAAAAACAAGAAAAAGATGGTGAAGCCAGGACTCGAACGCAGGTCCTCAAACAATACATGCGCACATCCTTCCACTGGGACAAGCATCAGGCTTGTGAAATAAATAGAAATTAATTCATAAAATATTAAAACAAAAATTTAAATTCTGGAAAACGCGCGCAGCTAGTCATCTTCTTCCTTGGATTACCTGCGAATTTTGATACAGTTTTTCCTGCGAATTTTCCTGGGTGTTCTTCCATGTTTATGCCCTGCGAAAATCAAACACCAACTAAACAGAAAAATTTCATGAAATTGAAGACACCATTGAGTTCCTTATGGTCCACACAATCAATCCATGTTGTTAGAATTTATTTATATTGCCTAAATCGTAAAACCCTAATTCGGCCATTCAAACCCTAACAATGGTGAAATACGATTGGGGGTACCAAGCTTCAAAGTTATTGTCCAGAAACGTTCCTATCATCATCACAAACATCAAACAATCATCAAATTTCATTTAAATCAAGTACATATATGGAATCGAAAAAGTCATATTCAAGAACAAAGTTTGATTCGGTTTATGCAATTCATGAGGCTTTTGATGCAAATAATGATTGGTAATGATTCAGTGATGTCCAATGATCATGTTTGTGTCCTCAAAATACCTTCAAACGCTTTGGAAGGTTGAAACCGAATTTGAGTTTTGGAGAGGTTTTTGTGAGATGCAAACTTACACTTTTTGAGCTGGAAAATCGTGCTTGTCATTAGGGTTGTCTTGTATACTTATAGAGTGATCAATTTAGGTCAAAAAATTGGATACTTGTGGAGAAGATTTGATCCAAAAAGATTTAAAATGATAAGCCTTTAAAAGTCAAATATTTTTGTATAAACACTTGCTATTTTAAGACAATCATCATAACTTCCATATCAATTTGATCCAAGACATAATTATGATTTTCTAGAAGCTTAATCATATTTAAATCTTTGATTTTTATATTTTATTTTAATTTAAAATGATTTTAAATGAATTAAATCAAAATAAATAAAAATAAAATAATAAAAAATCTGATTTTTGATGACTTGGGTCGTGCATGAAGTTATAGTATGGACTGGGTCATCATTTGGCAAGCCCATTCGGAAGAAATTGGTTTTAGACCTCCATTTTCTTCATAAACCAACCAAAAATTTCCCAACTTTGCAAGGGCACACATCCTTCAATTTTAATGCTATGAGGGTGTTCTTGGACATTTTGGAAAGCTTGAAGAGTCCTCTAACCAACCCAAATGGTTTCATGTCCATATCATTTACCAATCTCAAGTTATGCCCTTTTGAAGTTGTTGACTTTTTGTTGACTTTCAAAAGGACCTATAATGTCTTAGCTCATACCTTCCAAATGAAGCATTTTTGGGCTTGGCTTGTGAGACACAAAGTTGTAGAGAATTCAATTTCCTTCAAAATGAGCTTTGGATGGAGACTTGGTGATGAAGCATGTGAAAGTTATGGCTGGTCAAAGTTCAGTTGACTTTTACTAAGGAAACCCTAATTTAGAAACTCTTGATTCTTGATGATCTAAAATCTCCTTGATGAATCATGATCAACCCTTGATCAAATGATGAATTTTAATTCATATACTTGATGTTGGCAAAAAATCATGAAGTTTGACTTTGGTTTGACCACAGTTGACCTTAGTTTGACTTTTTAACTGCTTTGACTGATTTTGACTTATCTGATCATTTGACTGAGCAAACTTTTGAGAAAAGTATTGAAACTTGTCATGGGGGTTCTTACACACATATAAGATGTTATGAAGCTCACTTGAAGTCTTGGAAGTCCATTTATCCTGATTAAAGTCAAAACCCTAGTTTTAGAGGCACTGCTTAGGAGGTGCATTGTCTGAGGGAATTGTCAACTCTTCTGACTAATTGTGAACTTTGTGAACCTTGTGAACCATCATAAAATGTCTTGTGAACCTCATGGGAGGTATTGTGAACCTTGTGAACCTTGTGAACCTCATAAAGTGACTTGTAGACTTCATGAACCTCAGGAAAGGTCTTGTAAACATTGTGAATCTTGTGAACCTTGTGAACCTCATAAAGTGACTTGTAGACTTCATGAACCTCATGAAAGGTCTTGTAAGTATTATGAATCTTGTGAACCTTGTGAACCTTCTTAGCACACAAAGTCTTGTATTGTGAGGGCAAATTTTGGGGTGCAACAGCTGCCCCTGTTCAATTTTCTGAAACCCGAGGGGTTAGATTGGTATATGTGCCAGTCGTGACCTGGAAGGTTGAAGGGGATTGAACACAAAAGCCCAAAAATTTGCACTCACCAGTGCATAGAGTGATACAGGTGATTAGTTGAATATGCTTGAGTGGGCTTAAAGATGCCACTTGGGGAAAAGTGCTTCATATACGTTTCTTGGAGGATAAAGCAGTCCAAAATATAATAATAAGCTTTCAGGAGGATAAAGCAGTCCTGAGGTAATAATATGATTTCAGGAGGATAAAGCATTCCTGAGGGATGATAGGCTTTCAGGAGGATGGAGCAATCCTGACGTGGTAATATGCTTTCAGGAGGATAAAGCAATCCTGATGTAGTGATATGCTTTCAGGAGGATGAAGCAGTCCTGATGTAGTGATGATAACTTTTAGGAGGATAAAGCAGTCCTGAAGTATAAGAAGCTGTCAGGAGGATAAAGCAGTCCTGAGGTAATAATAAGCTTTCAGGAGGATAAAGCAATCCTGAGGTAGTGATGAGCTATCAGGAGGATGAAGCCATCCTGAGGTAATAGTATGCTTTCAGGAGGATAAAGCAATCCTGAGGTATGAGAAGCTTTCAGGAGGATGAAGCAATCCTGAGGAATGATAACTTTTCAAGAGGATAAAGCAGTCCTGATAGTCACAAGTTGTTGATGAAGTTTGTTTGCTGGAGAATTAACCTGAAAACAAGGTAGCATTCTAAATGGTAACATTAGTTTATGCATTATGTATGCATGTATAGTATGATGCTCCTAAATAATGTATTATGTATCTATGGATATGTATGTTATGGTATGATTTAAATGATGTATGTATGATATGATACTGCCTGAGACGTCTGGATATCTTCGTATAACAACTGCTGGCCAGGGAAAATAAATCCCGATTCGTTGTTGAAGAATATGAGGAACTCATTCCCGTCTTGTTTGATGGTATATTATACATAACCTCCCGTCTACTGGGGATAGTAAGGTATACATAACCTCCCGTCTGCTGGGGATAATAAGGTATATATAACCTCCCGCCTGCTGGGGATAGTAAGATATATATAACCTTCGTCTTCGTTTGATAGTAGGGTAGATATAACATCCCGCCTTCGTTCGTCGTACCCTTATTGGAAAGTAAATTCCCGAATATCCGTATGAGGATAAAAGAGATGGATATAAATTCCAGGGGAGATGTGACTTTATGAAGATGGATTTTTCCTACAGAGGGTTTGTAACTTGTCTTGTAGAGATGAACCGGCGAAGCTTCGTTGAAATCCTTCCCTCGTTCGTCCTTAGTAAATACTATTACTGCATTTTCATGCATTTCTGGTAAACATCAATCATATTAAGCATACATGCATTTCTGGTAAACATCAATCATATTCAGAAGCATACATACATTCGAACACAACCAATGGACGTTTCGCTTATGTAAATAGGGTAAAAGTAAATCTGGATTCAAAAGAAGGAATTTATTTATATCAAAAAGTGACCCATACACGGGTAAATTTGTACAAAGAGACATAAACCCTAGTAAGAGGATTTTGTCATAAAATTTTACAAAACACAGAAAATCAGCTATGTGGGAAATAATCCTATTGAGTTTCAATTCTACTATTGCCCTTATCTTCAAGTATCTCATCTTCTGCTGTTGAGACGGAAACGATTGGATTGAGCTTTATCTGTTTGAGCTTGAGTAAGTATCACAACTGGTTGCAGTTTCATGGGTGATCCAAACGAGACATAGTCATACGCTTTAATCCCTAACTTTTGCCTGGATTGCCCTTTCAGGTTTTCAATCCACCGGGATACCCTTTTTTGCCCAAGCCGCCTTTTCAGGTTTTCGACTTGCCGGGTGTACATCTTTTTATATATATCCCTAATTTTTGCTCAAACCTTTTTTCGGTTTGCCGGGATGCCCTTATTTTTTCCTAGGCCCGTCAACCTAGCGGGTCTCTTTTCATGCGTAGTATTTTTTAACTATGTCTGCATTTACAGCCTGCGGGAAGTCTTCACCATCCATAGTAGTAAGTATCATGGCACCTCCTGAAAATACTGTCTTGACTACGAATGGTCCTTCATATGTCGGAGTCCACTTGCCCCTAGGATCACCCTGTGGTAATATGATACACTTGATTACCAAGTCACCAACCTGATATACCTTTGGCTTAACCTTCTTGTTAAAAGCTCTGATCATTCGTTTCTGGTACATCTGGCCATGACAAACTGCTGCTAGCCTCTTCTCATCAATCAAATTTATCTGGTCAAGTCGAGTCTGAATCCACTCATCTTCATCCAACCCTGCATCCTTCATAATTCTTAAGGAGGGAATCTGAACTTCAATGGGCAGAACTGCTTCCATACCATAGACCAAGGAGAATGGGGTTGCCCCTGTTGAAGTACGTATTGTAGTACGATAACCATGAAGAGCAAATGGTAACATCTCATGCCAATCTTTGTAAGTAACAGTCATCTTCTGTACAATCTTCTTAATGTTCTTATTAGCAGCTTCAACTGCCCCATTCATCTTTGGACGATACGGAGAAGAGTTGTGATGCTTAATCTTGAACTGCGTGCAGAGATCAGTAATCATAGTGTTGTTCAGATTAGAGCCATTGTCAGTAATAATCCTTTCAGGGATGCCATACCTACATATGAGATTATTCTTAATGAATCGAGCCACAACATTCTTGGTAACAGATGCAAATGAAGCTGCCTCTACCCACTTCGTGAAGTAATCAATAGCAACCAGGATGAAACGATGCCCATTAGAAGCAGTAGGTTTGATCTCACCAATCATATCAATGCCCCACATGGCAAAAGGCCAAGGAGCAGTCAACACATTCAATGGTGATGGAGGTATATGGACTTTATCAGCATAAATTTGACATTTGTGACACGTTCTGGAATGTTGATAGCAGTCAGCTTCCATGGTAGACCAATAGTAACCTGCTCTCAATATCTTCTTTGCCATGGTATGACCACTAGAATGAGTGCCAAAGATTCCATCATGCATATCTTCCATAATCTCTGTTGCTTCCTTCTTATCCACACAACGAAGCATAGTTGAATCATGATTGCGCTTGTACAAAATCCCATTACTCAAAAAGAACTTAGCATAAAACCTTCTCAGAAACTTCTTATCTTTGACAGATGCCCCTTCAGGGAACTCCTGAGCTTCAAGATATCTTTTCACTTCATAGAACCAAGGCTTCTCCTCTGCCCCTTCTGTGGCAATCTCATTGCAGTATGCAGGCTTCTAAAATCTATCAATAGTAATTTTGGGAGCTTCATCATTCCAACTGATCTCAAACATAGATGCCATGGTGGCTAAAGCATCTGCCAACTGATTCTCTCTTTGTGGGATATGTCCAAAGGTAATTTCTTTGAAATGTGGGATCAAAGACAAAACATGCTCTCTGTAAGGAATGAGATTATCATGCTTGGTATCCCAATCTCCTTTAATCTGACTAACTACCAGGGCTGAATCTCCATATACGTCAAGGAACTGAATCTTCATATCAATAGCAACTTTAATACCCAGGATACATGCCTCATACTCAGCCATATTATTGGTACAATAGAAACAAAGTCTGGCAGTAATCGGGGTATGACAACCTTCAGGGGAACTGATCACAACACCAACACCATTACCAAGTGCATTGGAAGCACCATCAAAAACCATAGTCCATCGGGATCCTTGTTCAGGTCCGTCATATTGTCCAGGTTCTTTGGTAATAATCATAATGTCTTCATCAGGGAACTCAAAACTCATTGACTGATAATCATCCACTGCTTGATGAGCCAAATGATCAGCAACAACACTTCCTTTGATGGCCTTCTGAGTAGTATACTGTATGTCATATTCTGTCAAGATCATTTGCCATCTTGCAATTCTTCCGGAGAGAGCAGGTTTCTCAAATATGTACTTGATCGGATCCATTTTCGAAATTAACAAGGTAGTATAGGTCAACATATACTGTCTTAGTCGGCGAGCAGCCCATGCCAAAGCGCAGCAAGTTTTCTCGAGCAGTGAGTATCTTGTTTCACAGTCAGTAAACTTTTTGCTAAGGTAGTATATTGCCTGCTCTTTTCGACCAGACTCGTCATGTTGCCCCAACACACACCCCATTGAGTTGTCTAACACAGTTAAGTACATAATCAAGGGTCTTCCATCAACTGGTGGCATCAAAATTGGTGGTTCTAGCAGATATCTCTTGATTTCATCAAATGCAGTCTGGCACTCATCATTCCATTCCATCACCTGATATTTCTTCAACAACTTGAAGATTGGCTCACAGATGGCAGTTAATTGGGAAATAAATCTTGCAATGTAATTCAATCGTCCCAAGAAACCTCTAACTTCCTTCTCAGTACGGGGAGTTGGCATCTCTCGTATAGCTTTCAATTTTGCAGGATCCACTTCAATACCTTTTCCACTGACTATAAAACCCAGAAGCTTACCAGATCTAACTCCAAAAGTACACTTGTTTGGGTTCAATCTCAACTTGTACTTCTTCAACCTTTCAAACAATTTATGCAAATGATCAAGATGTTGCTCTTCATTCTGAGATCTGGCTATCATATCATCCACATATACTTCTATCTCATGATGAATCATATCATGAAACAAAGCCACCATAGCACGCTGATATGTTGCCCCTGCATTCTTCAAACCAAATGGCATCACCTTATAGCAAAAGGTCCCCCACTGTGTAACAAATGTTGTCTTCTCCATATCTTCAGGAGCCATCTTGATTTGATTGTAACCAGAGAAACCATCCATAAAAGAGAATACCTTATGCTGAGCAGTGTTGTCTACCAGAACATCAATATGAGGAAGTGGGAAGTCATCTTTGGGGCTAGCCTTGTTCAAATCTCTGTAGTCCACACACATACGTACCTTACCATCTTTCTTAGGTACCGGCACCACATTTGCAACCCACTGAGGATAATAAGTCACTGCTAAGAACCCTGCATTGAACTGTTTCATTACCTCTGCTTTGATCTTTTCTGACATCTCAGGACGCATACGACGAACCTTATGCTTCTTTGGACGACAATCTTCTTTTACTGGTAAACGGTGAACCACAATGTCTGTATCCAACCCTGGCATATCTTCATAAGACCAAGCAAAGATCTCCACATAGTCATGTAGCATCTGAATCAACCTGCTCTTGACACTATCCTCTAAATCAGCCCCTATCTTGACTTCTTTCCTGTTTTCTTTAGTTCCCAGATTCACAACTTCGACTGGCTCTTCATGTGGCTGTATGGCTTTCTCTTCTTGTTGTAACAATCTAGCAAGCTCTACAGGTACTTCACAATCGTCCTCATTTCCGTCTTCAGTTTGATAGATCGGATTCTCGAAATTATAACTGGCAATAGTAGAACTGTTATCAACAGGATCCAGAGTGGATAAGGATATGCATTTTAGTGATGTGGGTGTGTGTAAGAACACATAGCTGATAAAACAAAAATAAAAGAAAGACAAGGAACACAATATTTACGAAAACGAAACGTCCACTGATTTTTATTGAATGAAGTATGCAAATGAAATGACAGCCCGTAACAAGCACACCATTGTGCCCCGGGTAAGGCACAAGGCTTGAAAGTTTTATTGTTCAAGAAATTACAAACTTAAAAAGCAACAACACAGTAATAGTATTTACTCCTGACTAAAGGAGATAGGGATAACATCTTCAGCTTTCCAATTATTGAGTCCAGCACCCACAGTAGGAAAAATCCAAGCATCCAGATTGTAGTCTTCATCATAGTCACCCACAACATTGATCTGATCTTTCACAACCCCTTGATTGGTGATACGAACAGCACGAGCACGACGAACAGCCTTTTGGGACTCTGCAGTGGAACCCAAACCAAACTTGTCAGACTTGTATGGGATATCAGGAAGCTGACCCCAAATAGTACAACCACCTTCATCCACCACAACTCTAGCATCGTTGAGGGAGGCCATTGCCATTGTTGGAGGTACTCTGGTGACCACAGGAACTTTCTTGACAACCGGAGGAGCTACTTAATCATTAACAATCCAAGACACCACTTCAAATGTCTGACATAGAGTTTCAACGTATTCACCTTCCATTTCCAGATACTTGAAAGTGTTTACATGGCTAACAAAATATTCTTCCTCTCCATAGACAGTAACAACCTTTCCTTCCACCGGATATCTCAGCTTCTGATGTAATGTAGAGGTTACATCACCTGCCCCATGGATCCAGGGACGACCAAGCAGACAAGAGTACGAAGGACGAATATCCATCACATAAAATGTAGCATTAAAAACCTGAGACCCAACTTTGATTGGGAGATCAATTTCCCCATGCACTACTCTTCTAGAACCATCCAAAAGCCTTCACCACAATACTACTGGGCTTCAGCACAGCATCTTCAGGACTCAGCTTATTCAGGACTTCCTTGGGCAACACATTCAGAGAGGAACCATTGTCTATCAATACATGTGACAGGGTAGTGCCCCTGCATTCAATTGAGATATGCAGAGCCCTGTTATGATCCCTCTTGGCAGGGGTCAAATCAGCATCAGAAAACCCTAACCCATTATCATAGGTCAGGTGGGCAACACAATTCTCAAACTGGTCAACAGAAATTGCATTGGGTACATGAGCAGTCTTCAGAAACTTGATCAAAGCTTTGGCATGAGCTTCAGAACATAACAACAAGGACAACATAGAAATCTTTGAGGGAGTATGCCCCAACTGATCAACAACGTCATAATCACTCTTGCGAATGATTTTCAGTACTTCTTCCATCTACTTAGAGAGATCATCAGCAGCTGGTACATCAGTAGGTATAGGCTCAATAACAGGACCTTTGCCCCGAGCATCAGTGGTGGAAGTAGCAGCAGGAGTAACTGCATTCTTGGAAGTCATTGAAGGAGAGAAAACTCTTCCACTACGTGTGATTTTACTAGATCCAGCAATATTATCAACATCAACAGGCACATCAGCTAAGGGCTCCTGCTTAACACCATGGATGTAAACATCAGATCCATAATGCCAAGGCACAGCTTTATCAGACGTATACGGAATAGGACCAGGAGTAGTAATGACTATAGGAGCTACTCTGGCTTCAGCAACAACCTTCACAGGACCTTCAGTAGTAATCTTGATTGGACCCTGATGGGTGATTTTAATAGGTCCCTTTGAAGTGATCCTTACCGGAACTTTATCAACCATGTCAACCTCTTCAGTCTTCTTACCTTTAGTAATATGCTCCACCATACTCTCCACAGAAGGTGGTCTCTTTTCAAACACTATGGTGTAATTATTCATGAGACGTTGAATTCCGTCCTTCAATCTCCAACACCTATCTGGATTATACTCACAATAGACACAATCTTCACGACACCCCGGAAAGAACCCAGCTTGTACTAACTTCTTCCTGATGACAGACAATGGTGTGGTCAACTCCGCAACTGAATGGATATGTAAATCTTCATCAATGGCATTGACAGTCTTCTCGTGATTTGGCATTGGAGCAGTAATCACATTTGGAGTACCCGGAGGATCAAACTCAATCTCTCCGGCCTCAATCATATCTTGAATTTTATTCTTCAAGACCCAGCAGTTATTAGTATCATGTCCCTGACAATTTGAATGATATGCACATCGTGCATTGGGATTGTACCTGGGAGAGGTAACATTAGGATTCTGAGGAGCCTCTTTCAGATTAATAAGTTCAGCCTTCAACAAGTGTTGCAATGCCTGAGCCATTGACATGTTGATCTTCGTGAACTGCCTTCTAGCCCTCTGTTGGTTGCCCTGTGGCTGTTCTGGTGTTGTAGGAGTTGGATTTGAAATATGAACTGCACTCACAGACTGATGCCTTCTGTTACGATCAGGTTGACCGTAAACAACATTGGATTCTTTCTTCCCAGTGGGAGGCTTCTTTGCAGCACCTGATGAAGAAGTGCCCACTTGGATCTTACCATTCTTTATACCATTTTCCACGCGCTCTCCTGTCATTATCAACTCAGTGAAGCCAGATGATGAGCTTCCAATGAGATGACTGTAAAAAGGACCATTCAGCGTACACATGAACATATCAACCAATTCCCTGTCAGTTAAAGGGGGTTGAACTCTTCCAGCTAAATCTCTCCACTTCTGAGCATACTCCTTGAAACTTTCTTTAGCACCCATAGACATGCTCTGAAGCTGCATGCGAGTGGGAGCTAAGTCAGCATTGTATTGATACTGCTTATAGAAAGCTTCAGCAAGATCATTCCACTCCCTGATGTTGACACTCTCCAATTGATAATACCACTCCAACTGAGCTCCAGATAAGCTCTCTTGGAAAAAATGGATCCACAACTTCTTATCAGCAGTGTGAGGTTGAATTCTTCTGACATAAGACCTCAGATGCAGCTTGGGACAAGAGACCCCATCATAAACAACAAAGGTAGGAACCTTGAAACCAATGGGTATGACTACCCCAGATATCAGACTCAAATCTTCAAAATCCAGCCCAGATGACTTCTGCAACTCCATAGCATCCATTCTATCCACCAGCATTTTGAATTTGTCTTCATTAGGCTCATGGTAGTAATTAGCCTCAGAATCAGAGTCCCCCATAGTGTTGTGGAGACTGCCTCCCTCTTTTTCAGACTCTTCAGATTCATAGTCTTCAACCTGTTCTTTGGTCTTAGCAAGACCTTTGAACCTTCTTCCCATGTTGATCAGGCCACCTGACCTTCTAGCCTTCTTAGTCTTCTTGGCCAGCAGTGTCTTTAATTCATCCTGCCCCTTGGTCAGGTTCAGGATCAGCTCTTGGAACTGTGCATTTTGTGTCTGGAGATCCTTAACTGTTTGTTCAAGAGCCATTGCTGAAATAAACAGCGAGAAGATGAGAAACCTGTGCACAATTATAAACCTGTGATGCAATGAAATGGTATGTGAATGTATATGCAATGTTTTCAAGGACCGCAAAATTTAAATTTGCTTAAACAAACACGAAAGTAAACTTTTATTAGTAATAACTTTGTTTTGCCTCTTGGGCTTACAAAAATGAAATGAAATAGGTACAAAAGATGGGTTTTAAGTCTCCCATGGACGTTTCCTCTTTGTGTTGAGGTATGAGTTGAGATTCTGTTCCTCGTGAAGTTGCTTTGTTAGTTCCAGGATTCTTTCTTGGCTTGCTTTGTAATGAGCCTCGAAAGTATCCCTTTGCTCCTTCAATTGGATCCAGGATCTCTGTAAGTCTTCCATGTCAGTAGGCATGTCTGGGTGAAGGATGGTATAAGCAGTATCTCCTTCAGCAACAGGTTCCATGGTAACTGGCAGGATAGCAGGATATGGCATCATGAGAGTCTGAGCACGGGATCGCACCCATCTGAGATAAGCTTCCATAGGAATAGTGTATTTAGGTTCCAGTGTCTTGCTGTCAACCCTGTTTACTTTTCCCCAGGCTCGTATGAATCTCTGACGGTAACCTTGAAGATCGTTGTCGTAATCAAACACAATGCCCTGAATCAACATGTCATGTGGTCCGTCACTCCGAGCGTAACCAAACTGTCGTAAAGCTAAAGAAGGGTTGTAGGTGATGCCTCCTCTTATGCCTAGAAGTGGCACATTAGGAAACTCCCCACAACGGTCAATGATAGTGACATTCTCCATAGATCTGGAGCACCAATGGATATCTGAGTGAGAAAGTGACATGATCCTCTTGGACCATCTAAACCCTTGCTCATTCTTCATTACTAAAACAGAACATTCATCATGTCTTCATTGAACCAGCTGATAGTCAGGGAATGTAAAGCAATGGTGCTTAGGGTCAAAGAACTGAAACAGAACACTCATCATGTCTTCATTGAACCCTGAAGTGACTAGATCCAATAGGTGACCATGTCTCTTAATGAACTGGGTATGATCAGACACTTGAGAAACCAACTCTTTAAGCTTAAGAGGTATGCCCACAAAGTTGATCCTGATGGTGTTTCTACGAGCAGAAGCCATGACCTGCAACAAAGAACAAAGATAAATCCTTTGGTCCTTGAAATGGTTAGTGAAAATGCTATGCTTATGATGCATGATGATGTCATGATGTTATGTTCAATCACAAACATGTGGCACACACAAACAAGTCACACAATAGCCCTAGGTTTAAAGGCTTGCATGAAGTTCAAAGGTAAGTACCCTCCCCTGAAGTTTAGTTGGTTCATCCTGTCCTATAAAAGTAACCATGTTCTAAGGGATCTCAATATCATTGATCCTTCACAAGGGTGGTTGTTCAGTAGGCAACTTACTTGCCAACCAAAATCCTCCAAGTTTAGAATCTAAATGAGCGTAGTATCGAGTATCAACCAACTTCAGTCTGCACCAAAGCCGGTTATCTCACTACTTTCTAAAGGCCAAGATGGGATAACTAGGGTTCTAAAAGTTAGTTAGTGTATTGACAACATATGGCAGCCTCATATTATCCTCAACTTGACTTAAGGAACATAAGCACCAACCAAGAAGTCACACTAACTATGGCCACCAGATCAACCATATCGGTATACGCCGTACAGTTTCCTTGGTCTATTGCCATTTACCTAAGGTACACTAGATCCGGGTTAGGATCTTTCACACATAAGAGCACCCAACAGATAAGTATAAAGCAAACAAGGCAAACAATTTTAAAGTGATCTAATTCCTAAGGGTACCCCTCTTTTATTAAATCCCCAGCAGAGTCGCCAGTTCTGTAACACGGTGGGAGAACTGACTTTAGTTATGTTGCGGATAGCAAGAGTCGCCACCGACTTTTATTTTATCCAAAGGAAAGGCATAAAAGAACAGGAAAGACCTTTTTAAAAGATTTTTGGGTCCGGGGGGTAGGTTATGTAAAGGGAAGGTGTTAGCACCCTTTACATCCATGGTTATCCATGGGCTCTTAGTTACTTAGCTCACTTTGAATTGTTTTTGAAAATGTGAAGTGTGTGAATAGAAATTTTCATAAGAGTTTGATAATGATCCATGTACGGATGCGTAAAAAACTTGTGTTTGAAAATTGTTTGAAATTTGTGAAGTATTTGAGAAATTTTTGAATAGTGAGCAAGTAACTATGAGAAACCTACCCTAAAGTTTAAGTCTTTCTGTTCTTTATCCTTTAAATGGTAAGACTATCCCTATTATTAAGGAATATGTAGTCATTACCTTGGATGTAAGGGACATATGAAGGGACATCTGTTTAATGAAGGCAACTATAGGGTGTATTAAGCATTTTTTGAGGGACTGCCATCATTATTCGAAAGGGACAAGATCATTATGAAGACAACCATTTGAGGGACTTGATCTTTGATTGTGAAGGGACTAGATGACTTTATTTTGAGGGACTTTTTGCTTTATACACCCTAATTGACCTTTTGATTAGGCAACAATGAGAGGTATCCCTAAGGAAGTGAGATGGCGATCAAAGATCGACTTACGTGTGTGAGAGGTCAATTTTAAATATTTATCTTATAATTTAAATGATCTAAATTCAATTTTAAATACAAATAGTTTTCACTCCCTATTTACTAACCATAGCATAAAAATAAATAATTTAAATATTACAGAAAATTACATCCAGGAGCAATTACAATAATAGTAAATAAGTAATTTAAATAAATAAATAAAGCAAAATTTAAAATAATTATAATAAAATTGGGTTAGTGAAAATAATAATAATAACAATTTAAAATAAATGGGGTTAGCAATAAACATGATTAGTAATAATAAGCAAAAAATATTATAATAAACAAAAATTTTAATGGTTAAGAAGAAATTATAAACAATCATATCAATTATTATGAAATTTACAATTATAAACACATTAAATAAATTATGAACATATTATGAAAAAGTAAATTATAATTAAAAATTAAATTAGCAATTTTTTAAACATATAATAGAAATTATTTACATACAAAATTACATTATAAATAATTTATAGAATATTTACATATTATGAAAAATAGGATTAATTATAATTATATTTACAAAATTTTAATTATTTTAAATAAGATCTAAACAAATTATAAAATATGATTAAGTTTTAAAATAAAAGAAATTTAGGGTTTTGTGAAAATTATTAAGATTAGAGATTTTTTAAGAAAATAAATTAGGGTTCATAATTTAATATACAATATCAATAATATTAAGTTAATAAATATATACATATTATAATTTAAGTACATAATAAATAAATAAAACTAATTTTAGAATTTTAGAAAATATAAGATATACCTATGTTTTATTTTTGAATTATTTAGATATATATATATATATATATACAAAATTATCTCTAATTAATAATAAAATAATCAAAACAAATTAAATAAAACAAAAAGTTGGAACTTACCTGGCTGGGGTTTGAACCCAACACCTTTGGCTTGCCATCAGCAACACATACCACCAAGCTACCCATGCGCAGGTGATAATGAGATGAGAAGAATTGGTTTTATGCCTCAAACCTGGAAATTAAGAAAAAAAAGAAAGAAAACAAAAGGCTTGGGGGAATCGAACCCAGGACCTTCATAGTATCACACAAACACATTACCATCCCAGCTAGGTGAGCGCATCTGTCAACATAATCACCACAATTCATAATATATTAAAATTGTTAATTATGTGAAAAAACAAGAAAAAGATGGTGAAGCCAGGACTCGAACGCAGGTCCTCAAACAATACATGCGCACATCCTTCCACTGGGACAAGCATCAGGCTTGTGAAATAAACAGAAATTAATTCATAAAATATTAAAACAAAAATTTAAATTCTGGAAAACGCGCGCAGCTAGTCATCTTCTTCCTTGGATTACCTGCGAATTTTGATACAGTTTTTCCTGCGAATTTTCCTGGGTGTTCTTCCATGTTTATGCCCTGCGAAAATCAAACACCAACTAAACAGAAAAATTTCATGAAATTGAAGACACCATTGAGTTCCTTATGGTCCACACAATCAATCCATGTTGTTAGAATTTATTTATATTGCCTAAATCGTAAAACCCTAATTCGGCCATTCAAACCCTAACAATGGTGAAATACGATTGGGGGTACCAAGCTTCAAAGTTATTGTCCAGAAACGTTCCTATCATCATCACAAACATCAAACAATCATCAAATTTCATTTAAATCAAGTACATATATGGAATCGAAAAAGTCATATTCAAGAACAAAGTTTGATTCGGTTTATGCAATTCATGAGGCTTTTGATGCAAATAATGATTGGTAATGATTCAGTGATGTCCAATGATCATGTTTGTGTCCTCAAAATACCTTCAAACGCTTTGGAATGTTGAAACCGAATTTGAGTTTTGGAGAGGTTTTTGTGAGATGTAAACTTACACTTTTTGAGCTGGAAAATCGTGCTTGTCATTAGGGTTGTCTTGTATACTTATAGAGTGATCAATTTAGGTCAAAAAATTGGATACTTGTGTAGAAGATTTGATCCAAAAAGATTTAAAATGATAAGCCTTTAAAAGTCAAATATTTTTGTATAAACACTTGCTATTTTAAGACAATCATCATAACTTCCATATCAATTTGATCCAAGACATAATTATGATTTTCTAGAAGCTTAATCATATTTAAATCTTTGATTTTTATATTTTATTTTAATTTAAAATGATTTTAAATGAATTAAATCAAAATAAATAAAAATAAAATAATAAAAAATCTGATTTTTGATGACTTGGGTCGTGCATGAAGTTATAGTATGGACTGGGTCATCATTTGGCAAGCCCATTTGGAAGAAATTGGTTTTAGACCTCCATTTTCTTCATAAACCAACCAAAAATTTCCCAACTTTGCAAGGGCACACATCCTTAAATTTTAATGATATGAGGGTGTTATTGGACATTTTGGAAAGCTTGAAGAGTCCTCTAACCAACCCCACTGGTTTCATGTCCATATCATTTACCAATCTCAAGTTATGCCCTTTTGAAGTTGTTGACTTTTTGTTGACTTTCAAAAGGACCTATAATGTCTTAGCTCATACCTTCCAAATGAAGCATTTTTGGGCTTGGCTTGTGAGACACAAAGTTGTAGAGAATTCAATTTCCTTCAAAATGAGCTTTGGATGGAGACTTGGTGATGAAGCATGTGAAAGTTATGGCTGGTCAAAGTTCAGTTGACTTTTACTAAGGAAACCCTAATTTAGAAACTCTTGATTCTTGATGATCTGAAATCTCCTTGATGAATCATGATCAACCCTTGATCAAATGATGAATTTTACTTCATATACTTGATGTTGGCAAAAAATCATGAAGTTTGACTTTGGTTTGACCACAGTTGACCTTAGTTTGACTTTTTAACTGCTTTGACTGATTTTGACTTATCTGATCATTTGACTGAGCAAACTTTTGAGAAAAGTATTGAAACTTGTCATGGGGGTTCTTACACACATATAAGATGTTATGAAGCTCACTTGAAGTCTTGGAAGTCCATTTAGCCTGATTAAAGTCAAAACCCTAGTTTTAGATGCACTGCTTATGAGGTGCATTGTCTGAGGGAATTGTCAACTCTTCTGACTAATTGTGAACTTTGTGAACCTTGTGAACCATCATAAAATGTCTTGTGAACCTCATGGGAGGTATTGTGAACCTTGTGAACCTCATAAAGTGACTTGTAGACTTCATGAACCTCAGGAAAGGTCTTGTAAACATTGTGAATCTTGTGAACCTTGTGAACCTCATAAAGTGACTTGTAGACTTCATGAACCTCATGAAAGGTCTTGTAAGTATTGTGAATCTTGTGAACCTTGTGAACCTTCTTAGCACACAAAGTCTTGTATTGTGAGGGCAAATTTTGGGGTGCAACACACACCATAACAACTGGTACGATAGATTGACACTTGGTCTCTGTGGATTCGACAATCTTTTATATTACTCTGACGTGTTCGTACACTTGCGAAAAACACGCATCACTACATATCCTTAATGCACAAATTAGTGTTTCATCATCTCTCCCTATCTTTTTGAGGTCTTGCAATATCTCTAATAGGTATGTCATTCTAGACTGGGCCAACGACAAGATTGGGCCCAAATCTCTCAATCTACAAGACGACCCAATGACCCAAGACCAAAGGGATCCATTATCATGATCTTCTCCATGAGGTCGTTCGGGGTTTCTCCCTGTTCATGGTCCCTGCCCACACGCGGAAAGAACCAACCAAATTCGACCAGGAAAGATTCTACTCGCGTAGCCTTATGCCCGACGTATCGATAGGACCAGGATGCTCGTCCGACGGTTTAGTTCTGACAGTTACTTATTTGGGCAGATCCACGATTCATGCCCAAATAAGAACCATTGGCCATGCGCTGGGAGTCCTCTATATAAGCCATCTCATTTTAGAGGGCCAGGTATTCAATTTTAACCCTGAATATACTCGTACTTGTTTTCTCTCGTGATCATACTTACATTGGCATCGGAGTACCTTGCAGGTACACCCCACCTTCCATCTTGCACGAGCAGGGTTGAAAGTCTGCGTCAGCAACCGTTGGAGTCTGATCTCTAGGTACGATCAGGGCCCCATCTGTGGGAAACGTTTTCCCCGCTTTCATTTCCTAAATTCGTGAAAATCAAAACTTATCTTTCTTAACATTCCTTCAAATGGATGCCCAAGAGGATTTCACCGTCGTCCGTGCTACCAACAATGTCCCTGTTAAGCAGCGAGACAGTGATGCTAACAACCCTCCCCTAGGGGATCCAGATCACTTTCAAGAAGTATGAACAACCTCTCCGTCACCCGAGCCGTCTCACCATCCAGAGGTCACTCCCTCTAACCTGACTTTGATCCCCATCCCTGAGGGATCAAATCCAACTCTGGTAGCATTGGTCGAGGCGGCCAACACCATCAACCTCTTCCTCCTGCCATAAAGCGAAATATTGGACATTCTTGAAAGATCAAGACGTGCCAGATCCCCGTCTTAGGCGAGGAGGCATCCCCGATCTCGTAGCTGTTCACTTAGACACAGAAGAGATCAACAGCCAGAAGCCTCTGGTTCCATCAGGAAGAGGACTCATTCGTCTCCTCGACGGAATAAGTCCCCACAAACCAAGAAGACACGGAGAAATATTCAGCAAGAGACTCGACCATCCCTCAATGGCACCAGACGTCGGTCGAGGTCTCCCCCCGTAGACACCGCGACGATCTTTCCTGCTCCCTAACTCCGTTTTCCAGTGACGAGGATGAGCCTCGCGACCCTCTTTCTGAGGAAATCATGTCAACAAAAATTCCAAAGGGGATGGAAAAACCTCCTCCTTTGGGAACGTACGATGGTACAACTGATCCCGACGAGCATAAAAAAAACATAGATGCTCTACTGGATTATCGAGGCATGTAGGGAGCCATCAAATGTTGTCTCTTTCCTACAACTCTGCGTAAAGGAGCCATGGCCTGGTATAAAAGCCTCCCTTATGTCTCCATCACATCGTGGAGACAGCTGGGGAGGACTTTTTCCTGACACTTTACAACTTCCAGACGTCATCCCAAGACTAAGACGTCCTTGGAAGCAATAGTCCAGGGGAAGGAGGAACCCCTTCGGGCATACATTGAGAGGTTCAATAAAGAAGCAGTTCAGGTTTTGACCACAAACGATATGAAAAAATACCTCCTAGAATGAGGACTCCGTCTACAAAGCGACTTCCGCAAGGCTGTCGGAATAAAAACACCGACCACACTTGATGCCTTACTCCTCAAGGAGCAAGCTTATATTCGATAAGAAGATAAGGAGGCGGCCAGTACTTCCCGGGATACACGGAGGAGCGATGACGTCAAATCCTCCAAACACGACGACCCCTCGACTTCACGTCCGGGAGGCGACAAAAAAAGGAAGAACACTCTCGTGAACCGCGGGAGCACAAGGCACCTGAAGGAATGTTCTGCGACTACACCCCCTTTCAGCGACGCGGGATAAAATCCTCTCCGAATGTGCGAACTCGGAATTCAGACAGGCCGGGGTCAGGTTCCCGAAGCAGTTGCCGAACAAACCAGACACAGATAATACCAAGTACTGTCGTTTCCATAAGTCTCACGGGCATAACACTTAGGAATGTATCCATCTGAAGGACGCCATCGAGATACTATTCAGGGATGGCCACCTCAAATAGTTCTCCAAAAACAAGGATGCCCATAAGTAGGAAGTCCAGGAAACCCGCAACGCCAAAGAAGAAACTCCGCCGACAGCTGAGACAAATCTTCAGGTCGCCCTGAGCATAACGCGACCAGAAGATTTCTACGTCCCCGAACCATATACCGGACCAACATACTTTTCTGGTTACAGCCCGTGGGAATCCTTTTCCTTCTACAATGGTCATATCCAGGGGAGGGCCAAACAAGACCACAATGGGATTTGTCAAGCATGGATTCGAGCAGCTGATCAGCACCAGCTCGAATCAGAATTCGACCCTCGACCTTCCCCGTGGAGGATCCGCTCCTATTTCCTTCTACAAGGAGGATCTCTTAAGAGGGGCGCCCAATGCCAACATCCATCTCTTCGTTCATGCTCAGATGGCGAATTTTGATGTACGGAGAATTCTTGTTGACCAGGGCAGCTCGATCGACATCATGTAATCTCAACTGTTTGCGACCCTACAACTGAATGAGACACACCAGACACCATACGTCGATTCAGATTTACAGGGCTTCAATGGTACGGTCTCACGACCATAGGGCTACGTCAATCTGATCGTCAATTTCGAAGTAGGGGAAATAGTGAGTCCATTAAAGTATAGTTCCTGGTAATAGACTGTCCGTCTTTATACCAGTGTATTTTAGGCCAACTAACGTTAGCCGGGCTTATGGAAGTTCCTTCCACGGTGCACTTAAAGATGAAGTATTATACCTTGCTGGGACAAGTGGCTACCCTTCACGGGGACATAGAAGCAGCCCACAGGTGCTACGAGGCCGCTTCTAAAGGTCTCAACTCCATCATAGCGAAACCAAAGCCAACCAAGGTCGTACTCCCCTACACACATGAGGAGCCAAAAGCCTTACCTCGCATAGACCTTGTCGACATCGATAGTAGGTTCTCCGAGGAAGAGGAACAGTTGCAGGTAGTAGCAAAACTCTCATCTTCTGCTCGTCCTGTCCCTAATGGAGATTTCGAGCTGGTAGCACTAGGTGCAGATCCTTCCAAGGGAGTCAAAATCGGAGTTGATCTTCCCGAACTCGCCAGGAAACAACTGAAGGCCTGTCTAAGGGAAAATGCTGACCTGTTCGCATGGAGCGCCGCAGAGATGCCCGACCTAGACCCTGAGGTCGCATGTCATCACCTGGACATAGATCCCGCCGTCTGAGCAGTCACAAAACGACGAAGGAAGCAGTCTCAGGAGAAAATAATCACAGCAGAACAAGCTGTAAAAGACCTCTTAGAGGCCAAATATGTAACAGAGGCCAGGTATATCACCTGGCTCTCAAACGTTGTACTTGTCAAAAAAAGTAATGGAAAATGGATAATGTGCGTTGATTATACCGATCTTAACCGGACTTGCCCGAAAGACGCTTACCTGTTACCTAACATAGATAAGTTGGTAGATAACTCTGCAGGTTTCAAGCTCTTGTCGTTCCTCGATGCCTATTCTGGGTACAATTAGATACCTATGGCCGTGACCGACAAGAGCTACATCACATTCGTGGCCGAATCGGGTAAGTATTACTACAATGTAATGCCCTTCGGCCTGAAAAACGCGGGTGCTACATACCAACGCATGATGAACAAAGTCTTTCAAGCAGAGATCGGAGACATGCTCGAGGTATATATGGATGACATGATCATTAAATCCCACGAGGAAACCGATCATGCTCTCTACCTGAAGAAAATCTTCGACCAGGCACGAAAGTGCAAGATGCGTTTCAATCATGACAAGTGCACGTTTGGTGTGCGTGCAGGCAAATTCCTCGGGTTTTATCTAACCAAAAGAGGAATAGAGGAAAACCCCGAAAAATGTCAAGCATTCTTCGAAACGCCCACACCGACATCCAAAAAATCTATCTAATCTTTGAACGGGGTCCTCGCATCGTTGTCACGATTCATCGCGAAATATGCTCAACACGCGCCCCCGTTTTACAAACTCTTCCGGTGGGAGAACTGACTTTAGTTATGTTGCGGATAGCAAGAGTCGCCACCGACTTTTATTTTATCCAAAGGAAAGGCATAAAAGAACAGGAAAGACCTTTAAAAGATTTTTGGGTTCGGGGGTAGGTTATGTAGAGGGAAGGTGTTAGCAACCTTTACATCCATGGTTATCCATGGGCTCTTAGTTACTTAGCTCACTTTAAAATGTTTTTGAAATGTGAAGTGTGTGAATAGAAATTTTCTTTAAGTACTTTATAATGATCCATGTACGGATATATATATAAAGACTTTGTTTTGAAAATTATTTGAAGTGTGAAGTATTTTTGAAATGTTTTGAAGAAGTGAGCAAGTACATAAGAGGAACCTACCCTAAGTTAAGTCTTTTTTGTTCTTAAATATCCTTTAAAGGGTAAGACTATCCCTATTATTAAGGAATAAGTAGTCATTACCTTGGATGTGTGAGGGCCAAGTGAAGGGACAACTGTTATTTAGGCAACTGTAAAGTGTATAAGCAACTCGAAGGGACTTATCATCTTTATTCGAAAGGGACTAAGATCATTACGAAGGCAACCACGAAGGGACTTGATCTTTTTATCTGTTAAAGGGACTAGATGATATGGGATTGAGGGACTTTGCTTTATACACCCTACTTGACCTTTTGTTTAGGCAACATGAGAGGTAACCCTTAAGAAGTGAGATGGCGATCCAGGATCGACTTACGTGTGTGAGTGTACCAATTCAAATATTTATCTTAAGATTAATGATTTAAATTTAATTTTACATACAAACATGTTTTACACTCCCTATTTACTAACCATAGCATTAAAAATTAAATATTAACAATTACTACAACTATTACATATTAGATACAATTACATTATAATAATTAAAAATAAATAAGCAAATAAATAATAATAAATAATTGGGTTAGTAACAATATTAATAATAAAAATCATATAATATATAAACAAATGGGGTTAGTAATAATAGAATAAATAAGAATAAAATAAAGAAATTAGCATAATAATGAATAATAAATTAAAAAAAAGTGCAATTTTTAATAAATAATTATTTTTTAAAGATTTTTAAGAAGAAAAATAAGCAATTCATACTATATACTAATTATTATAAAGATTTAAATTATATATACATGTTATAAAAAATAATGATTAATTATAATTAAATGAACATATTATAAAAATAAATTATATTAACAAGATCAAATAAGGAGTTTTTAATTGTTTTAAACATAATCTAAAATTATTTACATGCAAAACTATATTAAATAATAACAAATTATAAAAATATGCACATAATTAAAGTTTACAAATAAATAAATCAAAAGTTATAATATAATTAGATTTTTGTAAAAGAAAATTAGGGTTTGTAAAAATAATTAGGTTTTTATAAAATATTAAGGTTTTTCCTATTAATTTACAAAATTAATCAATTTATTTACAAATTATATATATATCATGAAAATAAAATAATATTTTAGGAATACATACACAAAAATATTTTAATAGTATTAGAAAATATGTTTTTATAATTTATATTAATCAATTTTAAATGAAATAGAAATAGGAATTGTATAATGAAATAAAAATAAGAAAATAAGGAAAATTGCTCAAAAAGAAAGGACCTGGGATTTGAACCCAGGTCCCCTACCTCATATGCAAGTCACAAAACCATCCTGGCCAGCGTGCACTAGTGATAGAGATTGAGATCCTGGTGCTTTTGTTTCATATCCTGTACAAATTACAACAAAACAAAAAAAATAACATAAAAAGGGCCTGGGGGGTTTCGAACCCAGGACCCTCACACAACAAGCAAACACTTTTACCATCCAGCCAGAAGGGCGCACCTGATGTATAATTCACAACAACTAATAATATATTAAGCCATGTAATAAATGAGAAAATCAAACAAAAAGGATGCTGTCTCCCAGGAATCGAACCCAAGCCCTGAAGCACAACACACACATCCCTCACCACTGGGCCAGACACGCCTCTGTGAAATAAATTAGAAACAATTTCATAAAATATTAAGAATAAAATTCAAATTTCAGAATGCGCGCCAGGGATCTTCTTCTTCCTCCTATTTCCTGCAAAAATACCTGCGAAATCACATGCGAAATTTCCTGCGAATTTCCAAAACCAAAAACCTATGTTTTTTGAAACATTATGCAAACCATCATGATAACAAAAATTAGTAACCCAGATCAATTGTACAAGGTCTACACGTCACAGTCACGGTCTTAGAATTTGTTTTAAGGTCCTAAATGTTTGGTTCCCGTTTTGAAACTCCAAACCCTAGCAATGGCAACCTTCGATACAGTCCACAATAATTTAATTAATCCACTCAAAAAACTTCTAAACATCACAACAAACACAAATCTATGATTAGTTTTCAATATCAAAGAATAAATCAACCAAATCGAAAAAATTTATAATATGAAAGGGATGCATTCGGTTTGTGCGAATTAGGGCATGAAGGAGCAATGTTATGATCCATAATTAATCTATGAACTCCAAGGAACAAGTTGCAACCTTTGGTTTGTCTTGAAAGGGCTTGAAGAATGGAATCCGAATTTGAGTTTTTTTTGTGAATTTTTGAAAGTGGAAACTTACTCTTGAGGCAGAATTTTCGTGTCCTATGCATTTGTGTGGTTTGTATACTTATAGTTGAATGAAACTAGGTCAAAAAATTGGATGGTTGTTTGGACTTTTTGGATTCAAAAGATTGAAAAAGATCATGGCTTGAATTTCAAATATTTTTGAATGAAACCTTTCTATCTTAAGACAATCATCATCAATTGCATATCAATCTGATCCAATTCATGTTTATGACTTTCTAAAATCAAAATATATTTTAAATCTTCATATTTTATATTTTATTTGAATTTAAAATGATTTTTAATATAAAAAATCATAATAAATAAAATAAATAAAATAAATAAAATAAAATTATGAAAATATTAAATAAATTTCGTGCATGATGTCATGGAACACCTTGGGTCACAAAAAGTTCAGTCCATTTGAAGAATTATGGTTTTAAGACCCTATTTTCTTCATAAACCACCCAAAAATTTCCCAACTTTGCAAGGGCAAAAATCCTTCAATTTTAATGCTATGAGGGTGTTCTTGGACATTTTGGAAAGCTTAAAGAGTCCTATAACCAACCCCATTAGTTTCATGTCCATATCATTTACCATTCTCAAGTTATGCCCTTTTGAAGTTGTTGACTTTTTGTTGACTTTTAAAAGGACCTATAATGTCTTAGCTCATACCTTCCAAATAAAGCATTTTTGGGCTTGGCTTGTGAGACACAAAGTTGTAGAGAATTAAATTTCCTTCAAAATGAGATTTGGATGGGAAAAATTTGATGAAGCATGTGAAAGTTATGGCTGGTCAAAGTTCAGTTGACTTTTCCTGAGGAAACCCAAATTTAGAAACCTCTGATTCTTGATGATTTGAAATATCCTTGATGAATCATGATCAACCCTTGATCAAATGATGAATTTTACTTCATATACTTGATGTTGACAAAAAATCATGAAGTTTGACTTTGGTTTGACCACAGTTGACCTCAGTTTGACTTTTTAACTGCTTTGACTGATTTTGACCTATCTGATCATCTGACTGAGCAAACCTTTGAGAAAAGTCTTGAAACTTGTCATGGGGATTCTTAAACACGTATAAGATATTATGAAGCTCACTTGAAGTCTTGGAAGTCCATTTAGCCTGATTAAAGTCAAAACCCTAGTTTAGGATGCATTGCTTAGGAGGATGCATTGTCTGAGGGAATTGTCAAATCTTCTGACTATTTGTGAACTTTGTGAACCTTGTGAACCTCATAAGATGTCTTGTGAACCTTGTGAACCTCATGGGAGGTCTTGTGAACTTTGTGAACCTTGTGAACCTCTTAATACACAAAGTCTTGTCTTGTGAACCTTGTGAACCTCTTAATACACAAAGTCTTGTCTTGTGAACCTTGTGAACCTCTTAGTACACAAAGTCTTATCTTGTGAGGGAAAATTTTGGGGTGCAACAGCTGCCCCTGTTCAATTTTCTGAAACCTGAGGGGTTAGATTGGTATATGTGCAAGTCGTAACTTGGAAGGTGTAACCCGGTGAACTGACTTTAAACAATGTTGCGGATAGCAAGAGTCGCCACCGACTTTTATTTTATCCATAAGGAAAGGTTATAAAAGAACAGGAAAGACCTTAGAGAATATTTTTGGGTCCGGGGGGTAGGTTATGAAAAGGGAAGGTGTTAGCACCCTTTTCATCCATGGTTATCCATGGGCTCTTAGGTACTTAAGCTCACTTTTGAATTATTTTGAAAGTGTAGTGTGTGAATAAGAAAATTTTCAGAATAGTTAATAAATAATCCATGTAAGGAGGTGTTAAAAACATGTTTGAAAATTTGTTTGAAAATTGTTTAAGTGTGAAGAAAGTTTTGAAATGAGCTTAAGTACTTAAAAGTAACTCACCCTAATATTTAAAGGTCTTTCTTGTTTTTTATTCTTTCCTTAGTAAGACTATCCCTACTATAATGGAGTAGGTAGTCCTTACTTTGGATGTTTAAGGGACATATGAGGGACAATTTGATCTTTAAGGCAATGGTGGGGTGTAATAAGCATATTAAGGGACTATCATCATTTTTTCCGAAGGGACTCGATTCGTATAGGCAACCAAAAGGGACTTTGATGATTTTTATTCGAGGGACTTGCTTTTATACACCCCACTTAACCATTATTCGTAGGCAACTGGAGGGATATCCTTAGAAAGTGAGACGGCGATTTAAAATCGACTTACGTGTGTGAAGTGTTTAAATTAATTATCTTTATTAAAAATTATCTAAATTTATTTTAAATAACAAACATATTAACACTCCCTAATTACTAACCATAATAATAATAATTAAAATAATTATAAAAATTACAACCGAGAAACAATTACAAAATAATAATAAAAATAGCAAATTTAGGCAATAAATAATGAAATACAAATAATAAAGGGGTTAGTTAATAAAATTAACAAAATAATAGTAAACATAATTAAATCATAAATGGGTTAGTAATTAGAAATAATAAATAAGGTTAGAAAAATAGAATATGAATAATAATATGGTTAGTGATTAAAATTAATTAACAAATTAAGGGAATTATAATAAACGAAAATTAATTAATAGAAATTAACAATATATAAAAAATAATTAACATACATAATTAGATAATTTTTATATTCATATAATATTTAAATCATTACAAAAATTTTAATTATTATGAACATATATTTACATATAAATACATAAAAAAAATAAATTTTAAATATCATATTAAGATTTAATTTCTATTGGTCATTATATTTATAAATTATTTTTAACTATATTAAATTATTCCTAACATAAAAAGAAAATTAATTTGAAGTATAAACATATTTTACAAAAAAAAAAACAGAATTAAATTTTCATTTAGAAAAATATGTTAAGATTTAGGAAATTAGGGCTTTCATATTTTTTAGGGTTTATATACAAAATTTTATTTTTCAATAATCATGGAAAATTATCTTAATTACTATAAACTATAAATAAAATTTTAAATAAAAAAAACAAGAGTTTATATTTTATTTATTTATTTTTTTTAAAGAAAAAACAACATTGTTTTAAAAGTGATTAGGTTAATAATATATATACATATTATAATATAATGATATTTAAATTAATTAAATTAAGTGGAAAACAAAGAAATAAGAAAAAAAAGAAGAAAAGGAACCTGATGGGATTTGATCCCAGGACCCTTTGTTTACCAGCAGCAACAAGACCACTGAGCCATTCCATGCGCAGGTGAAATAAAACTGAATCCAGTTTGTTTTGTTCTTAGTTTTGAAAAATCCAGAAAAATAGCCAAAACAAAAGGCCTGGGGTAGTTTCGTACCCAGGACCTTATGGATGTGCATACGCGCGTCTTACCGCCTGGCTGGGAGAGCCTACCTGATGCTAAATCAACAATAAATAATAATATAACATAACTACTAATCATGTGGAAAAATAAGAAAAAACAAATGACACCACCCGGTATCGAACACAAGTCCTCACAGTACAAGCATACGCTCCTTTCCACTTGGCCAAGCGTTTAACTTGTGATACAAACAGAAAAGATTAATTATATTTTAAAAAGAAATTTGAATATTATTTTTCGCGCCAGCCTGGTTCATCTTCAACCTCTGAATGTTGAAGTTTGCTGCGAATTTTGATACGATAACACCTGCGAATTTTCCTGCACTCATAAAACCTACGAATTTCAAAGTGCCATTAAACAGTTCAGTTTCATCAAATTGAAAGCATTTTCGGATTCCTCATAACCTGTACAATTCAATTTCATCAATCAAATTCATTTATAGTGAGCAAATCAATCAACCCTAATTTGAAGGTCAAACCCTAATAATGGTGGATTCTGTTTTAGGCCACTGTTCTTCACAAAACCTTCCAGAAATCATCTATGATCAATGACAAACATTAATACACAGCCAAAATTCATTATAAACAAACACATATGATGAATCGAAGAAAAATAGTTTGAGAATATGAATGGTTCGGATTA
Source organism: Lathyrus aphaca (assembly GCA_963966055.1). NCBI lineage: Eukaryota > Viridiplantae > Streptophyta > Magnoliopsida > Fabales > Fabaceae > Lathyrus > Lathyrus aphaca. Next base: position 626,540,278 of record OZ014519.1, read on the forward strand.
TGTAAATGAGGATGAACCAATGGCATGTAAGGGTTGGTTTCGATTCAGGGAAGCTTAAGGAAGCTTCTTGTGTTCTTAGAATACCTTGAAAACCCTTGCAATGATCAAACCGAAAATTGATTTTGTGATGAAAATTTGAAATTTGAAAGTGATGTTTGGCTGCTCAAATTCGTGAATGTGCATTAGGTTTATGTTATGTATATATATGGGGTTGATTTAGGTCAGAAAAACCATTTGGTTGTGTGAAGATTTGATCCAAAAAAGATTCATAAAGATCATTGTGTAACTTTCAAATATTTGATCATAATGCCTTACTATTTTGGGAGGGATCTCATGATTTCCTTCTCTTTTGACTCCAATCACCATTTATGATTTTTTAAATCCAATCACAAAAATATCCTTTCATGTTTAATATTTTTTTTAAATTTAAAATGATTTAAAATGTAATAAATCATAATAAATTAATAAAATAAAATAAAAAATATGAGAATATCATGAAAATTTCGTGCATGGCATTATGAAGTGGATTGGGTCACAAATTGAATGGCCCATTTGAAAAGAAATGATTTTGAACCTCCCTTTTCAACATAAACCATCACAAAATTGTCCAACTTTGCAAAGGCACATCTCCCTCAATTTTAAAGGTATGAGGGTGTTCTTGGACTTTTTGGAAAGCTTGAAGAGTCCTCTAAACAACCCCATTGGTTTCAGGTCCATATCATTTACCAATCTCAAGTTATGCCCTTTTGAAGTTGTTGACTTTTTGTTGACTTTTGAAATGACCTATAATGTCTTAGATCATATCTTTCAAATGAAGCATTTTCAGGCTTAACTTCCAACATCAAAGTTGTAGAGAATTCAATTTCCTTCAAAATGAGCTTTGTATGGAGACTTGGTGATGAAGTATGTGAAAGTTATGGCTGGTCAAAGTTCAGTTGACTTTTACTGAGGAAACCCTAATTTAGAAACTCCTGATTATTGATGATCTGGAATTTCCTTGATGAATCATGATCAACCTTTGATCAAATGATGAATTTTACTTCATATACTTGATGTTGACAAAAAATCATGAAGTTTGACTTTGGTTTGACCACAGTTGACCTTAGTTTGACTTTTTAACTGCATTGACTGATTTTGACTTATCTGATCATCTGACTGAGCAAACTTTTGAGAAAAGTCTTGAAACTTGTCATGGGGGTTCTTACACACATATAAGATGTTATGAAACTCACTTGAGGTATTGGAAGTCCATTTAGCCTGATTAAAGTCAAAACCCTAGTTTTGGATGTACTGCTTAGGAGGTGCATTGTCTGAGGAATTATCAACTCTTATGACCAATTGTGAACTTTGTGAACCTTGTGAATCTTCATAAAGTGTCTTATGATACTCATGGGAGGCATTGTGAAGTTTGTGAACATTGTGAACCTCATGAAGTGGCTTTATAGACCTCATGACCCTCAGGAAAGCTTTGTAAACATTGTGGAACTTGTGAACCTTGTGAACCTTCAAGAAGTAACTTGTGGACTTCATGAACCTCAAGAAAGGTTATGGAAATATTGAGAAGATTATGAACCTTGTGAACCTTCAAGAAGTGACTTGTAGACTTCATGAACCTCATGAAAGGTCTTGAAAGCATTGTGGGACTTGTGAACCTTGTGAACCTTCATAAAGTAGTTTGTGAACTTTATGAACCTCATGAAAGGTTGTGCAAGTGGTTGGAGCACTTGTGAACCTTGTGAATCTTCAAGAAGCAACTTGGGGACTTCCTGAACCTCATGAAAGGTTATGCAAGTGTTGGGGAACTTGTGAACCTTGTGAACCTTCTTAGAACACAAAGTCCTGTGTTGTGAGGGCAAATTTTGGGGTGCAACAGCTGCCCCTGTTCAATTTTCTGAAACCTGAGGGGTTAGATTGGTATATTTGCCAGTCGTAACCTGGAAGGTTGAAGGGGATTGAACACAAAAGCCCAAAAATTTGCACTCACCAGTGCATAGAGTGATATTGATGGTTGGTTGAACATGATTGAGTGGGTTTAAAAATGCCACTAGGGGAAAGTTCTTTAGTAGTATAATGAAAGCTGTCAGGAGTCTGGAGTAATACTGATGTAACAGCATGTCTTCATGAGGATAGAGCAATGGAAAGCTCTAAAGCAGTCTTGAAGTAATGATTTCAGGAGGATGGAGACATCAATAATGACAACTCCAATGCAGTCTTGAAATAATAGTGTGATATGTCTTCAGGAGGATAGAGCAATCAATAATGATAACTCCAATGCAGTCTTGAAGTACTGATTTCAGGAGGATGGAGACATCAATAATGACAACTCCAATGCAGTCTTGAAATAATAATGTGATATGTCTTCAGGAGGATAGAGCAATCAATAATGATAACTCTAATGCAGTCTTGAAACACTGATTTCAGGAGGATGGAGACATCAATAATGACAACTCCAATGCAGTCTTGAAATAATAATGTGATATGTCTTCAGGAGGATAGAGCAATCAATAATGATAACTCTAATGCAGTCTTGAAGTACTGATTTCAGGAGGATGGAGACATCAATAATGACAACTCCAATGCAGTCTTGAAATAATAGTGTGATATGTCTTCAGGAGGATAGAGCAATCAATAATGATAACTCCAATGCAGTCTTGAAGTACTGATTTCAGGAGGATGGAGACATCAATAATGACAACTCCAATGCAGTCTTGAAATAATAGTGTGATATGTCTTCAGGAGGATAGAGCAATCAATAATGATAACTCCAATGCAGTCTTGAAGTACTGATTTCAGGAGGATGGAGACATCAATAATGACAACTCCAATGCAGTCTTGAAATAATAATGTGATATGTCTTCAGGAGGATAGAGCAATCAATAATGATAACTCTAATGCAGTCTTGAAGTACTGATTTCAGGAGGATGGAGACATCAATAATGACAACTCCAATGCAGTCTTGAAATAATAGTGTGATATGTCTTCAGGAGGATAGAGCAATCAATAATGATAACTCCAATGCAGTCTTGAAGTACTGATTTCAGGAGGATGGAGACATCAATAATGACAACTCCAATGCAGTCTTGAAATAATAGTGTGATATGTCTTCAGGAGGATAGAGCAATCAATAATGATAACTCCAATGCAGTCTTGAAGTACTGATTTCAGGAGGATGGAGACATCAATAATGACAACTCCAATGCAGTCTTGAAATAATGATGTGATATGTCTTCAGGAGGATAGAGCAATCAATAATGATAACTCTAATGCAGTCTTGAAGTACTGATTTCAGGAGGATGGAGACATCAATAATGACAACTCCAATGCAGTCTTGAAATAATAATGTGATATGTCTTCAGGAGGATAGAGCAATCAATAATGATAACTCTAATGCAGTCTTGAAGTACCGATTTCAGGAGGATGGAGACATCAATAATGACAACTCCAATGCAGTCTTGAAATAATAATGTGATATGTCTTCAGGAGGATAGAGCAATCAATAATGATAACTCTAATGCAGTCTTGAAGTACCGATTTCAGGAGGATGGAGACATCAATAATGACAACTCCAATGCAGTCTTGAAATAATGATGAGCTCATCAGGAGGATAAAATAACCCTGAGGTTATAATAAAGCAGTCCCAAAGATCATAGGTTTGCTTGTTGGACAATTAACCTGAAAACAAAGTAGCATTTTGTATAACAATATTAGTTTATGCTTTATGTATGCATGTATGATATGATGTACTTAGGTAATGTATTATGTATATGGATATATATGCTATGGTATGATGTAAATGATGTATGTATGATATGATGTAAATGATGTATGTATGATATGATAACTGCCGGAAACGTCTGGATATCTTCGTATAACCACTGCTGGCCAGGGAAAATAAATCCCGATTCGTTGTTGAAGAATGTATAACCTCTGTCTGCTGGGTATAACAGGGTATAGATAACCTCCCGTATGCTGGGGATAACAGAGTATAAATATAACTTCCCGTTGCTGGGGATAACAGAGATAGATATCACCTCCCGTTGTTGGGGATAGTAAGGGGTAGATAACCTCCCGTTGTTGGGGATAGTAAGGTATATATAACCTTCGTCTTCGTTTGATAGTAGGATAAGTATAACATCCCGTCTTCGTTCGTCGTACCCTTATTGGAAAGTAATTTCCCGTACATCCGTATGAGGATAAAAGAGATGGATATAAATTCCAGGGGAGATGAGACTTTATGAAGATGGATTAGTCATACTGAAGGTTTTGTAATTGTCTTGTAAAGGTGAACCGGCGAAGCTTCGTTGAAATCCTCCCCTCGTTCGTCCTTAGTAAATACTATTACTGCATTTTCATGCATTTCTGGTAAACATCAATCATATTAAAAGCATACATGCATTTCTGGTAAACATCAATCATATTCAAAGGCATACATACGTTCAAACACAACCAATGGACGTTTCGCTTATGTAAATAGGGTAAAAATAAATCTGGATTCAAAAGATGGAATTTATTTATATCAAAAGTGACCCATACACGGGTAAGTTTGTACAAGGAGACATAAACCCTAGTAAGAGGATTTTGCCATAAAGTTTTACAAAAAGAATCAGCTATGTGGGAAACAATCCTATTGAGTTTCAATTCTACTATTGCCACTCAAGTATCTCATCTTCTTGCTGTTGAGACGGAAACGATTGAATTGAGCTTTATCTGTTCGAGCTTGAATAAGTAGTACAACTAGTTGCAGTTTCATTGGTGATCCAAACGAGACATAGTCATACGCTTTAATCCCTAACTTTTGCCTGGATTGCCCTTTCAGGTTTTCAATCCATCGGGATACCCTTTTTTGCCCAAGCCGCCTTTTCAGGTTTTCGACTTGCCGGGTGTACATCTTTTTATATATATCCCTAATTTTTGCCCAAACCCTTTTGGTTTGCCGGGATGCCCTTATTTTTGCCTAGGCCTGTCAACCTAGCGGGTCTCTTTTTATGCGTAATATTTTTTAACTATGTCTGCGTTCACGGGCTGTGGGAAGTCTTCACCATCCATTGTAGTCAGTATCATGGCTCCTCCTGAGAATACTGTCTTGACTACAAATGGTCCTTCATATGTTGGAGTCCACTTGCCCCTAGGATCACCCTGTGGTAATATGATACGCTTGATTACCAAGTCACCAACCTGATATACCTTTGACTTAACCTTCTTGTTAAAAGCTTTGATCATTCGCTTTTGGTACATCTGGCCATGACAAACTGCTGCTAACCTCTTCTCATCAATCAAATTTATCTGGTCCAGTCGAGTCTGAATCCATTCATCTTCATCCAAGCCTGCATCCTTCATAATTCTCAAGGAGGGAATCTGAACTTCAATGGGCAGAACTGCTTCCATACCATAGACTAAGGAGAATGGGGTTGCCCCTGTTGAAGTACGTATTGTAGTACGATAACCATGAAGAGCAAATGGTAACATCTCATGCCAATCCTTGTAAGTAACAGTCATTTTCTGTACAATCTTCTTAATGTTCTTATTAGCGGCTTCAACTGCCCCATTCATCTTCGGACGATACGGAGAAGAGTTGTGATGCTTAATCTTGAACTGTGTGCAGAGATCAGTAATCATAGTGTTGTTCAGATTAGAGCCATTGTCAGTGATAATCCTTTCAGGGATGCCATACCTACATATGAGATTATTCTTAATGAACCGAGCCACAACATTCTTAGTCACAGATGCAAATGAAGCTGCCTCCACCCATTTCGTGAAATAATCAATAGCAACCAGGATGAAACGATGCCCATTAGAAGCAGTAGGCTTGATCTCACCAATCATGTCAATGCCCCACATGGCAAAGGGCCAAGGAGCAGTCAACACATTCAATGGAGATGGAGGTACATGAACTTTATCAGCATAGATTTGACATTTATGACAAGTTCTGGAGTGTTGGTAGCAATCAGCTTCCATGGTAGACCAATAGTAACCTGCTCTCAATATCTTCTTTGCCATAGTGTGACCACTGGAATGAGTGCCAAAGGTCCCATCATGCATCTCTTCCATAATCTCAGTTGCTTCCTTCTTATCCACACAGCGAAGCATAGTTGAATCATGATTACGCTTATACAAAATCCCATTACTCAAAAAGAATTTAGCAGCAAACCTCCTCAGGAACTTCCTATCTTTGACAGATGCCCCTTCAGGGAACTCCTGAGCTTCAAGATATCTTTTTACTTCATGGAACCAAGGCTTCTCCTCTGCCCCTTCAGTGTCAACCTCATTGCAGTATGCGGGCTTCTCAAATCTATCAATGGTAATCTTGGGAGCTTCATCATCCCAGCTGATCTCAAACATGGATGCCATGGTGGCCAATGCATCTGCCAACTGATTCTCTCTTCGTGGGATATGTCCAAAGGTAATCTCTTTGAAATGTGGGATCAAAGACAACACATGCTCTCTGTAAGGAATGAGATTATCATGTTTGGTATCCCAATCTCCTTTAATCTGACTCACTACCAGGGCTGAATCTCCGTACACATCAAGGAACTGAATCTTCATATCAATAGCAACTTTAATACCCATGATACATGCCTCATACTCAGCTATGTTATTGGTACAATAGAAACAAAGTCTGGCAGTAATCGGGGTATGACAACCTTCAGGGGAACTAATTACAACACCAACACCATTACCATGTGCATTAGAGGCACCATCAAAAACCATAGTCCATCGGGATCCTTGTTCAGGTCCGTCATATTGTCCAGGTTCTTTGGTAACAGTCATAATATCTTCATCAGGGAACTCAAAATTCATTGACTGGTAATCATCTACTGCTTGATGAGCCAAATGATCAGCAACAATACTTCCTTTAATGGCCTTCTGAGTAGTATACTGTATATCATATTCTGTCAAGATCATTTGCCATCTTGCAATTCTTCCGGAGAGAGCAGGTTTCTCAAATATATACTTGATTGGATCCATCTTTGAAATCAACAGGGTAGTATGGGTCAACATATACTGTCTTAGTCGGCGAGCAGCCCATGCCAAAGCGCAGCAAGTTTTCTCGAGCAGTGAGTATCTTGTTTCACAGTCGGTAAACTTTTTGCTAAGGTAGTATATTGCCTGCTCTTTTCGACCAGACTCGTCATGTTGCCCCAACACACACCCCATTGAGTTGTTTAACACTGTTAAGTACATAATCAAGGGTCTTCCATCAACTGGTGGCATCAAAATTGGTGGTTCCAGCAGATATCTCTTGATTTCATCAAAGGCAGCCTGGCACTCATCATTCCAATCCATCACATGATCCTTCTTCAACAACTTGAAAATTGGCTCACAAATAGAAGTTAATTGGGAAATAAATCTTGCAATGTAGTTCAATCGTCCCAAGAAACCTCTAACCTCCTTCTCAGTACGGGGAGCGGGCATCTCTCGTATAGCTTTCACTTTTGCAGGATCCACTTCAATACCTTTTCCACTGACAATGAAACCCAGGAGCTTTCCAGACCTAACTCCAAAAGTACACTTGTTTGGATTCAATCTCAACTTGTATTTCTTCAACCTCTCAAACAACTTGTGCAGATGATCAAGATGTTGCTCTTCATTCTGAGACCTGGCTATCATATCATCCACATATACCTCTATCTCATGATGAATCATATCATGAAACAAAGCCACCATAGCACGCTGATATGTTGCCCCTGCATTCTTCAAACCAAATGGCATTACCTTATAGCAAAAGGTGCCCCATTGTGTCACAAATGTTGTCTTCTCCATATCTTCAGGTGCCATCTTGATTTGATTATAACCAGAGAAACCATCCATAAAAGAGAATACCTTATGCTGAGCAGTGTTGTCTACCAAAATATCAATATGAGGAAGTGGAAAGTCATCTTTGGGGCTAGCTTTGTTCAAATCTCTGTAGTCTACACACATACGTACCTTACCATCTTTCTTAGGAACTGGTACCACATTTGCAACCCACTGAGGATAAGAAGTTACTGCTAAGAACCCTGCATTGAACTGTTTCATTACCTCTGCTTTGATCTTTTCTGACATTTCAGGACGCATACGACGAACCTTCTGCTTCTTTGGACGACAATCTTCTTTCACTGGCAAACGGTGAACCACAATGTCTGTATCCAACCCTGGCATATCTTCATAAGACCAAGCAAAGATCTCCACATAGTCACGTAACATCTGAATCAACCTGCTCTTGACACTGTCCTCTAAATCAGCCCCTACCTTGACCTCTTTTCTGTTTTCTTCAGTTCCTAGATTCACAACTTCGACTGGCTCTTCATGTGGCTGTATAGCTTTCTCTTCTTGTTGTAACAACCTAGCAAGCTCTACAGGTATTTCACAATCGTCCTCATTTCCGTCTTCAGTTTGATAGATCGGATTCTCGAAATTGTAATTGGCAATAGTAGAACTGTTATCAACAGGATCCAGAGTGGATGAGGATCTGCATTTAGTGATGTGGGTGTGTGTAAGAACACATAGCTGATAAAGCAAAAATAAAAGAAAAAGAAAGACAAGGAACACAATATTTACGAAAGCGAAACGTCCACTGATTTTATTGAATGAAGTATGCAAATGAAATGACATCCCGTAACAAGCACACCATTGTGCCCCGGGTAAGGCACATGGCTTAAGAGTTTTATTGTTCCAGAAATTACAAATTTAAAAACATAACACAGTAATAGTATTTACTCCTGACTAAAGGAGATAGGGATAACATCTTCAGCTTTCCAATTATTGAGTCCAGCACCCACAGTAGGAAAAATCCATGCATCCAGATTGTAGTCTTCATCTTGATCTCCCACAGCATTGATAACCCCTTGATTGGTGATACGAGCGGCACGAGCACGACGAACAGCCTTCTGGGATTCTGCAGTGAAACCCAAACCAAACTTGTCAGACTTGTACGGAATATCAGGAAGCTGACCCCAAACAGTACAACCACCTTCATTCACCACAGCTTTAGCATCTTTGAGGGAGGCCATTGCCATTGTTGGAGGGTTTCTGATGACCACAGGAACCTTCTTCACAGCAGGAGGAGCTACACAATCATTACCAACCCAAGGAACCACTTCAAATGACTGACACGGAGTCTCAATGTATTCACCTTCCACTTCCAGATACTTGAAGGTGTTTACATGGCTGACAAAGTATTCTTCCTCTCCGAAGACAGTAACAACTTTTCCATTCACCGGATATCTCAACTTTTGGTGCAATGTAGAGGTCACAGCACCTGCCCCATGGATCCAGGGACGACCAAGCAGACATGAGTATGAAGGACGTATATCCATCACATAGAATGTAGCAGTAAACATCTGAGAGCCAACCTTGATTGGAAGATCAATTTCCCCATGCACTATTCTTCTAGAACCATCAAAAGCTTTTACCACAATATTACTGGGCTTCAACACAGTATCTTCAGGACTCAGCTTGTTAAGGACTTCTTTAGGCAACACATTCAGAGAGGAACCATTATCTATCAGCACATGAGACAGGGTAGTGCCCCTGCATTCAATTGAAATATGCAAGGCCCTATTATGATCCCTCTTGGCAGGGGTCAAATCAGCATCAGAAAATCCTAACCCATTGTCGTAGGTCAGGTGGGCAACGCAGTTTTCAAATTGGTCAACAGAAATTGCACTGGGTACATGAGCCATCTTCAGAAACTTGATCAGTGACTTGGCATGAGCCTCAGAACATAATAATAGGGAAAGCATAGAAATCTTTGAGGGAGTATGCCCCAACTGATCAACAATGTCATAATCACTCTTGCGAATGATTTTCAATACTTCTTCCATCTGCTTAGAGAGATCATCAGCAGCTGGCACATCAGTAGATACAGGCTCAACAACAGGACCCTTGCCCCGAGCATCAGTGGTGGTAGTGGCAGCAGGAGTAACTGTATTCTTGGAAGCATCTGGAGGAGAGAAGACTCTTCCACTACGAGTGATTTTGCTAGATCCAGCAATATTGTCAATGTCAACAGGCATATCAGCTACAGGCTCCTGCTTGACACCATGGATGTAAACATCAGACCCATAGTGCCAAGGCACAGCTTTGTCAGATGTATAAGGAATAGGACCAGGAGTGGTAATGATCAGAGGAGCCACTCTGGCTTCAGCAACAATTTTCACAGGACCTTCAGCAGTAATCTTAATTGGGCCCTGATGAGTGATTTTGATGGGACCCTTTGAAGTGATTCTTACCGGTACTTTGTCAACCATATCAACCTCTTCAATCTTCTTACCCTGAGTCAGCTGGTCCACCATATCTTCTACAGATGCTGGTCTTCTTTCAAACACTATAGTATACTTATCCATGAGACGTTGAATTCCATCTCTCAAAATGAAGCAACTATCCGGCTTATAAGTACAATACAGACAATCTTCACGACAACCTGGAAAGATCCCAGCTTGTACTAACCTCTTTTTGATAACAGACAATGGTGTGCTCAACTCCATAACTGAGTAGACATGCAGATCTTCATCAATATCTTCATCAATGGCGTTGACAGTCTTCTCGTGATTTGGCATTGGAGCTGTAATCACATTTGGAGTACCTGGTGGATCAAACTCAATTTCTCCAGCATCAATCATATCCTGAATTTTGTTCTTCAAGACCCAGCAGTTATTAGTATCATGTCCTGGACAGTTTGAATGATATGCACATCGTGCATTGGGATTGTACTTGGGAGAAGTAACATTGGGATTCTGAGGAGCCTCCCTCAAAGTAATGAGTTCAGCCTTCAACAAGTGTTGCAATGCCTGAGCCATTGACATGTTGATTCTCGTGAACTGTCTTCTAGTCTTTGGTTGGTGTCCCTGAGGCTGCTCTGTTGTTGCAGGAGTTGGATTTGAAATATGAACTGCACTAATAGACTGATGTCTTCTGTTACGATCAGGTTGACCATACACAGCATTAGATTCTTTCTTTCCAGTGGGAGGCTTCTTTGCAGTACCTGATGAAGAAGTGCCCACTTGGATCTTACCACTCTTAATACCATTCTCTACTCGCTCTCCTGTCATAATCAACTCAGTGAAGCCAGATGATGAGCTTCCAATGAGATGACTGTAAAACGGACCATTCAGTGTACACATGAACATATCAACCAGCTCCCTGTCAGTCAAAGGGGGTTGAACTCTTCCAGCTAAATCTCTCCACTTCTGAGCATACTCCTTAAAGCTTTCTTTGGCACCCATAGACATGCTTTGAAGCTGCATGCGAGTGGGGGCTAAGTCAGCATTGTATTGATACTGCTTGTAGAAAGCTTCAGCAAGATCATTCCAATCTCTGACGTTGACACTCTCCAACTGATAATACCACTCCAGCTGAGCTCCAGATAAGCTCTCTTGAAAGAAATGGATCCACAACTTCTTATCAGCAGTGTGGGGTTGAATTCTTCTGACATAAGACCTCAGATGCAATTTGGGACAAGAGACCCCATCATAAACAACAAATGTAGGAACTTTGAACCCAATGGGTATGACCACCCCAGATATCAAACTCAAATCCTCAAAATCCAGCCCAGATGATTTCTGTAATTCCATAGCATCCATTCTATCCACCAGCATCTTGAACTTGTCTTCATTGGGCTCGTGGTAGTAATTAGCCTCAGAATCAGAGTCTCCCATAGTGTTGTGGAGACTGCCTCTCTCCTGCTCAGATCCTTCAGATTCATAATCTTCAACCTGTTCCTTGGTCTTGACAGGACCTTTGAACCTTCTTCCCATGTTGAGTAACCCAGCAGACCTTCTAGTCTTCTTAGTCTTCTTGGCCAGCAGTGCCTTCAAATCATCTTGCCCTTTGGATAGGTTCAAGATCAGCTCTTGGAACTGTGCATTTTGTGCCTGAAGATCCTTAACTGATTGTTCAAGTGCCATTGCTGAAATAAACAGCGAGAAGATGAGAAACCTGTGCACAATTATAAACCTGTGATGCAATGAAATGGTATGGGAATGCGTATGCAATGTTTTCAAGGACCGCAGGATTTAAATTTGCTTAAACAAACAAAAAAGTAACTTTTTATTAGTAATAACTTGTTTTGCCTTTTAGGCTTACAAAAAAAATGAAAGTGAAATAAGTACAAAAGATGGGGTTTTAAGTCTCCCATGGACGTTTCCTCTTTGTGTTGAGGTATGAATTGAGGTTTCGTTCCTCGTGAAGTTGCTTTGTGAGCTCCAGGATTCTTGCTTGGCTTGCTTCGTAATGAGCCTCGAAAGTATCCCTTTGCTCTTTCAGTTGGATCCATGATCTCTGCAAGTCTTCCATATCAGTAGGCATGTCTGGGTGAAGGATGGTATAAGCAGTGTCTCCTTCAGCAACAGGTTCCATGGTAACTGGTAGGATGGCAGGATATGGCATCATGAGTGTCTGAGCACGAGATCGTATCCATCTGAGATAAGCCTCCATAGGAATAGTGTACTTAGGCTCCAGTGTCTTGCTGTCAACCCTGTTTACTTTTCCCCAAGCTCGTATGAATCTCTGACGGTAACCCTGAAGATCGTTGTCGTAGTCAAACACAATGCCCTGAATCAACATGTCATGTGGACCATCACTTCGGGCGTAACCAAACTGTCGTAAAGCTAAACAGGGGTTGTAGGTGATGCCTCCCCTTATGCCTAGAAGTGGCACATTAGGAAACTCCCCACAACGGTCAATGATGGTAACATTCTCCATAGATCTGGAGCACCAATGGATGTCTGAGTGAGATAGTGACATGATCCTCTTGGACCATCTGAACCCTTGCTCATTCTTCATTACTGAGCGAGGAAGGTGAGAAATAAACCACCTGGAAAGTAAAGGTATACAGCACATCAAAGTTCCTCTTGCCCTTGTAGTACGGGTATGAAGAGAATGCAGGATGTCTCCAAGCAATGTAGGCACTGGATTGTGACTCAGGAAGATGTTGATGGCATGAACATCTATGAACTGATCTGGATTGGGGAACAATACTAAGCCATATATCAGCAAGGCTAAGATCTCCTCAAAAGCATCATAGCTCATGGCCTTCAAGAACATTTGAGCCTTATCCATTAGCACCTTGGCAAGAATACCCTTGACTCCACTTCTCGTTTCTAGAACAATATCAGACTTCTTCAGATGTAGGGCTGCAGCAATAACCTCTGGTTTAAGCTCCTTCTCCAAACCTGTGAAGGGTCTCTGATCAAGAACAGGTATACCCAGAAGTTTAGAGAACTCCTCCATGGTAGGGACCAACTGGTAGTCAGGGAATGTAAAGCAATGGTGCTTAGGGTCAAAGAACTGAAACAGGACACTCATCATGTCTTCACTGAACCCTGAAGTGACTAGATCCAATAGGTGACCATGTCTCTTGTTGAACCTGGAATGATCAGACACTTGAGAAACCAACTCCTTAAGCTTGGGAGGTATCCCCACAAAGTTGATCCTGATGGTGTTTCTACGAGCTGAAGCCATGACCTGCAACAAAGAACAAAGATAAATCCCTTGGTCCTGGAAATGGTTAGGGAAAATGGTATGCTCATGATGCATGATGATGTCATGATGTTATGCTCAATCACAAACATGTGGCACACACAAGCAAGTCACACAATAGCCCTAGGTTTAAAGGCTTGCATGAGGTTCAAAGGTAAGTACCCTCCCCTGAAGTTAGTTGGTTCATCCTGTCCTATAAAGTAACCAGGTTCTAAGGGATCTCAATATCATTGATCCTTCACAAGGGTGGTTGTTCAGAAGGCAACTTACTTGCCAACCAAAACCCTCCAAGTTTAGGATCTCAATGAGTGTAGCATCGAGTGTCAACCAACTTCAGTCTGCACCAAAGCCAGTTACCTCACTACTTTCTAAAAGCCAAGATGAGTTAACTAGGGTTCTAAAAGTTAGTTAGTGCATTGACAACATATGGCAGCCTCAATATTATCCTCAACTTGACTTAAGGAATATAAGCACCAACCAAGAAGTCGCACTAACTATGGCCACCAGATCAACCGTATCGATATACGTCGTACAGTTTCCTTGGTCTATTGCCATTTACCTAAGGTACACTAGATCCGGGTTAGGACCTTTCACACATAAGAGCACCCCAACAGGTAATATAAAGCAAACAAGGCAAACAATTTAAAGTGATCTTAATTCCTAAGGGTACCCCTCTTAAATTTAGATCCCCAGCAGAGTCGCCAGTTCTGTAACCCGGTGAACTGACTTTAAACAATGTTGCGGATAGCAAGAGTCGCCACCGACTTTTATTTTATCCATAAGGAAAGGTTATAAAAGAACAGGAAAGACCTTAGAGAATATTTTTGGGTCCGGGGGGTAGGTTATGAAAAGGGAAGGTGTTAGCACCCTTTTCATCCATGGTTATCCATGGGCTCTTAGGTACTTAAGCTCACTTTTGAATTGTTTTGAAAGTGTAGTGTGTGAATAAGAAAATTTTCAGAATAGTTAATAAATAATCCATGTAAGGAGGTGTTAAAAACATGTTTGAAAATTTGTTTGAAAATTGTTTAAGTGTGAAGAAAGTTTTGAAATGAGCTTAAGTACTTAAAAGTAACTCACCCTAATATTTAAAGGTCTTTCTTGTTTTTTATTCTTTCCTTAGTAAGACTATCCCTACTATAATGGAGTAGGTAGTCCTTACTTTGGATGTTTAAGGGACATATGAGGGACAATTTGATCTTTAAGGCAATGGTGGGGTGTAATAAGCATATTAAGGGACTATCATCATTTTTTCCGAAGGGACTCGATTCGTATAGGCAACCAAAAGGGACTTTGATGATTTTTATTCGAGGGACTTGCTTTTATACACCCCACTTAACCATTATTCGTAGGCAACTGGAGGGATATCCTTAGAAAGTGAGACGGCGATTTAAAATCGACTTACGTGTGTGAAGTGTTTAAATTAATTATCTTTATTAAAAATTATCTAAATTTATTTTAAATAACAAACATATTAACACTCCCTAATTACTAACCATAATAATAATAATTAAAATAATTATAAAAATTACAACCGAGAAACAATTACAAAATAATAATAAAAATAGCAAATTTAGGCAATAAATAATGAAATACAAATAATAAAGGGGTTAGTTAATAAAATTAACAAAATAATAGTAAACATAATTAAATCATAAATGGGTTAGTAATTAGAAATAATAAATAAGGTTAGAAAAATAGAATATGAATAATAATATGGTTAGTGATTAAAATTAATTAACAAATTAAGGGAATTATAATAAACGAAAATTAATTAATAGAAATTAACAATATATAAAAAATAATTAACATACATAATTAGATAATTTTTATATTCATATAATATTTAAATCATTACAAAAATTTTAATTATTATGAACATATATTTACATATAAATACATAAAAAAAATAAATTTTAAATATCATATTAAGATTTAATTTCTATTGGTCATTATATTTATAAATTATTTTTAACTATATTAAATTATTCCTAACATAAAAAGAAAATTAATTTGAAGTATAAACATATTTTACAAAAAAAAAAACAGAATTAAATTTTCATTTAGAAAAATATGTTAAGATTTAGGAAATTAGGGCTTTCATATTTTTTAGGGTTTATATACAAAATTTTATTTTTCAATAATCATGGAAAATTATCTTAATTACTATAAACTATAAATAAAATTTTAAATAAAAAAAACAAGAGTTTATATTTTATTTATTTTTTTTTTTTTAAAGAAAAAACAACATTGTTTTAAAAGTGATTAGGTTAATAATATATATACATATTATAATATAATGATATTTAAATTAATTAAATTAAGTGGAAAACAAAGAAATAAGAAAAAAAAGAAGAAAAGGAACCTGATGGGATTTGATCCCAGGACCCTTTGTTTACCAGCAGCAACAAGACCACTGAGCCATTCCATGCGCAGGTGAAATAAAACTGAATCCAGTTTGTTTTGTTCTTAGTTTTGAAAAATCCAGAAAAATAGCCAAAACAAAAGGCCTGGGGTAGTTTCGTACCCAGGACCTTATGGATGTGCATACGCGCGTCTTACCGCCTGGCTGGGAGAGCCTACCTGATGCTAAATCAACAATAAATAATAATATAACATAACTACTAATCATGTGGAAAAATAAGAAAAAACAAATGACACCACCCGGTATCGAACACAAGTCCTCACAGTACAAGCATACGCTCCTTTCCACTTGGCCAAGCGTTTAACTTGTGATACAAACAGAAAAGATTAATTATATTTTAAAAAGAAATTTGAATATTATTTTTCGCGCCAGCCTGGTTCATCTTCAACCTCTGAATGTTGAAGTTTGCTGCGAATTTTGATACGATAACACCTGCGAATTTTCCTGCACTCATAAAACCTACGAATTTCAAAGTGCCATTAAACAGTTCAGTTTCATCAAATTGAAAGCATTTTCGGATTCCTCATAACCTGTACAATTCAATTTCATCAATCAAATTCATTTATAGTGAGCAAATCAATCAACCCTAATTTGAAGGTCAAACCCTAATAATGGTGGATTCTGTTTTAGGCCACTGTTCTTCACAAAACCTTCCAGAAATCATCTATGATCAATGACAAACATTAATACACAGCCAAAATTCATTATAAACAAACACATATGATGAATCGAAGAAAAATAGTTTGAGAATATGAATGGTTCGGATTATGTAAATGAGGATGAACCAATGGCATGTAAGGGTTGGTTTCGATTCAGGGAAGCTTAAGGAAGCTTCTTGTGTTCTTAGAATACCTTGAAAACCCTTGCAATGATCAAACCGAAAATTGATTTTGTGATGAAAATTTGAAATTTGAAAGTGATGTTTGGCTGCTCAAATTCGTGAATGTGCATTAGGTTTATGTTATGTATATATATGGGGTTGATTTAGGTCAGAAAAACCATTTGGTTGTGTGAAGATTTGATCCAAAAAAGATTCATAAAGATCATTGTGTAACTTTCAAATATTTGATCATAATGCCTTACTATTTTGGGAGGGATCTCATGATTTCCTTCTCTTTTGACTCCAATCACCATTTATGATTTTTTAAATCCAATCACAAAAATATCCTTTCATGTTTAATATTTTTTTTAAATTTAAAATGATTTAAAATGTAATAAATCATAATAAATTAATAAAATAAAATAAAAAATATGAGAATATCATGAAAATTTCGTGCATGGCATTATGAAGTGGATTGGGTCACAAATTGAATGGCCCATTTGAAAAGAAATGATTTTGAACCTCCCTTTTCAACATAAACCATCACAAAATTGTCCAACTTTGCAAAGGCACATCTCCCTCAATTTTAAAGGTATGAGGGTGTTCTTGGACTTTTTGGAAAGCTTGAAGAGTCCTCTAAACAACCCCATTGGTTTCAGGTCCATATCATTTACCAATCTCAAGTTATGCCCTTTTGAAGTTGTTGACTTTTTGTTGACTTTTGAAATGACCTATAATGTCTTAGATCATATCTTTCAAATGAAGCATTTTCAGGCTTAACTTCCAACATCAAAGTTGTAGAGAATTCAATTTCCTTCAAAATGAGCTTTGTATGGAGACTTGGTGATGAAGTATGTGAAAGTTATGGCTGGTCAAAGTTCAGTTGACTTTTACTGAGGAAACCCTAATTTAGAAACTCCTGATTATTGATGATCTGGAATTTCCTTGATGAATCATGATCAACCTTTGATCAAATGATGAATTTTACTTCATATACTTGATGTTGACAAAAAATCATGAAGTTTGACTTTGGTTTGACCACAGTTGACCTTAGTTTGACTTTTTAACTGCATTGACTGATTTTGACTTATCTGATCATCTGACTGAGCAAACTTTTGAGAAAAGTCTTGAAACTTGTCATGGGGGTTCTTACACACATATAAGATGTTATGAAACTCACTTGAGGTATTGGAAGTCCATTTAGCCTGATTAAAGTCAAAACCCTAGTTTTGGATGTACTGCTTAGGAGGTGCATTGTCTGAGGAATTATCAACTCTTATGACCAATTGTGAACTTTGTGAACCTTGTGAATCTTCATAAAGTGTCTTATGATACTCATGGGAGGCATTGTGAAGTTTGTGAACATTGTGAACCTCATGAAGTGGCTTTATAGACCTCATGACCCTCAGGAAAGCTTTGTAAACATTGTGGAACTTGTGAACCTTGTGAACCTTCAAGAAGTAACTTGTGGACTTCATGAACCTCAAGAAAGGTTATGGAAATATTGAGAAGATTATGAACCTTGTGAACCTTCAAGAAGTGACTTGTAGACTTCATGAACCTCATGAAAGGTCTTGAAAGCATTGTGGGACTTGTGAACCTTGTGAACCTTCATAAAGTAGTTTGTGAACTTTATGAACCTCATGAAAGGTTGTGCAAGTGGTTGGAGCACTTGTGAACCTTGTGAATCTTCAAGAAGCAACTTGGGGACTTCCTGAACCTCATGAAAGGTTATGCAAGTGTTGGGGAACTTGTGAACCTTGTGAACCTTCTTAGAACACAAAGTCCTGTGTTGTGAGGGCAAATTTTGGGGTGCAACAGAAGGTTGAAGGGGATTGAACACAAAAGCCCAAAAATTTGCACTCACCAGTGCGTAGAGTGATACTGATGACTAGCTGTAGATGCTTGAGTGGGCTTAAAGATGCCACTTGGAAAAAAAGCTCTTTAAATATACCTCTTGGAGAATAAAGTAGTCCAAAGTATGAAGATATAAATTTTTGGGAAGATAAACAACGACCCAAAGTAATGATAGCTTTCAGGAGGATAAACAACGTCCTGAGGTATAAGTATAACTTTTGGGAAGATAAACAACGGCCCAAAGTCATGATATGCTTTCAGGAGGATAAACAACGTCCCGAGGTATAATAGGATGCTTGGGAAGATAAACAACGGCCCAAGGTAATGGAATGACTTTTGGGAAGATGAACGATGGCCCAAAGTCATGATAGCTTTCAGGAGGATAAACAACGTCCTGAGGTATATGTATAACTTTTGGGAAGATAAAAAACGGCCCAAAGTCATGATATGGCTTTTGAGAAGATAAACAACGTCTCAAGATAGCTTTTGGGAAGATAAACGACGTCCCAATGTAATGAGATAACCTTCAGGAAGATAATCAACGGCCCAAGGTAAGAGTATGACTTTTGGGAGGATAAACAATGGCCCAACGTCATGGTAGTTTTCAGGAGGATAAACAACGTCCTGAGGTATAAGTATAACTTTTGGGAGGATAAACAACGGCCCAAAGTCAAGACAGCTTTCAGGAGGATAAACAACGTCCTGAGGTATAAGTTGTTGATGTAGTTTGTCTGCTGGAGAATTAATCTGAAAAACAATATAACATTCAACAAGATAATATTAGTTTATGCATTATGCATGCATGTATAGTATGATGCACTTAAGTAATGTATTATGTATTTATGGATATGTATGATATGATGTAAATGATGTATGTATGTATCATGTAGCTTGAAGCGTCTGGAAATCTTCGTATAACAACTGCTGGCCAGGGAAAATAAATCCCGATTTGTTGCTGAAGAATATGAGGAACTTGTTCCCGTTTGATAATATAGTATTCATAACTTCCCGTCTTCGTTCGATAGAAAGGTATCCACAACCTCCCGTCTTCGTTCGTTAGTAAGGTATCCACAACCTCCCGTCTTCGTTCGTTAGTAAGGTATCCACAACCTCCCGTCTTCGTTCGTTAGTAAGGTGTACATAACCTCCCGTCTTCGTTCGTCGTACTCCTATTGGAAGAATAAATTCCCGACTATCCGTATGAGGATAAAAGAGATGGATATAAATTCCAGCGGAGATGTGACTCGAAGTTCTTATGAAGATGGATTGGCCCTACTGGGGGGCTTGTAGCTGTCTCATGGGGATGAACCGGCGAAGCTTCGTTGAATTCCTTCCCTCGCCCGTCCTTAGTAAATACTATTACTTCATTTTCATGCATTTCTGGTAAACATCAATCATATTAAGCATTTATGCATTTCTGGTAAACATCAATCATATTCAAAAGCATACATACATTCAAACATAACCAATGGACGTTTCGCTTATGTAAATAGGGTAAAAGTAAATCTGGATTCAAAGATGGAATTTTTATTTATATCACAAAGTGACCTATACATAGGCAAGTTTGTACAAGGAGACAGAAATCCTAGTAAGAGGAATTCGTCATAAATTTTTTTACAAAACAAAGAAAATCAGCTATGTGGGAAATAATCCTATTGAGTTTCAATTCTACTATTGCCATTATCTTCAAGTATCTCATCTTCTGCTTTTGAGACAGAACGATTGGATTGAGCTTTATCTGTTCGAGCTTGAGTAAGTAGCACAACTGGTAGTAGTTACATGGGTGATCCAAACGAGACATAGTCATACGCTTTAATCCCTAACTTTTGCCTGGATTGCCTTTTCAGGTTTTCAATCCACCGGGATACCCTTTTTTGCCCAAGCCGCCTTTTCAGGTTTTCGACTTGCCGGGTGTACATTTTTATATATATATCCCTAATTTTTGCCCGAACCCTTTTGGTTCGCCGGGATGCACTTATTTTTGCCTAGGCCAGTCAACCTAGCGGGTCTCTTTTAATGCGTAGTATTTTTTAACTATGTCTGCGTTTACAGGCTTTGGGAAGTCTTTACCATCCATAGTAGTAAGTATCATGGCACCTCCTGAGAATACTGTCTTGACTACAAATGGTCCTTCATATGTAGGAGTCCACTTGCCCCTGGGATCACCCTGTGGTAATATGATACGCTTGATTACCAAGTCACCAACCTGATATACCTTAGGCTTAACCTTCTTGTTGAAAGCTTTGATCATCCGTTTCTGGTACATCTGGCCATGACAAACAGCTGCTAACCTTTTTTCATCAATCAAGTTTATCTGGTCAAGTCGGGTCTGAATCCACCCATCTTCATCCAAGCCTGCATCCTTCATAATTCTTAAGGAGGGAATCTGAACCTCAATGGGTAGCACTGCTTCCATACCATATACTAAGGAGAATGGGGTTGCCCCTGTTGAAGTGCGTATTGTAGTACGATAACCATGAAGAGCAAATGGTAACATCTCATGCCAATCCTTATAAGTGACAGTCATCTTCTGTATAATCTTCTTAATGTTCTTATTAGCAGCTTCAACTGCCCCATTCATCTTTGGACGATACGGAGAAGAGTTGTGATGTTTAATCTTGAACTGCGTGCAGAGATCAGTAATCATAGTGTTGTTCAAATTAGAGCCATTGCCAGTAATAATCCTTTCAGGGATGTCATACCTACATATGAGATTATTCTTAATGAATCGAGCCACCACATTCTTAGTAACAGATGCAAATGAAGTTGCCTCCACCCACTTCGTGAAGTAATCAGTAGCGACCAGGATGAAACGATGCCCATTAGAAGAAGTAGGCTTGAACTCACCAATCATATCAATGCCCCACATGGCAAAAGGCCAAGGAGCAGTCAACACATTCAATGGTGATGGAGGTATATGTACTTTATCAGCATAGATTTGACACTTATGACATGTTCTGGAATGTTGATAGCAGTCAGCTTCCATGGTAGACCAATAGTAACCTACTCTCAATATCTTCTTTGCCATAGTATGACCACTAGAATGAGTGCCAAAAATACCATCATGCATATCTTCCATAATTTCAGTTGCTTCCTTCTTATCCACACAACGAAGCATAGTTGAATCATGATTGCGCTTGTACAAAATCCCATTACTCAAAAAGAACTTAGCAGAGAACCTCCTCAGAAACTTTCTATCTTTGACAGATGCCCCTTCAGGGAATTCCTGGGCTTCAAGATATCTTTTCACTTCATAGAACCAAGGATTTTCTTCTGCTTCTCCAGTGCCAATCTCATTGCAGTATGCAGGCTTCTCAAATCTATCAATAGTAATCTTGGGAGCTTCATCATCCCAGTTGATCTCAAACATGGATGCCATGGTGGCTAATGCATCTGCCAACTGATTCTCTCTTCGTGGAATATGTCCAAAGGTAATCTCTTTGAAATGTGGGATCAAAGACAACACATGTTCTCTGTAAGGAACGAGATTATCATGCTTGGTATCCCAATCTCCTTTGATCTGACTTACTACCAGGGCTGAATCTCCATACACGTCAAGGAACTGAATCTTCATATCAATGGCAACTTTGATACCCAGAATACATGCCTCATACTCAGCCATGTTATTGGTACAATAAAAACAAAGTCTGGCAGTAATCGGGGTATGACAACCTTCAGGGGAACTGATCACAACACCAACACCATTACCATGTGCATTAGAAGCTCCATCAAAAACCATAGTCCATCGGGATCCTTGTTCAGGTCCGTCATATTGTCCAGGTTCTTTAGTAATAATCATAATGTCTTCATCAGGGAATTCAGAATTCATTGACTGGTAATCATCCACTGCTTGATGAGCCAAATGATCAGCTACAACACTTCCTTTAATGGCCTTCTGAGTAGTATACTGTATGTCATATTCTGTTAAGATCATTTGCCATCTTGCTATCCGTCCGGAGAGAGCAGGTTTCTCGAATATGTATTTGATTGGATCCATCTTTGAAATCAATAAGGTAGTATGAGTCAACATATACTGTCTTAGTTGGCGAGCAGCCCATGCCAAAGCACAGCAAGTTTTCTCGAGCAGTGAGTATCTTGTTTCACAGTCGGTAAACTTTTTGCTAAGGTAGTATATTGCCTGCTCTTTTTGACCAGACTCGTCATGTTGCCCCAACACACAACCCATTGAGTTGTCTAATACTGTTAAGTACATGATCAAGGGTCTTCCATCAACTGGTGGCATCAAAATTGGAGGTTCTAGAAGATATCTCTTGATTTCATCAAATGCTGTCTGGCACTCATCATTCCATTCCATTACCTGATCTTTCTTCAACAACTTGAAGATTGGCTCACAGGTAGCAGTTAATTGGGAAATAAATCTTGCAATGTAATTCAATTGTCCCAAGAAACCTCTAACTTCCTTCTTAGTACGGGGAGTTGGTGTTGCACCCCAAAATTTGCCCTCATAATACAAGACTTTGTGTGCTAAGAAGGTTCACAAGGTTCACAAGATTCACAACACTTACAAGACCTTTCATGAGGTTCATGAAGTCTACAAGCTACTTTATGAGGTTCACAAGGTTCACAATGATTACAAGACCTTTCATGAGGTTCATGAAGTCTACAAGCTACTTTATGAGGTTCACAAGGTTCACAAGATTCACAACACTTACAAGTCACTTTATGAGGTTCACAAGGTTCACAAGATTCACAACACTTACAAGTCACTTTATGAGGTTCACAAGGTTCACAAGGTTCATAATACCTCCCATGAGTTTCACAAGACATTTTATGATGGATCACAAGGTTCACAAAGTTCACAATTGGTCAGAAGAGTTGACAATTCCCTCAGACAATGCCCCTCCTAAGCAGTGCATCCAAAACTAGGGTTTTGAATTTAATCAGGCTAAATGAACTCCCAAGACTTCAAGTGAGCTTCATAACATCCTATATGTGTGTAAGAACCCCCATGACAAGTTTCAAGACTTTTCTCAAAAGTTTGCTCAGTCAGATGATCAGATAAGTCAAAATCAGTCAAAGCAGTTAAAAAGTCAAACTGAGGTCAACTGTGGTCAAACCAAAGTCAAACTTCATGATTTTTTGCCAACATCAAGTATATGAAGTAAAATTCATCATTTGATCAAGGTTTGATCATGATTCATCAAGGATATTTCAGATCATCAAGAATCAGGAGTTTCTAAATTAGGGTTTCCTTAGTAAAAGTCAACTGAACTTTGACCAGCCATAACTTTCACATGCTTCATCACCAAGTCTCCATCCAAAGCTCATTTTGAAGGAAATTGAATTCTCTACAACTTTGTGTCTCACAAGCCAAGCCCAAAAATGCTTCATTTGGAAGGTATGAGCTAAGACATTATAGGTCCTTTTGAAAGTCAACAAAAAGTCAACAACTTCAAAAGGGCATAACTTGAGATTGGTAAATGATATGGACATGAAACCAGTGGGGTTGGTTAGAGGACTCTTCAAGCTTTCCAAAATGTCCAAGAACACCCTCATACCATTAAAATTGAAGGATATATGCCCTTGCAAAGTTGGGAAATTTTTGGTTGGTTTATGAAGAAAATAGAGGTTTAAAACTAATTTTTTCTAAATGGGCTTGCCATATGATGACCCAATCCACACCAAGACATCATGCACGAAATTAACTTAATATTTTCATTATTTTCATTATTTTATTTTTATTTATTATGATTTTTTATATTAAAAATCATTTTAAATTCAAATAAAATATGAAATAGTGAAGATTTAAAATTATTTTGCTTCTAGAATGTCATAAATGATATTTTGATCTAATTGATACAAGAGTTATGAAAATCAACCAAAATAGCAAGGAGATATTAGATTTTTTTTCAATATTTGAATCATATTTTTCTTCATGATCAAGCTATCCAAAAGTCCAAAGAATAGATTGGTTTTTTGACCTAATTTTCTTTTACTATATAACCACAACAACATCACAAGACAAAAAAAATGATGGAGAGCAAGAGGATGATATTCATACTTTAAAATATCACATAATTCAAAATTAGATTTCCACAATCCACCACTTTTACTAGTTGATTAAAGGCTGCAAATGAATCCTTGAGGTTTCCTGAACCTATTCCAATCATCCTCATCATCAAATTCATGCCAAATCATACAAACCAAATTCATATTCTTGCCTTTCTTTTGGTTTTTTTCAATTTTAATGATTTACGCATGATTAATTGATTTTGATTACATAATATGTTTGTTTGATTGTGTAGATGGTTTTTGGATAGTTGAATTTAAGTTTCGATGCAGGAATCATAGGGCACCATGGAGAACTAAACTATTGGTTAATCTGCTGTAATCTGTTTTCGTCGATGCTTCGAAGGCTGCAGTAATGATAAACATTACAGGCTGACAGGTAAGTCAGGTAAGTACTACTGTTTCGATTTGCTCCGAATTTTTTCCAGAAGTTCAGAAAAAAATCGACAAACAATACTCTTTTAGAATAAAATTCTAAAAGATTTTGACCCTCAAAATCGCAAATTCCTCTTTTTTCTATTTTATTTTATTTATTTTCTATTTTCATATTCTCAAAAAAATCTAAAAAAAATTGTGCGTTCTTTATTTGATTTTATTAGATTTTTAGCATCGTTTTAATATTTTTTAGATTTTATTTTAATCGTTTTTCTTATTTTTCATTATTTTAAAATCTGCAGCAATTTTATTTGATCCTGTTTATTTTTTTTTTTTATTCTTCCAACAGTATATACCAAAAATAGGCAGGTGGGAGGAAAAAGATGGTGTGTGGCATGCGCTGATTGCCCTAGTGACAAAGACCTAAGGTTGAAAGTATGAGGGCGCCCACAACCTAGTGGCAAGGAACTGAGGTTTGGAGCATTTTGATGAAGAAACGTGGGTGTCCCAGTGGCAAAGAACTCAATGAAGCAAAAAGGGCAAACCCCCAATATTTTTGGTATCTCTAACTTTATTTTTCCCTTTTTCATCAAATTATGTATTTTCTTTGAATTTCCTTATTATTATTATTAAACTAATTTCTAAAAGATAAAACAAAAATCCTTTTTTTTTTAAAACTTATATTTTTTTTCATAAACCTTAATTTTTTCCCTAAACCTTAATTTTAAACCTAAATCTTAATTTTTTTGATAAACTTTAAACCCTAAAAATTTAGCCCTAATCTTTATCTTAAAACCCAAATTTCGCCATAATTTTTACCCTAAAATTTTTCCTAAACCTTAAATTTTTTTTTAAACCTTAAATTTTTTTTCTTTCACAAATACCAACCCTAATTTTTCTTCTAACCCTAAAAATTAACTTATTTTTCTAAACCCTAATCATTAATCCTTATTTTTATTAATATGTAAATGACTTTAATATTTTGTTTATTATTATTAAATTTATTAAATTTTCTTAATTAACTACTAAAAAATTTTCAATATTTATTTAACCTAAAAATAATTTATTTTTTTAAATTCTTATTTTCTTTATTATTCTAACCATTATTATTGTTAATATTTTATTATTACTAATATTTGATTTTGTGGTTTATTTATTATTCTTATTATATTTATTATTATTATTTTATTTTGATTATTATGTATCTGCTAAAGCCATGTAATAGTCGTAGGTTTATTCTTGTTTCTATTTTATGTTTATAAATATTTTCATTGCGTGGTTAGTAACTATAGGGGGTGCATAACATGATTGTGATTAAAATTAATTTAGAAAATTAATTAAATAAGATAAATACTTGAACATGAACACGCACACACGTAAGTCGATCTTTGATCGCCATCTCACTTTCTAAGGTTATCCCTCATGTTGCCTAAATAAAAAGGTCAAGTAAGGTGTCTAAAAAGCAAAGTCCCTTCTTCTAAAATATCATCAAGTCCCTTTACGATTATAAGATCAAGTCCCTTCGATGTTGCCTTCGTAAATGATCTTGTCCCTTTCGAATAAAAGATGATAAGTCCCTTCGTATTGCTAAGACACCTTACAGTTGCCTAAACACAGATGACCCTTCACTTGTCCCTCATACATCCAAGGTAATGACTACCTATTCCTTAATAATAGGGATAGTCTTACCATTTAAAGGATTCAAGAACAGAAAAGACTTAGACTTAGGGTAGGTTCCTCCTAGATACTTGCTCACTTTTCAAAAACATTTCAAACACTTTACACATTTTAAACAATTTTCAAAAACAAAGGTTTTTTACGCATTCGTACATGGATCATTATGAAACTCTTAAGAAAATTTTTATTCACACACTTCACATTTCAAAAAAAACATTTTAAAGTGAGCTAAGTAACTAAGAGCCCATGGATAACCATGGATGTAAAGGGTGCTAATACCTTCCCTTTACATAACCTACCCCCGGACCCAAAAATCTTTTAAAAGGTCTTTCCTGTTCTTTTATGCCTTTCCTTTGGATAAAATAAAAGTCGGTGGCGACTCTTGCTATCCGCAACATAACTAAAGTCAGTTCTCCCACCGTGTTACAGAACTGGCGACTCTGCTAGGGAATTAATAAAAGAGGGGTACCCTTAGGAATTAGGTCACTTAAATTGTTTGCCTTGTTTGCTTTATATTAATTGTTGGGCTTTATGTGTGAAAGATCCTAACCCGGATCTAGTGTACCTTAGGTAAATGGCAATAGACCAAGGAAATTGTACGGCGTATACCGATATGGTTGATCTGGTGGCCATAGTTAGTGTGACTTCTTGGTTGGTGCTTATGTTCCTTAAGTCAAGTTGAGGATAATATGAGGTTGCCATACGTTGTCAATACACTAACTAACTTTTAGAACCTTAGTCATCCCATCTTGGCCTTTAGAAAAGTAGTGAGATAACCGGCTTTGGTGAAGACTGAAGTTGGTTGATACTCGATACTACGCTCATTGAGATCCTAAACTTGGAGGGTTTTGGTTGGCAAGTAAGTTGCCTACTGAACAACCACCCTTGTGAAGGATCAATGATATTGAGATCCCTTAGAACCTGGTTACTTTTGTAGGACAGGATGAACCATCTAACTTCAGGGGAGGGTACTTACCTTTGAACCTCATGCAAGCCTTTAAACCTAGGGCTATTGTGTGACTTGTTTGTATATGCCACATGTTTGTGATTGAACATAACATCATGACATCATCATGCATCATAAGCATAGTATTTTCACTAACCATTTCAAGGACCAAAGGATTTATCTTTGTTCTTTGTTGCAGGTCATGGCTTCTGCTCGTAGAAACACCATCAGGATCAACTTTGTGGGCATACCTGCTAAGCTTAAAGAGTTGGTTTCTCAAGTGTCTGATCATTCCCAGTTCATCAAGAGACATGGTCACCTATTGGATCTAGTCACTTCAGGGTTCAATGAAGACATGATGAGTGTTCTGTTTCAGTTCTTTGACCCTAAGCACCATTGCTTTACATTCCCTGACTACCAGTTGGTTCCTACAATGGAAGAGTTCTCTAAACTTCTGGGTATACCTGTTCTTGATCAAAGGCCCTTCACAAGATTGGAGAAGGAGCTTAAACCAGAGGTTATTGCTGCAGCCTTACATCCGAAGAAGTCTGACATTGTTCTAGAAACAAGAAGCGGAGTTAAGGGTATTCTTGCCAAGGTGTTGATAGAGAAAGCTCAGGTGTTCTTGAAGGCCATGAGCTATGACGCTTTTGAGGATATCTTAGCCTTGCTGATTTATGGCTTAGTGTTGTTCCCCAATCCAGACCAGTTCATAGATGTTCATGCCATCAACATATTCCTGAGTTACAATCCAGTGCCTACATTGCTTGGAGACATACTACATTCTCTTCATACCCGTACTACAAGGGCAAGAGGAACTTTGATGTGTTGCATACCTTTGCTCTCTAGGCGGTTTATTTCTCACCTTCCTCGCTCAGTAATGAAGAATGAGCAAGGGTTCAGGTGGTCCAAAAGGATCATGTCACTCTCACATTCAGATATTCATTTGTGCTCCAGATCCATGGAGAACGTCACTATCATTGACCGTTGTGGGGAATTCCCTAATGTGCCACTTCTGGGCATAAGAGGAGGCATCACCTACAACCCCTCTCTAGCTTTACGACAGTTTGGTTACGCTCGGAGTGATGGTCCACATGACATGTTGATTCAGGGCATTATATTTGATTACGATAACGATCTGCAAGGTTACCGTCAGAGATTCATATGAGCATGGGGAAAAAGTAAACAAGGTTGACAACAAGACTTTGAAGCCTAAGTACACTATTCCTATGGAGGCCTATCTCAGATGGGTGCGATCTCGTGCTCAGACTCTCATGATGCCATATCCTGCCAGTTACCATGGAACCTGTTGCTGAAGGAGACACTGCTAATACCATCCTTCACCCAGACATGCCTACTGACATGGAAGATTTACAGAGATCCTGGATCCAGTTGAAGGAGCAAAGGGATACTTTTGAGACTCATTACAAAGCAAGTCGAGAAAGAATCCTGGAGCTAACAAAGAAACTTCACGAGGAACGGAATCTCAACTCATACCTCAACACAAAGAGGAAACATCCATGGGAGACTTAAAACCCCATTCTTTGTAAGCCCAAGGGGCAAACAAATTTATCACTAATAAAAGTTTACTTTTTGGTTGTTTAAACAAATTTAAATCCTGCGGTCCTTGAAAACATTGCATATGCATTGCGGTCCTTGAAAACATTGCATATGCATTTATATACCATATCATTGCATCACAGGTTTCTTGTGCACAGGTATCTTATCTTCTCGCTGTTTATTTCAGCAGAAATGGATCTTGAACAGACAGTCAAAGATCTCCAGGCTCAGAATGCCCGATCCCAAGAGTTGATTCTGAACTTGTCCAAAGGACAAGATGAGTTGAAGACACTGCTGGCTAAGAAGAAGAGTCCTGAGGACAACAAGGATGGTCAGTTGGAACAGTTGCAAGCTGAGATAACAGAAATGAGGATCCAGATGAATGGCTAGGTGGCTCTTATCCAAAGTTTAGCTCAGGGGCAAGAAGAGCTGAGAACCTTTGTCCACAAACTTCAAAGTGATAGAGTTAGGGATCTAATTGTCAGTCAACCTCCGTTAAAACAAGCTGATTTGTTTGAAAGGAAGATGAGGATAAAAGAAGGTAAGAAACAGGTTGCCATTGATTGTTCTTCAGTTGAAGAAGAAAGACCTGATAAGGTTAATCCACCTCAACACAAGAAATATAGAAGGCAGTTTATCAAGTTCAGCACTCCAATGTCACAAGTTCTGCAATGCTTGTTGGAGATGGAACTAATTTCTTTGAAAAGTTCTCCTCAAAATCCTAAAACCTCCTCTCCTCGCTATAATCCCAAGGCAAGGTGTGGGTATCACTCCAACTGTCTTGGACATGATACTAATAGTTGTTGGACATTAAAGAAAAAGATCCAAGACCTGATTGACGAAGGAATCCTAGAGGTTACTCCAGAAGGTCAAGTTGAGTTCTACCATCGTCCATCAAACGCCGAAGCTGCAAGACAAGTTGCCCAAGGTAACAAGAAAGGAAGCCTACCTATTCCTGTTGAGATATGGGGCACCTTGGGACATCCAAGTGGAAAATTTGATTTCATGGTGAAGTATACTGCTCCTCAAAGTTTACAGATTGCAATTGAAGACATTCAGCCAACTGGATGGGACAACATTTGAATTTTCATTTGTAATTTCTTTTAGTTGTTTGAACACTTACTATTATGTTAAACTTTTGTTTTCATTAATGCATTGCATATGTTTGTCTTGAATCAATCCATTCGTTCCACTATATTTTGAATTATGCTTCTTATTTCTATCTTGTGATATTTAACTCCTGATAAAGCTATAAGCCTGTAGAGGGAGGATGACGAAAACAATACCATAATCTTATGCAGTATGCTTTTGAACAGACTATGTTGACGATGTACAGGCATTGTTTCAATTCCTAAACAGTGGAGATATAAGGAAGTTAATCCCTAGTCAACCCTTTTGAGCCTATGAAGTAGGAGTTTTTATTCTCGCACAAATTAAAACCCTTATTCATAACCCGGGGCAGGGTAGTTACTCGGTTAACTCAAATATGCCAATTATCTGTGTTGTACACAACTAATGACGGTTCTCTGTAATCATGAAACCTGACAGTCAGTATCCAGCAAAAGAACAATTCACTAAGTCAAAACCTATGAAGGAGACTTAGTAAAACATTAAGACATCCCGCTGACTGTAACCTTGAAATAAACAGTTCAGGCAAAAAGAAGGGATAACAAAGTTAAAAGAAAAAAAGGAGGTCACTATGAATCCTCAGCAAAGAAAGATGACTGAATGTTCAAATAAATTTTTGGTTTCTGAACCATCACAAATGTCAGTGTTACGATTCCAAACTCCTTTGAGCCTCAATGCATAAGTTAACTGAGTATAGGACTGGAGAACATCATGGAGATTGGGTTGGGTACAAATAAAATTTGAGCCTTTATCCTTTGTTTCTTAAACCGTGAACCAGGCCACGTTATAACCCTTTAAAAGTCCTAACTGAAGCATGGTTAGTTTGAAAGCGTACTGTTACAAAAAGGTATCCTGACTCCTTTAGGGCTTGTTATAAAACTTGAGTTAATATCACAGTTTTTACAAAAAATGTTTTTCTAAAATAACTCTTTTTCAAAATTTCAAGACAGACATAAGCATTGCATTTTTGAATATATTTGTTTACATATACTTGAGTGTTTGATAAACAAAGAAACTTACAGGATGAATGTTCAAAGTCCTTCCGATAAACAAAGATTGCTTCCTGGATCAAAGTCCATGTATACAAAGGGGCATAGTCATTATCTCCCAATCAAGGGGGCAGACCATGATACTGCCTAACTCATGTGGGGCAATCAGGACAAGATTCAACTATGTTTAAGCAGCCAGATGCAGATCTCCTCATCTATCTGAAGTGCCAAGGGTAACATTACAGAATTCATAATGCCAGGGGCATGGTCATTGTTTCCTAAGCAATGGGGCATACCAAGTTACTGTTCAAATCATTCGGGGCGATCAGTTCCAGATTCAACAGTGCTTAATAGCCAGGGGCAGCTCTTCTCATACAGTTGAACTACCAAAGGTGACATTACAGAGTTCACAATGCCAGGGGCATATGCTTATGGGGCATTCTGCTTGTTTCTCTTGAGCAGAAGCTATTGTGGAAATTAATTGTCTATGCCAGTGGTATCAGATGGTGTCAGTATCATGTCTTCAGATCCAGCTATGAGGATTTCTGAGAGGGTATTCAGGAAAGTTAAAAATTTCAGGAGCTCCAAATCCAATTGGTTATACACTCTCGAAGATGAAACGATTCTGTTTTCAAGTTCAGCTTTGCTTTTCCTCTAAATCCAGATTTACTTTTACCCTATTTACATAAGCGAAACGTCCATTGGTTGTGTTTGAATGTATGTATGCCTTTGAATATGATTGATGTTTACCAGAAATGCATGTATGCTTAATATGATTGATGTTTACCAGAAATGCATGAAAATGCAGTAATAATATTTACTAAGGACGAACAAGGGAAGGATTTCAACGAAGCTTCACCGGTGCATCTCTACAAAACAACTACAAACCCTCAATAGGACAAATCCATCTTCATAAAGTCACATCTCCCCTGGAATTTATATCCATCTCTTTTATCCTCATACGGATATTCGGGAATTTACTTTCCAATAGGAGTACGACGAACGAAGACGGGAGGTTATATATACCCTACTATCAAACGAAGACGGGAGGTTATGTATACCTTGCTATCCCCAGCAGACGGAGGGTTATGTATACCTTCTTATCAAACAAGACAGGAACAAGTTCCTCATATTCTTCAACAACGAATCGAGATTTATTTTCCCTGGCCAGCAGTTGTTATACGAAGATATCCAGACGCTTCCGGCAGCATCATATCATGCATACATCATTTACATCATACCATAACATACATATCCATAAATGCATAATACATTTACTTAGGTGCATCATACTATGCATGCATACATATTACATAGACTAACATTTTCCTTGCAGGATAGTTAAATGCAGATAAAACAGCATCAACAATTCACAACAGGTCAGAAATGATCCATACATTACTCAAGATATCCTCGGAGAGTAGGCAAACGGTCTGTAAGAAGATCCACTCCCTAATCCAGGATATTTCCAGAAGATTTTATCTATCTGGTCTTGAATAGCAGGCAAACGGTCTGTACAAAGATCCATTCCCTGGTTCAAGATATTTTCAGAAGATTTAATCTATTTCCTCGGAGAGTAGGCAAACGGTCTGTAAGAAGATCCATTCCCTAATCCAGGATATTTTCAGGAGTTAATCCTGACACTTTTTTGTCCTTGGAGAGTAGGCAAACGGTCTGTAAGAAGATCCATTCCCTAATCCAGGATATTTCCAAAAGATTTCATCTATCTGGTCTTGAATAGCAGGCAAACGGTCTGTACAAAGATCCATTCCCTGGTCCAAGATATTTTCAGAAGATTTAATCTATTTCCTCGGAGAGTAGGCAAACGGTCTGTAAGAAGATCCATTCCCTAATCCAGGATATTTCCAGAAGATTTCATCTTTCTGGCCTTGAATAGCAGGCAAACGGTCTGTACAAAGATCCATTCCCTGGTTCAAGATGTTTTTCAGAAGAGCAAATCCTGACGTTCTTTTGACCTTGGAGAGTAGGCAAACGGTCTGTAAAAAGATCTATTCCCTAATCCAAGATATTTCCAGAAGAGATAATCGTCGCGAAGATTTATTTCTACTGGTCTATTCAACAAATTCAAATTATAAACGATTCAGAGATGGCCTATACTAAGACCTAGTACTGAGATCCAGTATCAACACAAAACTATCATCACATCCAGTTCTTTAGATGGCATCTCTAAGCCCATCTCCAGTTCTTCCAAGTGGCATCTTTAAGCCCACTCAAGCATATTCAACTAGCCATCTGTATTACTCTACGCACTGGTGAGTGCAAATTTTTGGGCTTTTGTGTTCAATCCCCTTCAACCTTCCAGGTCACGACTGGCAAATATACCAATCTAACCCCTCAGGTTTCAGAAAATTGAATAGGGGCAGCTGTTGCACCCCAAAATTTGCCCTCACAATACAAGACTTTGTGTGCTAAGAAGGTTCACAAGGTTTACAAGATTCACAACACTTACAAGACCTTTCATGAGGTTCATGAAGTCTACAAGCTACTTTATGAGGTTCACAAGGTTCACAATGATTACAAGACCTTTCATGAGGTTCATGAAGTCTACAAGCTACTTTATGAGGTTCACAAGGTTCACAAGATTCACAACACTTACAAGTCACTTTATGAGGTTCACAAGGTTCACAAGATTCACAACACTTACAAGTCACTTTATGAGGTTAACAAGGTTCACAAGGTTCACAATACCTCCCATGAGTTTCACAAGACATTTTATGATGGATCACAAGGTTCACAAAGTTCACAATTGGTCAGAAGAGTTGACAATTCCCTCAGACAATGCCCCTCCTAAGCAGTGCATCCAAAACTAGGGTTTTGAATTTAATCAGGCTAAATGAACTCCCAAGACTTCAAGTGAGCTTCATAACATCCTATATGTGTGTAAGAACCCCCATGACAAGTTTCAAGACTTTTCTCAAAAGTTTGCTCAGTCAGATGATCAGATAAGTCAAAATCAGTCAAAGCAGTTAAAAAGTCAAACTGAGGTCAACTGTGGTCAAACCAAAGTCAAACTTCATGATTTTTTGCCAACATCAAGTATATGAAGTAAAATTCATCATTTGATCAAGGGTTGATCATGATTCATCAAGGATATTTCAGATCATCAAGAATCAGGAGTTTCTAAATTAGGGTTTCCTTAGTAAAAGTCAACTGAACTTTGACCAGCCATAACTTTCACATGCTTCATCACCAAGTCTCCATCCAAAGCTCATTTTGAAGGAAATTGAATTCTCTACAACTTTGTGTCTCACAAGCCAAGCCCAAAAATGCTTCATTTGGAAGGTATCAGCTAAGACATTATAGGTCCTTTTGAAAGTCAACAAAAAGTCAACAACTTCAAAAGGGCATAACTTGAGATTGGTAAATTATATGGACATGAAACCAGTGGGGTTGGTTAGAGGACTCTTCAAGATTTCCAAAATGTCCAAGAACACCCTCATACCATTAAAATTGAAGGATATGTGCCCTTGCAAAGTTGGGAAATTTTTGGTTGGTTTATGAAGAAAATAGAGGTTTAAAACTATTTTTTTCTAAATGGGCTTGCCATATGATGACCCAATCCACACCAAGACATCATGCACGAAATTAACTTAATATTTTAATTATTTTAATTATTTTATTTTTATTTATTATGATTTTTTATATTAAAAATCATTTTAAATTCAAATAAAATATGAAATAGTGAAGATTTAAAATTATTTTGCTTCTAGAATGTCATAAATGATATTTTGATCTAATTGATACAAGAGTTATGAAAATCAACCAAAATAGCAAGGAGATATTAGATTTTTTTTCAATATTTGAATCATATTTTTCTTCATGATCAAGCTATCCAAAAGTCCAAAGAATAGATTGGTTTTTTGACCTAATTTTCTTTTACTATATAACCACAACAACATCACAAGACAAAAAAAATGATGGAGAGCAAGAGGATGATATTCATACTTTAAAATATCACATAATTCAAAATTAGATTTCCACAATCCACCACTTTTACTAGTTGATTAAAGGCTGCAAATGAATCCTTGAGGTTTCCTGAACCTATTCCAATCATCCTCATCATCAAATTCATGCCAAATCATACAAACCAAATTCATATTCTTGCCTTTCTTTTGGTTTTTTTCAATTTTAATGATTTACGCATGATTAATTGATTTTGATTACATAATATGTTTGTTTGATTGTGTAGATGGTTTTTGGATAGTTGAATTTAAGTTTCGATGCAGGAATCATAGGGCACCATGGAGAACTAAACTATTGGTTAATCTGCTGTAATCTGTTTTCGTCGATGCTTCGAAGGCTGCAGTAATGATAAACATTACAGGCTGACAGGTAAGTCAGGTAAGTACTACTGTTTCGATTTGCTCCGAATTTTTTCCAGAAGTTCAGAAAAAAATCGACAAACAATACTCTTTTAGAATAGAATTCTAAAAGATTTTGACCCTCAAAATCGCAAATTCCTCTTTTTTCTATTTTATTTTATTTATTTTCTATTTTCATATTCTCAAAAAAATCTAAAAAAAATTGTGCGTTCTTTATTTGATTTTATTAGATTTTTAGCATCGTTTTAATATTTTTTAGATTTTATTTTAATCGCTTTTCTTATTTTTCATTATTTTAAAATCTGCAGCAATTTTATTTGATCCTGTTTATTTCTTTTTTTTATTCTTCCAACAGTATATACCAAAAATAGGCAGGTGGGAGGAAAAAGATGGTGTGTGGCATGCGCTGATTGCCCTAGTGACAAAGACCTAAGGTTGAAAGTATGAGGGCGCCCACAACCTAGTGGCAAGGAACTGAGGTTTGGAGCATTTTGATGAAGAAACGTGGGTGTCCCAGTGGCAAAGAACTCAATGAAGCAAAAAGGGCAAACCCCCAATATTTTTGGTATCTCTAACTTTATTTTTCCCTTTTTCATCAAATTATGTATTTTCTTTGAATTTCCTTATTATTATTATTAAACTAATTTCTAAAAGATAAAACAAAAATCCTTTTTTTTTAAAACTTATATTTTTTTTCATAAACCTTAATTTTTTCCCTAAACCTTAATTTTAAACCTAAATCTTAATTTTTTTGATAAACTTTAAACCCTAAAAATTTAGCCCTAATCTTTATCTTAAAACCCAAATTTCGCCATAATTTTTACCCTAAAATTTTTCCTAAACCTTAAATTTTTTTTTAAACCTTAAATTTTTTTTCTTTCACAAATACCAACCCTAATTTTTCTTCTAACCCTAAAAATTAACTTATTTTTCTAAACCCTAATCATTAATCCTTATTTTTATTAATATGTAAATGACTTTAATATTTTGTTTATTATTATTAAATTTATTAAATTTTATTAATTAACTACTAAAAAATTTTCAATATTTATTTAACCTAAAAATAATTTATTTTTTTAAATTCTTATTTTCTTTATTATTCTAACCATTATTATTGTTAATATTTTATTATTACTAATATTTGATTTTGTGGTTTATTTATTATTCTTATTATATTTATTATTATTATTTTATTTTGATTATTATGTATCTGCTAAAGCCATGTAATAGTCGTAGGTTTATTCTTGTTTCTATTTTATGTTTATAAATATTTTCATTGCGTGGTTAGTAACTATAGGGGGTGCATAACATGATTGTGATTAAAATTAATTTAGAAAATTAATTAAATAAGATAAATACTTGAACATGAACACGCACACACGTAAGTCGATCTTTGATCGCCATCTCACTTTCTAAGGTTATCCCTCATGTTGCCTAAATAAAAAGGTCAAGTAAGGTGTCTAAAAAGCAAAGTCCCTTCTTCTAAAATATCATCAAGTCCCTTTACGATTATAAGATCAAGTCCCTTCGATGTTGCCTTCGTAAATGATCTTGTCCCTTTCGAATAAAAGATGATAAGTCCCTTCGTATTGCTAAGACACCTTACAGTTGCCTAAACACAGATGACCCTTCACTTGTCCCTCATACATCCAAGGTAATGACTACCTATTCCTTAATAATAGGGATAGTCTTACCATTTAAAGGATTCAAGAACAGAAAAGACTTAGACTTAGGGTAGGTTCCTCCTAGATACTTGCTCACTTTTCAAAAACATTTCAAACACTTTACACATTTTAAACAATTTTCAAAAACAAAGGTTTTTTACGCATTCGTACATGGATCATTATGAAACTCTTAAGAAAATTTTTATTCACACACTTCACATTTCAAAAAAAACATTTTAAAGTGAGCTAAGTAACTAAGAGCCCATGGATAACCATGGATGTAAAGGGTGCTAATACCTTCCCTTTACATAACCTACCCCCCGGACCCAAAAATCTTTTAAAAGGTCTTTCCTGTTCTTTTATGCCTTTCCTTTGGATAAAATAAAAGTCGGTGGCGACTCTTGCTATCCGCAACATAACTAAAGTCAGTTCTCCCACCGTGTTACAGTTGGCATCTCTTGTATAGCTTTCACTTTAGCAGGGTCTACTTCAATACCTTTTCCACTGACGATGAAACCCAGGAGTTTACCAGATCTAACTCCAAAAGTACACTTGTTTGGATTCAATCTTAACTTGTATTTCTTCAACCTCTCAAATAACTTATGCAGATGATCAAGATGTTGTTCTTCATTTTGGGACCTGGCTATCATATCATCCACATATACCTCTATCTCATGATGAATCATATCATGAAACAAAGCCACCATAGCACGCTGATATGTTGCCCCTGCATTCTTCAAACCAAATGGCATTACTTTATAGAAAAAGGTGCCCCACTGTGTAACAAAGGTTGTCTTCTCCATATCTTCAGGTGCCATCTTGATTTGATTGTAACCAGAGAATCCATCCATGAAAGAGAATACTTTATGCTGAGCGGTGTTGTCTACCAGAACATCAATATGAGGAAGTGGAAAGTCATCTTTGGGGCTGGCCTTGTTCAAATCTCTGTAGTCTACACACATACGTACCTTACCATCTTTCTTAGGCACCGGTACCACATTTGCAACCCACTGAGGATAAGAAGTCACAGCTAGGAACCCTGCATCAAACTGTTTCATCACCTCTGCTTTAATCTTCTCTGACATTTCAGGCCGCATGCGACGAACCTTCTGCTTCTTTGGACGACAATCTTCTTTTACTGGTAAACGGTGAACCACAATGTCTGTATCCAACCCTGGCATATCTTCATAGGACCAAGCAAAGATCTCCACATAATCATGTAACATCTGAATCATCCTGCTCTTGACACTATCCTCTAAATCAACCCCTATCTTGACTTCTTTCCTGTTTTCTTCAGTTCCCAGATTCACAACTTCGATTGGTTCTTCATGTGGCTGTATAGCTTTCTCTTCTTGTTGTAACAACCTAGCAAGCTCTACAGGTACTTCACAATCGTCCTCCTTTCTGTCTTCAGCTTGATAGATCGGATTCTCGAAATCATAATTGGCAATAGTAGAACTGTTATCAACAGGATCCAGAGTGGATGAGGATCTGCATTTTAGTGATGTGGGTGTGTGTAAGAACACATAGCTGATAAAAGTAAAATAAAATAAAAGAAAGACAAGGAACACAATATTTACGAAAACGAAACGTCCACTGATTTTTATTGAATGAAGTATGCAAATGAAATGACATCCCGTAACAAGCACACCATTGTGCCCCGGGTAAGGCACAAGGATTACGAGTTTAATTGTTCAAAAATTACAAACTTAAAAAGTAACAACATAGTAATAGTATTTACTCATGACTAAAGGAGATAGGAATAACGTCTTCAGCTTTCCAGTTATTGAGCCCAGCACCCACAGTAGGAAAAATCCAAGCATCCAGGTTGTAGTCTTCATCATAGTCACCCAAAGCATTGATCTGATTCTTCATAATCCCTTGATTGGTGATACGAACAGCACGAGCACGACGAACAGCCTTCTGGGACTCTGCAGTGAAACCCAAACCAAATTTGTCAGACTTGTATGGGATGTCAGGAAGCTGACCCCAAATAGTACAACCACCTTCATCCACCACAGCTCTAGCATCTTTAAGGGAAGCCATTGTAGGAGGTACTCTGGTGACCACAGGAACTTTCTTGACAACAGGAGGAGCTTCATAATTATTAACAATCCAAGGAACCACTTCAAATGTCTGACACGGCGTTTCAACGTATTCACCTTCCACTTCAAGAAATTTAAAGGTGTTCACATGGATAACTATATATCC
Source organism: Lathyrus aphaca (assembly GCA_963966055.1). NCBI lineage: Eukaryota > Viridiplantae > Streptophyta > Magnoliopsida > Fabales > Fabaceae > Lathyrus > Lathyrus aphaca. Next base: position 626,579,761 of record OZ014519.1, read on the forward strand.
TTCCTCTCCGTAAACAGTGACAACTTTTCCTCCTACCGGATATCTCAGCTTCTGATGTAAGGTGGAGGTTACATCACCTGCCCCATGGATCCAGGGACGCCCAAGCAAACAAGAATACGAAGGACGAATATCCATCACATAAAAAGTAGCATTGAAGACCTGAGAACCTACTTTTATTGGGAGATCAATTTCTCCATGCACCACTCTTCTCGAGCCATCAAAAGCCTTCACCACTATATTACTGGGTTTCAACACATCATCTTCAGGGCTAAGCTTATTCAGAACTTCTTTGGGCAACACATTCAGCGAGGAACCATTGTCTATTAATACATGTGACAGGGTAGTGCCCCTGCATTCAATAGAGATATGTAGAGCCCTGTTATGATCTCTCTTGGCCGGAGTCAAATCAGCATCGGAGAAACCTAACCCATTATCATAGGTCAAGTGTGCAACACAATTTTCAAACTGGTCAACAGAGATTTCATTTGGTACGTGAGCAGTCTTCAAAAATTTGATCAAGGCTTTGGCATGAGCCTCCGAACACAAAAATAAAGACAACATAGAAATCTTGGAGGGAGTATGCCCCAATTGATCAACAATATCATAATCACTCTTGTGAATGATTTTCAGTACTTCTTCCATCTGCTTAGAAAGATCATCAGCAGCTGGCACATCAGTTGGTATAGGTTCAATAATAGGACCTTTTCCCCGAACATCAGCAATAGAGGTAGTAACGGGAGTAACTGTATTCTTGGAAGTAACTGGAGGAGAGAAGACTCTTCCACTTCGTGTGATTTTACTTGATCCAGCAATATTATCAACATCAAGGTTTTCATCAGCAACTGGCGTATCAGCTAAGGGTTCCTGCTTAACACCATGGATACAAACATTGGCACCATAATGCCAAGGCACAGCTTTATCAGAAGTATACGGAATAGGACCAGGAGTGATAATGATCATAGGAGCCACTATAGCTTCAGCAACAATCTTCACAGGGCCTTCAGCAGTAATCTTAATTGGACCCTTATGAGTGATTTTGGCAGGTCCCTTAGAAGTAATCCTTACCGGCACTTTATCAACCATATCCACCTCTTCAACCTTCGCACCTTTAGTTATATGATCAACCATACTCTCCACAGAAGGTGGAGTCCTCTCAAATACTATGGTGTAATTATTCATGAGGCGTTGAATCCCATCCTTCAACCTCCAGCAGCTATCCGGCTTATAGGTACAATATAAACAATCTTCACGACAACCTGGAAAGAACCCAGCTTGTACCAACTTCTTCTTAATAACAGACAATGGGGTAGTCAACTCTGCAACTGAGGAAATATGTGAATCTTCATCAATGGCATTGACAGTCTTCTCATGATTTGGCATGGGAGCAGTGATCACATTTGGAGTACCCGGAGGGTCAAACTCAATCTCTCCAGCATCAATCATATCTTGAATTTTGTTCTTCAATACCCAACAACTATTGGTATCATGTCCCTGACAATTTGAATGGTATGCACATCGTGCATTAGGATTGTACCTGGGAGAGGTAACATTGGGATTCTGAGGAGGGTCCCTCAAAGTGATAAGTTCACCCTTCAACAAGTGTTGCATGGCTTGGGCCAGTGACATGTTGATCTTAGTGAACTGCCTTCTATTCCTCTGTTGATTTCCCTGTGGTGTCTCTGGTGTTGCATAAGTTGGATTGGAGATATGAACTGCACTCACAGACTGATGCCTTCTATTACGATCAGGTTGACCATAAACAACATTTGACTCTTTCTTCCCACTTGGAGGCTTCTTTGCAGTACTTGACGAAGAAGCACCCACCTGGATCTTGCCACTCCTTATACCACTTTCTACGCGCTCTCCTGTCATTATCAACTCAGTGAAGCCAGATGATGAGCTTCCAATGAGATGACTGTAAAAAGGACCATTCAGCGTACACATGAACATATCAACTAACTCCCTGTCAGTTAGAGGGGGTTGCACCCTTCCAGCCAAGTCTCTCCACTTCTGGGCATACTCCTTGAAATTTTCTTTAGCACCCATGGACATGCTCTGCAGCTGCATGCGAGTAGGGGCTAAATCAACATTGTATTGATATTGCTTATAAAAAGCTTCAGCAAGATCATTCCAATCACGGATGTTAACACTCTCCAACTGATAGTACCATTCCAATTGAGCTCCAGATAAGCTCTCTTGGAAGAAATGGATCCACAACTTCTTATCAGCAGTATGGGGTTGGATTCTCCGAACATAAGACCTCAGATGCAGCTTGGGACACGAGACACCATCATAAACTACGAAAGTAGGAACCTTGAAACCAATGGGTATGACTACCCCAGATATCAAACTCAGGTCTTCAAAATCCAGCCCAGAAGACTTTTGCAATTCCATAGCATCCATTCTATCCACCAGCATCTTGAACTTATCTTCATTAGGCTCATGACAGTAGTTAGCTTCAGAATCAGAGTCCCCCATTGTATTATGGAGACTGCCTCCCTCTTTCTCAGACTCTTCAGACTCATAATCTTCAACCTGTTCTTTGGTCTTGACAGGACCTCTGAACCTTCTTCCCATGTTGATCAGGCCACCTGACCTTCTAGTCTTCTTAGTCTTCTTGGCCAGCAGTGTCTTCAATTCATCCTGCCCCTTGGACAAGTTCAGGATCAGCTCTTGGAACTATGCATTTTGTGCCTGGAGATCTTTGACTGTTTGTTCAAGAGCCATTGCTGAAATAAACAGCGAGAAGATAAGAAACCTGTGCACAAGAAACCTGTGATGCAATGATATGATATGTGAATGTACATGCAATGTTTTCAAGGACCGCATGATTTAAATTTGCTTAAACAATTAAGAAAGTAAACTTTTATTAGTAATAAATTTGTTTGCCCTTTGGGCTTATAAAATGAAATGAAATAAATACAAAAGATGGGGTTTTAAGTCTCCCATGGACGTTTCCTCTTTGTGTTGAGGTATGAGTTGAGATTCCGCTCCTCGTGAAGTAGGTTCTAGGATTCTTTCTTGGCTTGCTTTGTAATGAGCCTCGAAAGTATCCCTTTGTTACTTCAACTGAATCCAAGATCTCTGTAAGTCTTCCATGTCAGTGGGCATGTCTGGGTGAAGGATGGTATAAGAAGTATCCCCTTCAGCAACAGGCTCCATAGTAACTGGCAGGATGGTTGGATATGGCATCATGAGAGTCTGAGCACGAGATCGCACCCATCTGAGGTAAGCTTCCATAGGAATAGTGTACTTAGGCTCCAGAGTCTTGCTATCAACCTTGTTCACTTTTCCCCATGCTCGTATGAACCTCTGACGGTAACCTTGCAGATCGTTGTCGTAATCAAACACAATACCCTGAATCAACATGTCATGTGGACCATCACTCCGAGCATAACCAAATTGTCGTAAAGCTAAAGAAGGGTTTTAAGTAATGCCTCCTCTTATGCCTAGAAGTGGCACATTAGGAAACTCCCCACAACGGTCAATGATAGTGACATTCTCCATAGATCTGGAGCACCAATGGATATCTGAATGAGAGAGTGACATAATCCTTTTGGACCACCTGAACCCTTGTTCATTCTTCATCACTGAGCGAGGAAGGTGATAAATAAACCACCTAGATAGCAAAGGTATGCAACACATCAGAGTTCCTCGTGCCTTTGTAGTACGAGTATAAAGAGAATGCAGAATGTCTCCAAGTAATGTAGGCACTGGATTGTGACTCAGAAATATATTGATGGCATGAACGTCTATGAATTGATCAGGATTGGGGAACAACACTAAGCCATAAATCAACAAGGCTAAGATCTCCTCAAAAGCATCATAGCTCATAGCCTTCAGGAACACTTGAGCTTTATCCATTAATACCTTAGCAAGAATACCCTTAACTCCGCTTCTCGTTTCTAGAACAATGTCAGACTTCTTCAGATGTAGAGCTACAGCAATAACCTCAGGTTTAGGCTCTTTTTCAAAGCCTGTGAATGGTTTCTGATCAAGTACAGGTATACCCAGAATTTTGGAGAATTCCTCCATGGTAGGAACCAGCTGATAATCAGGAAATGTGAAGCAATGGTGCTTAGGATCAAAGAACTGAAACAGAACACTCATCATGTCTTCATTGAACCCTGAGGTAACTAGATCCAGTAGTTGACCATGTCTCTTGATGAACTGAGAGTTTTCAGAAACTTGGGAAACCAATTCTTTAAGCTTTAGAGGTATGCCTACAAAGTTGATCCTGATAGTATTCCTACGAGCAGAAGCCATGACCTGCAACAAAGAACAAAGATAAATCCTTTGGTCCTTGAAATGGTTAGTGAAAATGCTATGCTTATGATGCATGATGATGTTATGATGTTATGCTCAATCACAAACATGTGGCACACACAAACAAGTCACACCATAACCCTAGGTTTAAAGGCTTGCATGAGGTTCAAAGGTAAGTACCCTCCCCTGAAGTTTAGATGGTTCATCATGTCCTACAAAAGTAACCAGGTTCTAAGGGATCTCAATATCATTGATTCTTCACAAGGGTGGTTGTTCAGTAGGCAACTTACTTTCCAACCAAAACCCTCCAAGTTTAGAATCTCAATGAGCGTAGTATCGAGTATCAATAAACTTCAGTCTTCACCAAAGTCGGTTATCTCACTGCTTTCTAAAGGCCAAGATGGGATAACTAGGGTTCTAAAGTTAGTTAGTGCATTGACAACATATGGCAGCCTCATATTATCCTCAACTTGACTTAAGGAACATAAGCACCAACCAAGAAGTCACACTAACTATGGCCACCAGATCAACCATATCGGTATACGCCGTACAGTTTCCTTGGTCTATTGCCATTTACCTAAGGTACACTAGATCCGGGTTAGGATCTTTCACACATAAGAGCACCCAACAGATAAGTATAAAGCAAACAAGGCAAACAATTTTAAAGTGATCTAATTCCTAAGGGTACCCCTCTTTTAATAAGTCCCCAGCAGAGTCGCCAGTTCTGTAACACGGTGGGAGAACTGACTTTAGTTATGTTGCGGATAGCAAGAGTCGCCACCGACTTTTATTTTATCCAAAGGAAAGGCATAAAAGAACAGGAAAGACCTTTAAAAGATTTTTGGGTTCGGGGGTAGGTTATGTAGAGGGAAGGTGTTAGCATCCTTTACATCCATGGTTATCCATGGGCTCTTAGTTACTTAGCTCACTTTAAAATGTTTTTGAAATGTGAAGTGTGTGAATAGAAATTTTCTTTAAGTACTTTATAATGATCCATGTACGGATATATATAAAGACTTTGTTTTGAAAATTATTTGAAGTGTGAAGTATTTTTGAAATGTTTTGAAGAAGTGAGCAAGTACATAAGAGGAACCTACCTTAAGTTAAGTCTTTTCTGTTCTTAAATATCCTTTAAAGGGTAAGACTATCCCTATTATTAAGGAATAGGTAGTCATTACCTTGGATGTGTGAGGGACAAGTGAAGGGACAACTGTTATTTAGGCAACTGTAAAGTGTATAAGCAACTCGAAGGGACTTATCATCTTTATTCGAAAGGGACTAAGATCATTACGAAGGCAACCACGAAGGGACTTGATCTTTTTATCTGTTAAAGGGACTAGATGATATGGGATTGAGGGACTTTGCTTTATACACCCTACTTGACCTTTTGTTTAGGCAACATGAGAGGTAACCCTTAAGAAGTGAGATGGCGATCCAGGATCGACTTACGTGTGTGAGTGTACCAATTCAAATATTTATCTTAAGATTAATGATTTAAATTCAATTTTACATACAAACATGTTTTACACTCCCTATTTACTAACCATAGCATTAAAAATTAAATATTAACAATTACTACAACTATTACATATTAGATACAATTACATTATAATAATTAAAAATAAATAAGCAAATAAATAATAATAAATAATTGGGTTAGTAACAATATTAATAATAAAAATCATATAATATATAAACAAATGGGGTTAGTAATAATAGAATAAATAAGAATAAAATAAAGAAATTAGCATAATAATGAATAATAAATTTAAAAAAAAGTGCAATTTTTAATAAATAATTATTTTTTAAAGATTTTTAAGAAGAAAAATAAGCAATTCATACTATATACTAATTATTATAAAGATTTAAATTATATATACATGTTATAAAAAATAATGATTAATTATAATTAAATGAACATATTATAAAAATAAATTATATTAACAAGATCAAATAAGGAGTTTTTAATTGTTTTAAACATAATCTAAAATTATTTACATGCAAAACTATATTAAATAATAACAAATTATAAAAATATGCACATAATTAAAGTTTACAAATAAATAAATCAAAAGTTATAATATAATTAGATTTTTGTAAAAGAAAATTAGGGTTTGTAAAAATAATTAGGTTTTTATAAAATATTAGGGTTTTTCCTATTAATTTACAAAATTAATCAATTTATTTACAAATTATATATATATCATGAAAATAAAATAATATTTTAGGAATACATACACAAAAATATTTTAATAGTATTAGAAAATATGTTTTTATAATTTATATTAATCAATTTTAAATGAAATAGAAATAGAAATAGTATAATGAAATAAAAATAAGAAAATAAGGAAAATTGCTCAAAAAGAAAGGACCTGAGATTTGAACCCAGGTCCCCTACCTCATATGCAAGTCACAAAACCATCCTGGCCAGCGTGCACTAGTGATAGAGATTGAGATCCTGGTGCTTTTGTTTCATATCCTGTACAAATTACAACAAAACAAAAAAAATAACATAAAAAGGGCCTGGGGGGTTTCGAACCCAGGACCCTCACACAACAAGCAAACACTTTTACCATCCATCCAGAAGGGCGCACCTGATGTATAATTCACAACAACTAATAATATATTAAGCCATGTAATAAATGAGAAAATCAAACAAAAAGGATGCTGTCTCCCAGGAATCGAACCCAAGCCCTGAAGCACAACACACGCATCCCTCACCACTGGGCCAGACACGCCTCTGTGAAATAAATTAGAAACAATTTCATAAAATATTAAGAATAAAATTCAAATTTCAGAATGCGCGCCAGGGATCTTCTTCTTCCTCCTATTTCCTGCAAAAATACCTGCGAAATCACATGCGAAATTTCCTGCGAATTTCCAAAACCAGAAACCTATGTTTTTTGAACATTATGCAAACCATCATGATAACAAAAATTAGTAACCCAGATCAATTGTACAAGGTCTACACGTCACAGTCATGGTCTTAGAATTTGTTTTAAGGTCCTAAATGTTTGGTTCCCGTTTTGAAACTCCAAACCCTAGCAATGGCAACCTTCGATACAGTCCACAATAATTTAATTAATCCACTCAAAAAGCTTCTAAACATCACAACAAACACAAATCTATGATTAGTTTTCAATATCAAAGCATAAATCAACCAAATCGAAAAAATTTATAATATGAAAGGGATGCATTCGGTTTGTGCGAATTAGGGCATGAAGGAGCAATGTTATGATCCATAATTGATCTATGAACTCCAAGGAACAAGTTGCAACCTTTGGTTTGTCTTGAAAGGGCTTGAAGAATGGAATCCGAATTTGAGTTTTTTTTGTGAATTTTTGAAAGTGGAAACTTACTCTTGAGGCGGAATTTTCGTGTCCTATGCATTTGTGTGGTTTGTATACTTATAGTTGAATGAAACTAGGTCAAAAAATTGGATGGTTGTTTGGACTTTTTGGATTCAAAAGATTGAAAAAGATCATGGCTTGAATTTCAAATATTTTTGAATGAAACCTTTCTATCTTAAGACAATCATCATCAATTGCATATCAATCTGATCCAATTCATGTTTATGACTTTCTAAAATCAAAATATATTTTAAATCTTCATATTTTATATTTTATTTGAATTTAAAATGATTTTTAATATAAAAAATCATAATAAATAAAATAAATAAAATAAAATTATGAAAATATTAAATAAATTTCGTGCATGATGTCATGGAACACCTTGGGTCACAAAAAGTTCAGCCCATTTGAAGAATTATGGTTTTAAGACCCTATTTTCTTCATAAACCATCCAAAAATTTCCCAACTTTGCAAGGGCACAAATCCTTCAATTTTAATGCTATGAGGGTGTTCTTGGACATTTTGGAAAGCTTAAAGAGTCCTCTAACCAACCCCATTGGTTTCGTGTCCATATCATTTACCATTATCAAGTTATGCCCTTTTGAAGTTGTTGACTTTTAAAAGGACCTATAATGTCTTAGCTCATACCTTCCAAATAAAGCATTTTTGGGCTTGGCTTGTGAGACACAAAGTTGTAGAGAATTCAATTTCCTTCAAAATGAACTTTTAATGGGAAAAATTTGATGAAGCATGTGAAAGTTATGGCTGGTCAAAGTTCAGTTGGCTTTTCCTGAGGAAACCCTAATTTAGAAACCTCTGATTCTTGATGATTTGAAATATCCTTGTTGAATCATGGTCAACCCTTGATCAAATGATGAATTTTACTTCATATACTTGATGTTGACAAAAAATCATGAAGTTTGACCACAGTTGACCTCAGTTTGACTTTTTAACTACTTTGACTGATTTTGACCTATCTGATCATCTGACTGAGCAAACCTTTGAGAAAAGTCTTGAAACTTGTCATGGGGATTCTTAAACACATATAAGATGTTATGAAGCTCACTTGAAGTCTTGTAAGTCCATTTAGCCTGATTAAAGTCAAAACCCTAGTTTAGGATGCATTGCTTAGGAGGATGCATTGTCTGAGGGAATTGTCAAATCTTCTGACTATTTGTGAACTTTGTGAACCTTGTGAACCTCATAAGATGTCTTGTGAACCTTGTGAACCTCATGGGAGGTCTTGTGAACTTTGTGAACCTTGTGAACCTCTTAATACACAAAGTCTTGTCTTGTGAACCTTGTGAACCTCTTAATACACAAAGTCTTGTCTTGTGAACCTTGTGAACCTCTTAGTACACAAAGTCTTATCTTGTGAGGGCAAATTTTGGGGTGCAACACCAACAAATTGAAAAAATGGCATTAGCCCTTCTCCACGCAGCGAGAAGACTTCGACATTATTTCCTCGCGCATACGATTGTAGTACGTATCGACCAACCCATAAAACAACTTCTGGGGCGACCAGACATGGAAGGAAGAATGTTGAAGTGGTCATTAGTGTTGTCCAATTTTGATATCTGATACAAAGGACGAACAACTATCAAAGCACAAGCCCTTGCAGATTTCGTAGCTGAAATGGTCGTCCCGGAAGGCCCTGTCTTCCCGTCTAAAAAATGAACCATTTATGTTGATGACGCATCGAGCTCGGTTGGAAGCGAAGCGAGAATCAAGCTGGAAAACGAAGAGGGGATTTTGATCGAAGTATCTCTCATGTTATCGTTCCCAACTTCTAAAAACCAAACAGAATATGAAGCATTCCTCGCAGGTTTAAGGTTGGCCGATGATCTAGGGGTCAATGATATAATCATTTTCACGGATTCTCAGTTAGTTGTCATGCAGGTCAAGGGCGAATACCAAGTCAAGAACGATAACTTGTCAGAATACTTGACCTTGGTCAAAGAAAATATTGCGAAGTTCTCCTCCGTAGAAGTGAAACATGTGCCACGCGAAGACAATGTCCGAGGCGGACATACTGTCAAAACTCGCGAGCACTAAGAAAAAAGGGGGAAACAAATCCGTCATCTAGGAAATACATCCATGGCCCAACATTGGAAAATCGAAGAAGACTCTAGACGTCAACATCATAGGTGACACCAATTGATGGATGACTCCAGTGTACAAATATCTGACCAACGAAGAATTACCCGAGGATCCAAAACAAGCCAACGTAACAAAAAGAAGAGCATGTTCGTATGTCCTGGTCGAGGGAAAACTCTATCGACGAGGGTTCTCTATACCCCTTCTTAAATGCATCGAGGATGAGTTAATCCCCTACATCTTGCGAGAGATCCATGAGGGAATTAATTCCCAACACCTGGGCAGACGATCCCTCGCGAGGAAAGCTCTCCGTGCAAGGTATTATTGGCCGACAATGCAGAACGACGCAAAGGAACATGTGAAGAAATGTGACAAATTCCAACGGCATGGGAACATGCATCTCGCTCCACCCAACGAGCTTAAAACAATGTCCTCCCCATGGTCATTCGCCTGGTGGGGCCTGGATATCCTCGGCCCCTTCTCCGTCAGTTCAAACCAAAATAAATACATAATCGTCGGCATCGACTATTTTACGAAGTGGATCGAAGACAAAACCCTGGCTAAAATCATGACCCTCAACACACTATACTTCTTCAAGCGGAACATCGTCGCTCGTTTTGGGATCCCCCGGGCGATTGTCACTGATAATGGCACTCAATTCACGGACAAGAATTTCCAAAAATTCGTAACCAGTGTCGGAACAAAACAACATTTTGCATCTGTAGAGCATTCGCAAACAAACGGGCAAGCAGAAGCAGCAAACTGGGTCATCCTTCGAGGCCTTAAGCGAAGATTGGATGAGATCAAAAGGCGTTGGGTCGAAGAGTTGCACAACATTCTATGGGCCAACAAAACTACTCCATATTCGACCACAGGGGAAACCCCCTTTCGGTTGGCGTACAGAATAGAGGTCGTCATTTCAATAGAGATCCATGTCCAGTCCAGATGGACAGAAGCTCCTATAGACGAGGAAACTAACAAAAAAATATTATGCGAAGAGCTCGATTTGGTCGAGGATGTTAGATCGGGAGCATCCCTACGAGAAGCATCCCTCAAGAAAAAGATCACTTTAAGACACGACGCTAAATTCATCAAACGAGCATTCGCAGTGGGTAACCTTGTCCTTAAAAGAAATCACAACGACTCCAAAGAGGGAAAGCTGGCCGCAAATTGGGAAGGACCCGATCGATTCCGAGCTAAAACGAAAAACGAGGCGTATTATTTAGAAAATCTAAATGGGGAAGAATTAGCTCGTCCTTGGAATGCCGAAAAACTCAAACAATATTATAGTTAACACACCAGTCGACATTAGCACTGACCAAAAATGCATACCTAGGTACAAGTATCGCATACCACACATTCAGCCCAATGATGTACTCCTCAAGAACAAGGACACCCATCACTACACGATTGGAACCTCGAACGAGTCCATCGTCGTCTACGTACCATGACCAGGCAGAACACCCAGCTCGCGATGGGGCATTCACGCCGCGAAGCGAGGATCATCAGCATGGTCCTAACATCGTTTCCTCGGCCAATAGTAAAATGGCATTCTGCCCAGTACCCCTAACAGACAGTCAATTAATCCGAGAATCACCTTCCCAAAATCAAAACACTTAGTAAAAAAGCATAAAATAAGGTGTGCCCTCCGACAGACAGACCTTCATACACGACAAAAATATATAAAAACCAACCACCAAGATTGCAAGTTTGAAATAGTAAAAATGTGGCCACAAGGACCGACTTGTTCTAAGTTACAAAAAAGGGGGAGCTTACCCCCCCCCCCCCCCATGAAACAAAAAAGCCATGGCACACAGGCCGACCAATAAAAGATACATAGGAAAACTTTCACGATCATGAATCATTCTTTGGCTGGTTACCGCCCAAGGTATTCTGGTCCTCCTCCATAACCTCCGATTGAACGGGCTCCTACAGGCAGTCGAGAACGAGAATATCGCCATCTTTTGCTTTGTACGTGAAGTTAATTCCCTCCTTGTTGAATACCAAGTCGGGGTTAACTATCTTCGGTTGATCAATTGCGTTCTTTAAAGCAACACTGGCCATTTCTTCCAAGTTGACATACCCCTCCTCGATCGTAGCCACCAGCTCGGCCCTAGTCTTCATGGACTTGGTATCTTCAGATTCATCCTCGGGAGGAGCTATTTCAGCCTTCAAATGGGCAACCTCTTCAGCGTGAGACTTCTTGAGGGACGCCACAAATTCCTCCAAGTGTTTAACCTATTTAGTAGCCTTGCTGAGGGACTTTTCCCGCTTCCCCGACAGTTCTTTTGAGGCCACCAATTGAGCTTTCAACTTATTGAGTTCCTCCTCCTGCGTAGTGGTTCCTTCCATAAACATCGAGGTCATCTCTAAGACGCGGATAATGGAATTGGCATCCCGAGCCAAGCTTGCACGCCTATCTGGTCGACTTATCTTTTCGAGATAAAGCGTGTCTGCCCACTGAGAGCTCATGGAATGCTCCTCGAAGAAGTTGGGCTTGAGGAAGCAGGGGAGAAGCTCAAAATAACGATTCGGGGAAGCATTGTCTAAGACAATAAGGTCGGCTTTAGACCTCTTAGCTGCCCTGGAAGTTCCCCCAGGAGAACCTTGAGACGCAGGCGACGACGCACCCAAACCGATGACCGCTTTATCACATAGACGAGTTTGGGTCAGTGTCTTGGCTCCCCGTTTCTTCCCGAGGTTGGCCATCATTTTGTTTTATGGATTCATCAACAAATCTGAAAAAGCAAAAAACAAAACAAAATGGTCAGCAAAACGAAGAAATAGACGAGCATAGAAATAAAAGATAAACTAAATCTACCAAAGTATTCTCGGACATCCTCGCCTGTCTCGCACGCTAAGATCTTAGACATCTCAATAAACCTAGAGGCCGCCTTAGCACCTTCATCCTCGTCCAGAATCATTCGACCCTGTTTGTCAGTGTGCCTTTTCATGAGGATCTTCGAGACAAAACTCAGCAGAACCTCGTAATTGGCTTGGTCACTCTCCTCCAAGTTGGAACCAATCTCCAAGAATTCTCCAGCCCCGTGCAAAAAATGGTTGCGCGACCAGTTAAAGTTGAACTTTAACAATTGTCTAGGAATCTCGTTCCCCTCCTCGACCAATATACTATTGTTTTGGTCGTCAGTATCGATCCCCAAGAACTTGCAGGAACTGACAGCGAGCTCGGAGTTTGGCTCGACCAAGTAGTTGTGATCTTTGAAGTCCCTAAGTGATTCAGAAAACGCCTTGAAATTTTTTCTCTTTTGCTTCAAAAAAACCCAGCCAAACCTCCCATTGACGACTTGACGTTAAAGATGGACACGTGGAAGAACAAAGGAAGCGTCGCCCCTATCTGTAGATATTCACATGTCTTTTCGAAAGCCCATATGAAGGTAAACAAATTCGGATGGACCTGGGAGGGTGCGAGCTCTAGATGGACGAACACACTTTGTTGGAAGTCAAAAAAAGGTAGTTTGAACTTCATATATTTGAAAATGACTTCGTACATGGGAAACATGTCCGAACCATAATCAGAGCAAATACGATCTCCAAGGGATGGATACTTCACCATCCAATCCGTCCGTTTTCCAACCATGGGGGGAGGTACCACCACCTCGTGGGAAAATTGCGAAGCTATGCTTAATGGCTCAGCTCTAACCCATTCATACACGGGCACATCTTCATCCCCGTCTTCATTCTCCTCAGGTTCAGTCGAATCCCCCCTTTTTGATGTGGCTTCTTTAGACTCATCAGACGACATTGTAATCCTTCCAGAAGGAGGATTTTGTTCGCTTTCAACAGACGAAGACGCTGATCCGCTTGATAGCTCTTCCTCATCCATGTGTATGTCCTCGTCGTTCAACATCCTGAAATCTGAAAAGTAGGGAACATAACCGTGAATTCGATGGGAATATCAAATCCACCCTTCCACCGCTTAATCAAGTGAAAAGGCACGTTAAAAGACGAGGACATCGTCCTCGCCCTAAGCCCTTGATCGTAAGGATGGCGATGATCGGGTTTCCTTACGAGCGTAAAGGTAAACATCCTCACGATGAAAGCATTAAAAAGAGGGGATAATCTTACCCAGAGCTCCGGTTGAAGCTCAACCGGAGAAGGCAAACAAAGCCGCCACGAGAGGTGCAAGGCAAGCTCAAACATCATCACCGCGACCATTCCGACGGCGGCCACCGCCCACAGAGGCAGTAACCACCATGACAGAACACTAGAATTAGTCCTATTGACCCTAAATTTAGTCCTAACCACATGAAAATACTTCATTTCTAAAGAGTGGAACGACATTCAAAAGAAAAAGAACCGAAAGCTTACAAGTCAAAAGAGTTGTGTGGTGGTAGGAGTATTCTCCTCGTTCAAACACGGCGGCGAACGGAAGTTGTTGGCGGTAGCAAGCACTCGAAGATCACGGGCGGCGAGAGCAAGAACGAAAAGTGTGGAAATGAAGGCCATTGCTCTATTTATAGGCCTCCCCAGCACGTGTGAGAGCACGTGGAGTCTGCAAACCTAGAAGCGACACAATTATTACCTAGGGACGGTTGTAGGCTAGCCATCATGACGGATTAAATGCACACGCTTCCCTAAGCGCACGCATGTCGGCTTCAAGTTTCCCAAACGTTTGGGATCCTAAGACCAAACGACCAGGATCTGACGACTAACCTTGTACGGCTAGAAACGACAACAAAGATTTGCCAATATCATCACGACCACAGTCGGCCGCCCTTAAGTCATCACTTCTTCGACCAGAAGCAATGACTTGGGAGCTCCTGTTCTGGACTGGGACACCGACTAGATTGGGCCCAAACCTCTCAATCTACAAGACGGTCCAATGACCCAAGACCAAAGGGATCCATTATCATGATCTTCTCTGTGAGGTCGTTTGGGGTTTCTCCCCGTTCATGGTCCCTGCCCACACGCGGAAAGGACCAACCAGATCCGACCAAGACAGATTCTACTCGCATAGCCTTATGCCCGACGTATCGTTATGACCAGGATGCTCGTCCGACAATTTAGTTTTGGTAGTTACTTATATTGGCAGATCCACGATCCAGGCCCAAATAAGAACTATTAACCATGCGTTGGGGGTCCTCTACATAAACCCTCTCATTTGAGAGGGTCAGGTATTCAATTTTCTCCCTGAATATACTCGTACTTGTTTGCTCTCGTGCCCATACTTACTTTAGCATCGGAATACCTTGCAGGTACACCCCCACCTTCCATCTCGCACGAGCAGGGTCAAAAGTCTGCGTCAGCAACCGCTGGAGTCTGATTTCTAGGTACGATCAGTATACCATGGTCCAATGAGAATAAAACTAATGTAACTAACTAGCCAGAGCTATACAAGTATAGATACAGTATAAAATATCAGAAAGAATACACTATGGAAAGTATGGACTAATTATCTATACTAATAAGGGTTTGTAAGGTTCTTATTGATCAACAAGTTTTATAAACAGAGTCTCTTATTCTATTTTCTTTACACAAACCAGAATGACTACATATCCCTAATGCGCAAATTAGTGTTTCATCATCTCGCCCTCTCTTTTAGAGGTCTTGCAATATCTCTAATAGGTATGCCGTTCAATCTCTGATTGCATATGAGTATTCATTGATATTTTTATAAATACCGGTATAAACCATATGAATTCTACCAATTTTTTTTAAATGACCGGTATAACCTATAAATTTATGTAGTTAATTTTTAAAAATGCAGCAAAGCATAAAAATTTGGTACCGATCTTTCTAAAATCCAATATGAATGCATGTATGTATTCAAGTTTATTTCATGAGTATGTTAAAAATTCGTTAAAAACTTATCCGAGACAAAAAAAAATGCTTACTTGTGAATATTCGGTAAATTCTTCAAAAATCCAAAATCTTACAATAATGTTTTCTGATAACATTATAGTCAGTTTTTTTGGAAAAATTCCAAGTTTTAAATTGGTTAGATATACAGTTTTGAAAGAGTTTATATAGAGTGACACCCTTCATCTTATAAATCAGTTTTGTAAAGATGAGTTAAGTCAAACTTTAATATGGTTTTAGAGCCTATTAATTAAACTATGAGCTCTACACCGTTTATACGCATGCATCAAATTCAAAAGAGTGTTGGACGTAGTAGGTGTATTATGAAAATCCCAAGTCTCGTTACATTGGATATTAGGTTTAATTTTCTCAACTCATAGATCTGTAAACCCAACCCAATGACCTGTTGACTGCAAATAGTGGTTTTTTTTTATAATAAATTTCAAATGAATATGCAAAATTATAAATCATTACAAATTGCAATTTTTCCATTTTTTTCATTCACCACCAATAATACTACTATATCAAAGAGTTTATGTAATTTTAAGAGTAAATGTTGATTCTTATTTTTTTGGTATCATCTCTTTAACTTATATATTTTATGAGAATGATGTATTTTCTGAAATATTTTATTAGACATTTATATGATGTCTTTTTATCTAATTTAAGTGTTGAAAATATGTGCAATAGTATTGAATTACGTTTTAAAAAAATATAATTGAAAATAATTATTAAAAAATAATTTTTTATTTAAAATACAATTCACGGATCCAATTCAATCTAATCCATAAATGAGTATATATCAATTCGATTTAATTTTAACTTTTAAATTATGGGTTAGACGATGAATTCAATCCATTAAAATTTTAACATATTGGATAATGGATTAGGCCAAATCCAGTCTAATTCAACCCGTATACATCCTTAGTTAACATCGTTAAATTTAAGCATGATAGTTTTATTAACTAGGTCTTGTATATGTTTCACCCAACACATCACTTTTGATGTTCAATAAATGATTGAGCACTTTTTACGTATTCTAATTTAGTGTTGCTCAACGTCAGGATGTCCAACCGGTTTATTTGTTGGAGACTCTAGATAGATTAATTATAGTTTGATCATGACAAAACAAATAAAGATTTTATTAAACTACGATTTAACAGACAATATTTTTTGAAGCTCTATTTAATTAGGATTAAGACGTAAAAAATTTAAACCTTGTCTGATATTCTGTTTTGCACTCCATATATTCCTTAAAAAAACTTTTGACCTATCGAATATGTTTGTCTTAACATGTTTTTTATATGTCAATATTTCCATTTACAAGAGTTAGAACATAATACTTTAACTTCATTAGTTTATTTTACCAAACACCAGTTGTTTATGTTTGCAGCATGCTTGTTGATTTACAACTAAACTTCCTATTATTGTTAATACTTTTGTTTAAGTGGTCTTAACTAATTATGAAATATAAATTATCACCCATTTTGGTTGATATTCTATCCCTTTCAAAAAGAGCCAAATTTATATAATTGATGATAAGAGTAACCTTTTCTTTGTCATTAGTGGTTATAATGTTGGAAACTCTGTTTGATCTATTCATGAATATGAACCAAAAATCTTTATCAATTGTGGGCTGCTTTAATGCATGGCCACGTGCTATTAGTTTAAAAAACTTTGTCGTTTAAAGTCTTTTACTTAATCTTCTTCTTTCCATTTTGACGTTGATACTAAGCAAAATGACATGAAATGTTACTATCAACAAAAAGATGAATGAATGGAACTATTGTATATGTGAGATGCATTAGAAAACACTATGAAAATCTACTCTTTTCTGCTTTAAGATAGGCTTAACATCACTCTCACGAGTTTATAGTCAAATTTTCATCTTTTATAATTTGAATGGAAAGTAACCATAATTATATATATTACAACAAAAAAGTGTTTAGTAGTAGTGCATAAAATGAGTTAGACTTTTCAAAACTCTATGAGATTAACGAGGATCTTATCATAGTTTGATAAACATTCGATTACTAAATAAGATGATAAGAGACGTATATCAACATGCAACAAATTTTTGTTTATTTTAAAGAAAATTTTAATGTCAACTATAATCCTCTTTATTTTGAAGAATTAATTTATACAATTGCGCACACGGATCAGCTGCCCTGATTTAATGAGAATTAATTTAATTTGACTATATTAATATTACATTAACTATATAGATCACTATGAAATAAAATTCATAATTATAAGAGGAGTTTAGTTTGTCTGATAGTGTTTCATATGTCACATTTCATAATCTAGAGCATGCATAAACTTAGATTCTTTTGGCCTAAAAGCATGATGCTTTTGTAATGGATGGTATTTCAAGTCTTTAACTAACGACACGTAGTAGAATTTTGCATGTCTATTTTAAGTTGTTTTTTCTCTAGATTTGTGTATGGATCTTTAGAAGATTACATTTAAAGTTGAAGAATAAGCATCAGCATGAATATTTAGAAGACTACATGTTAGAATCGATTTATTTATACTTATCTATGTAAATAAATATTTGGAAGATTATTTAAAAGAATTTATACAGATAATGGATGTATCATAGGCATGATACTTTATATACACTTGTTACTTTAAGTAGTGGTAGTAGAACAATTTTAGAATAACAATATTAAATATTATAATATTTAAATTATTTCATATTTTTCATATGCTTCAAATTTTTTTTGAAAAGAAAATACTTTATTCCAAAAAATAATAGAGTACAAGCCGATCAAAACGATCACAGCCAACAAAGCACAAAAGCAATACAACTAGCAACCTATTATATACAAAGAGTGTCTTTGTTCATATGAATTTTTAATTTTCTATGGAGTGTAGCTCTCAAAATAATAGTGGATTTTATGTGTTTGATGATGTTAGGGTTGAGGCCTTTTTGGGCTTCTAGCATGCCAAATATGCTTATTATTTTTTTCAAATATTTTATTAGGACTGAGGTTAGTTTAATATCAGATTCATAATTTAAATCTACCGTAAATTAGGGTTTCATTTTAAAGATTCGAGTTTTTGACCAAGAAATTTTTAATTTTTTATAGATTCAATTTGATTTGATAAATATTTGATTCTTTAATATTTATTGGACTAAAAGAGATATTTATTTATTTTTAAAATTATCAAATTTTATGAATAGTTTATAGAAAAACTATTTTTTATTATTGAATTTTCTTTATTATTATGTGATATTATTTTAAATAGCATTCGACATTAATTTAATTATTATCTTGCTTTAAACCACGAACTAAATAACACTTAAAATTTTATATTGTATCTTTTATTATTGAGATTACAAAATGGCATAATTAAATTTTATTTTTAGATTAATTCAATCTATAATAATAAAAATAAAAAATAAAGATTAGTTGGCTTTGATCGGGTTCAGTTTTGGACGAATTCAAAATAATCATTCGAACTCGGTCAAAGCAACCTTATATTATCTAAATTAAGTAATTGAATCAATATGATATTCGACCGACTCGATCCATTTACACATAAAAAATAATAGATCGATATAGCGTTTCAATCAGACGGTTTAAATTTGTCCATCCTTAAATTTTACACATTTTTTTAAAATTAAAGTTCTGATATACATTTTTTGGAACAATAGCCACAATTCAACATCCCATCTTGATAACATTGCAAATGGTTAGTGATTTGGATTTGTTAGAATTCATTAGAGCTATCTTCATGTTTACCAAGCTTATTCACACTTGCCACTTTGGGAAACTCTTATTCAAAATTCTGTTAGAAGTTAGTTTAAGTTTCTCTTTTTAAGAGTTAGTTGGTTATCTAGATTGATATATAAACTTTTTTTTTTATAAGCAATTTCAATAATAGGAGATAAGAGGATCTCTAACCTCGAAGAAATACAAGGCTACTAAAAAGGCAAGCCGCAAGAAAAGACATTCGACAACAAAACAAAATACAACATCACCCTCCTTATAAAAAATCTAGAAGGAATTTGAACCAACTATAGAAACTACAACTCATACTCCCGTTCTTCCATAGAACAAGATATCTCTAAGAGGATACTAATATATTATGAAATATATCCTCAATATTATCTCGTCGTTGAACAAAATATTATTCCTAGTCTTCCATATTTTCCAACAAACGAAGAACCAAATTGAATTAATTGATTCAACCTTCACTACTACAAAACGTGTTAACAACGACGCCATGATTACCACGGATCATGCCTACACCGTTGTGAAATCTCTAAGCTAAGGCTCTATTTTATTATTTTTATTTACTATTTGTATATAACAACGGTTGTTTATTTCAATCGTTGTGATATGTTTTGTTTTATTCAAAAAATTTAATTCTAAATTAAACTCTGGCGCTTCATTATGAAATTTAATTACAAAAGTAATATATCATGACAGTTGCGGTATATCCCCAGTTGTGATATGTATATATCAAACTTCGATTCTCAACAACTACATCTTTTTTTCTATTTTAAACATATATTTTCGAATCCGTAGTATCAAACTGATGTGTAAATAGATTTGATTCCCAGTAACTACATTTTTCTAAATTTACTTTCCATTTTAAACATGTATTTTATTTCATTTTTTTAGCATTTTTATGTTAATGAGAAGAATTTGATCAAATTAAAAAAAAATGAAAGACAAAAGTATCTATAATAGATAAGTTCATTAATATTTTAAAAAGGGGAGTACATATATTTTTCAAGGATCATAACTCATAGCTATAAAAGGCATCTTCATAGTCTAGGGGACTGTCCTCACTCCCTTCATCTGAGTTATAATAATATGTCTTCCTCTCCTTCTTCTTTTTTCTTTGGCTTCTTCGTCTTCTTCTTCTTCTTCTTTTTCTTTTTCTTTGGTTTCCTCACCCTTAATGCATCCGGTTTGGCGTTGGCACCTTGTTGGACCTCCTCATTTGGTTGCTGACGTTTGCTCAGTAGTGGTCTCTGTGATGTTTTTGTTGGCATTCCAATCATTTGTAGAACTCATTATTACCGGATATTATGAAGAAGAAAAAAAAGTAAAACTGTGTATTTATAGATGAGGATGAAGATGAAAATTTTGATATTTTAATGCTTGCAATGATGATAACGTGTAATGTTTGATATTCTCGAACGATAATTTTTAAATCACTACTTGGAATAAGTGTTTTCCCTCTTTCGGAAAGAGCAAAGGTTGTAGTATTACAAAGATTGCGTTTTATAACCGTAATTAAATAGTTATATAAAACAGAAAAAATGTTGTAGCAAAGATTATATAGGCATATTATTGTGTTTTGTATGAATTGTGGTGATCGATTATGTGTTGTTGTGCCTTATTGGTGGTTGTGTACCCATAGTGAAGGGTGGTGGCCTTGGGATGTAGGTCTTGGTCGTAGGAGAGGTGCATGGTTAATAATGTAGAAACTAACGGTGTGTTGAGTAGGAATAATTAAATCATTTAAATTTAATATAGGTTGGCTAATTTATTTAATTAAGTGATAGCTATAACAATATAATGAAATTGTTAAATAAATTAGAGGAACAATGAGTGAAAAGGACCTTAAGGTAATTAAGCGAGGGTTAAGGGGGGGGGCGAAAAGGGTAATCCACTCATTGGGATATTTGAGAGAGTTAGAGAGTGAAAGTTTCATTGTTGTTCATTCCACGTAAAATAAAGGCAAAAAGGAAGAAGAGAGGAGAAAAGCTAGGACAAGAGGAAGGAGAGGGATTCGTCGAAAGAAAGGGAAAACTCATCGTTTTAAGGTAAGGGTTAGATCTCTTTCATCTCATAAGGGCGAAATGATATGGGTATTGAAGTATAAATCATTAGGTTGTATTTCATGGGGTTGAATGAGGGTTTATGGATAAGAATGTTGTTAGTATGAGTATAAATTGATGAACTATTTTGTTTGAATTAATGTGTTAATGTGTATATGATAGATGTAGGTTATTGATGAAAATTTTGCAATTGATTGGTGTTAAAAACTGTTTGGAAGATGTTAAATCACAGCAGGAAATGGATTTTATCGCAGGGTTTTTCTACAGAATTCGCAGATCCTGCTTAGCGCGGTATTGAGAAATTTCGCTTCTTCCAGACAGTAGCGAGTGCGCTTAGCACATAAAGGTGGCCGCTTAGCACGGTCTGGGACTGACAAATATCATTTTAATTATCAGAAAACTCATGAAATTGTGTATTTTATATTCTAATGGTATTGTTTTGATTTTGTGGCATTAAGAGCATGTATTGAGATGTTATATGCTTGTTTTGTTTGACTTTAAATATGATGATGAGAAATATACAAATAAATGAATATACATGTGTTGTTGCATATCGCTGTTGTCGTTGCATATTGTCATTGACCGTGTGTGGCATGTGCATAGTTGTGGGATGGCGGGCCCATGTGGGGTATTAACGTTCATCTGAATTCCTAAAGGGAATCATTGTTGGTGGCGTGATTGAATTCAATCACAATTGTTAGTGCGATCATGAAATGGGGATCGTACATGATTATGAAACAAGGGTTGTGGGTGTGATCATAAAATAGGGGTCATACTTGGGTGTGATCATGAAATATGGGTCATATTGAACCATGAAATAGAGGTTGAGAGTTCCGATGAAAATTGGATTATGAAACGTGGATCGATATTAGTACCGCATGCATTGAGTCTGGTTGAGTTTCATTTTCATTCTTCAGTTGATCTGTTGCATGACATTGATATGATTATTGGTGTAAATTTGTATATAAATGTAAAGGTGTGATTCTTATTGGATGTTGTAATGCGGTGAATAACCTGA
This sequence comes from Lathyrus aphaca, assembly GCA_963966055.1. Lineage (NCBI taxonomy): Eukaryota > Viridiplantae > Streptophyta > Magnoliopsida > Fabales > Fabaceae > Lathyrus > Lathyrus aphaca. The sequence continues at coordinate 626,602,115 of OZ014519.1, forward strand.
TGATATATGCTTTATATTTGTATCATCTTTTTCTTTGTTGATGTAAGAATCTCACCCCTTTTGTTTGAATGTTGCCTCTACGTGGCTAACGTGCAGGGAATCAGGAGTAATTGAGTTCGTAGTCAGTGAAGTCGGTGTACTTCACAGTAGAAGCGTCTGCTATGATATATAACATGGGGAGTTGAGAATGCTAATGAATGTTTTTAGTTATTTTCTTTAAGAAAGGATTATGTTGTTTTGAACTTTTAATTTTTTTTTGTATTTGGAGGCTTTCCGCTGCATGAATAATTATATGTTACATGTCGTTTATTGAGCATTATTTGGAAGGAAAGTAATACCTTAATTTTCATTTTATTATGATTACTCTGATTTAAAAATTTAAAAACAAATTACGGGTAAATTTGGGTGTTACATGTACCAATTAAAGGGGTAACACTACGGTTAATATGGATAACCGTTGTGATATAATTATAATAAATATATCCTATCATGATGGTTAAATTCGTTAACTGTTGTAAAATATTTACCATATAAGCGAATTAAGTTTCCCTTATTTACATGTAGCATCGTTTCCTTCACAGCGAAACCCTAGCACCCATTTTTTCTCTACATTTTTGGCAGCAAGACTTTATCTTTTTTTGGACACTGCAAAAAGAAATACAAGAAGCATAAAGCTTTTTATTTAGGCTTCTTCATCACCATATTGTCGTACCTCGAAAAAATACAATCCTAAAACAAACAACAGAGTCGCCACATAATTCTATTTATTCTAACGAGAGAATAGGGAAATATAGACACAACCTAAACAAAGGATAAGAATGATCAACGAAACCACTAATCTAAGTTCGGGAGTCAGTTACGCAAGGGGAAGGTGTTAAGCCCCCCTCACGTCCGTTGTACTCAACGGGAACCTCTTAGTCTAATTTGCGCTTAAATGTTAACTTGTATTATTGTCTTCTTTTAATGATTAAGTATTGATGTTTGTTTAAAGATGTTATTATTTGTTATGGGGAAAGGTTAAGTTTTTTATTATTGTGCTCGCGAAGGATTAAAATCCCTGTGCCTACGTATTCCCTTGTGCAATGGGAAAGTCAGAGCTTCGTAGTTCGTGCAACTACGGTTTGTGGTTTTTAATGAACAATTGTTTAAAAATGCTTTCTACTGCTAAGCGTTGGCTTATATGCTCGCGATAGGAGGCTGAAGCGGTAGCTTGTTTGCGAGATAGAAAGATTTAAACAATGTCCGCTTTGAGAAAAGATGTTTGATCTTTGTTAAGGGTGTTTTAAAAACGAGAGGGCGAATGAACCATGTCGCGTGGGGCTAGCCCAGGAGTGATTGCATTCAAGAACGTGCGGAGTGCTAGACTCCGGAGTTCAGTTACTCGCTGATTAATTACGGAAAATAGTTTGTATTGGTTGGTAAGTTTTAAGTTGTGTTTGAAAAGAAAGAGACAAGTCGTCATCTTTAAGGGAGGTATCTCGCCTATTCCACCACAAACATTTGAGGAAGATAAATCGAAAGAAGCTTTAAACTTGGATACGAGGATCGACAAGCAATGCCACATTCTTTCTTTGAGAAATAAAATCGGAAGAAGCTTTAAACTTGGATATGAGTATCGACAAGCAATGCCACATTCTTCCTTTGAGAAATGAAATTGTTTGTAAGATTTGATTTGTGTTTGTGGGGATAAGAGGAATATCTTCCTATGGAGATGAATCGTGTCTAATCTTTTAAGGTTGTTAAGTTGTTTTGAATACGAAAGAGCGAATGAATTACAAATCGAGGGCTAGCCCCAACAGTAATTCAGTTCAAGCACCCGAGGAATGTTAGATTCCTGAGTTCAGTTCTTCGTATAATTAATTAAAAGGTTTCCGAATTTTAGGAACGAGAAGGTGAATAAACCACATCGCGTGGGGCTAGCCCAGGAGTGATTTAATTCAAGAACGTGCGGAGTGCTAGACTCCGGAGTTCAGTTACTCGTTATTTGATTTGAATTAAGACGCGATTTAAGATTTACGTTTTGAAGACGAAAGAGCGAATGAATTACAGATCGGGGGCTAGCCCTAACAGTAATTCAATTCAAAAACCCGAGGAATGTTGGATTCCTGAGTTTAGTTCTTACGTTAATTAATTAGACGCGTAATGTCTTGCAGACGGTGATCACAAGTTTAGTTCTTACGTTAACAAAGACTGTGATTCTCTTTATAAAAATTACAAAATTTTAATCAGAAAAACATAACCTTTTTCCTTTTTTTTTTTTTAAAAACCGTTCCCCAGTAAAATGTTTTATCAAAACTCTTCAAAGCACATATTATACCCATATGATTTTTTACGATAAAAAAATACCAATAAAAGAAAATAGAGTGACCAAATCAATGATATTCACAAAACCCGTCGACGGGTTCAAGGGGTTACCATCAAAACTCATTTCGACATGATTCAAAGAGAAAGCTCTGAATCACGTTTTCTTGCGGCGGTCTCGGTGGTGGAGTTCAGATTTCAGCTCAACGGTGGCTTTGTTTGTGGTGTCTCACGGTCTCTCTCTTTCGAAGATCTCGCGGAGAATCCGTTTCCGTGTTCAGTTCTCGTTCAACGCATCTGCCTCTTGGAGAACTCAGCCGCGGCGACTCATATTTCTCAGCGATGGGTTTCGTTTGGTTGCGGTGAGGGAGGTCGCGAAAATGGTAGATGGTGCGATCGTTTTGGTTCGGAGGTGATTCTGTGATGTAGTTATGGATGCTGTTCTGGGTCGTTTCTCAGTTTGGGTCGGTGAAGGGTGGAAAAGGTTTAGGGTGGTGAGGTAAGTGTGGTCGCGATGAAGATGGATGTTGTGCGGTGGAAGGTTTGATGTAAGGGCGGCGGTGAACGGTGATGAGAAACACTTGTGTTCCGCAAATAAAAAAAAGCAAGGAAAGGCAATGATGATGTTTGTCGAAAATATGGGCTTGGTGGTGCCGCGGTTTCAGATTCCTCTCACGGTTCAGTCGGTTTGGTTGAGGTATGCAATTTGTTTGAATCGTGTTTTTCTGCTCTCACGTTTTCTGTTTCGTTTTGGATTCTGGTTGATTTGAAACGTTTTGAGTGTTTTGACGTTGTTTCGGTATGGTGGCGATGGTTATGATGAAGTGATAGCTTCCTGTTTTTTTGGTTGTGAAGTCTTGTTTTGTGGTGAGTGATGAAAAAAAGGAAGGTGAGGGGTTGTTGTGATCGGTTTGTTGTTGTTGGCTTCAAGGTGGTTTGAGTAGGGGTTTGTTATTGTGAAAAGAAAGGATCCCGATTCAAAGAGGTGGCTGTGGAAAAGATCGTTTTTTCTTGTTTCAGATTTTTATTTTCTGCGTTTTTGTGAATCTCAGTTCTGTTTTTTTCTGGTTTCTTTGAATCCATTTTTTTCTTTATAGTTGTTATTTTCCGTTGGTTTTACGGAAGGTCTCCTGGATATCAAAATGTTCCCCTTTTTTTTTTTATTCATGAAAAACTCCATCCCCTATGTTGTTTTTTTTCTATCATTTATCCCTTTTCAATTTTTTTTTTTAGGTTTAAGTATACTTATTTTGGTGAAATTTTGATGGAGTATGGGCAGTGTGTTAGCAGACTTGGGGTGTTGTGATAGCCGATTGTACTGTTGGTTGACCATAACAAAACAAAAACTCTTCTAATCTTTAGACTCAATAAACTTAATCAAATAATAAAAAATAATTTAAAATTTGAATTGAAAACTAATTATAGTATAAACTAAACTATAATTAAATTAAAACAAATTCAGCATATAAACTAATAAATAAAAAATAAAAAAGTCAAATAAAAATAAACTAACTAAATATAACCAATTAAAGAAAACCGAAAATAAAGCTAATATAATTAACATATTCAAAAATATACTTACTAAATCAAAATATATTAAACTAATTAAATTTAATTAAATCTAAAGATAAAATAGTAAAGACAACACTAAATATTACATAGAAAATAATCAATTAAAAATCAATTAATAATAATAAAAACAAAACTAATCTAAAAAATAAATAAAGTTAATTAAATATAAAATATATTACAATCCAATTAAGTCAAAGATAGAAACAAAATAAATTACGAGAGGAGACCAGATTCGAAATAGACTATGAAATTATGAATGAATAAAAAACAACGAGAAAGCCATGCAATGATAGGAATCGACTAAAAGATGCATGATTAATGGTTAATGGGATGTTAAACTTAAAATGCCAAAAATGATCGATTTTCGATATATCGACGAAAACGCGTCAAATGAACAAAATTTGAAAATTTCTGGTCAAAATTTAGGGTATGACACGTATTCCTTCTTACAGTGTCTAAAACTAAATCAACATGGTGAGTATCCCCGTATTCCTTCACAGCGAAACCATAACACCTATTTATTCTCTACATTTTTGGTAACAAATACTTCATATGGTTTTAAAATCTACGAAAATAAATATAAGAAGTTTGAAGAACCTTTTGATTTAAGCTTCTTCCTCCTTTTATTTCTTCTTGTAGAGTCTAAAACTAGATGAGCATAGCGATGATGCTATGGAAAATAAGGTATTCTTCTTCTTCAATCTTCTTGTTAGATAGTTTCCATTATCTTGTTTGCTTCATGTTGATTGTGTTCATTGTGTTCATTGTTCTCATTTATTCAGATTAGTCTTCAATGGACAATATTTTGGCTATGAAACATATTGTTTGTTACATATGCTAACAATGTATCTTATTTTGTTAAAGTCCCACTTAGGGTTTTATTTCAACTTTTGTTGGTTTTGTTATGAACACTAACTAATTTTTTTATATTTGAAATAGCTGAAGTTGTATAGTAAAGATGATACATGGTGATGATGATGGTGGTAGCAAGCGTATAGTATGAGTTTATCAGGTACACGCACACACACACACACGCACACACCCACACACCCACACACATACACACACACACACACACACACACAAACACACACACACATATATATATATATATATATATATATATATATATATATATATATATATATATATATTGATTGTTTCACTGTCCTTTTGATATTTTATTTAAAATTTAGTTTATTATATACTATATATATTGTTTGTTTCACTATCTTTTTTTTTAAATGCAATCATTTAATTTGACATAGAACCCTATAATTTGAAAATTAAGATGTATTTGAAAACCAACCTAAATCGATCAATGTTTTCTGAATTGCTTCCATCTCATTTCAACACATTTTATGTTCCTTTAACTCATAATATATGGTTGAATGGTTTGTTTTCTTCAATTCATCTATATCTACATTTCTACTTTACCTCATCCTCACCACTTATCACAATAAGTCATCATAACAATCTCCGTGATAAGCAGTGATGATGAGGTACTATAATGAAAGATATAGATATATTGAAGCAAAAAAATCATCAATACATTTTTGTGTTAAAGAACATGAAGTGTGTTGAATGAGTTTGATGCAATTCGGAAAACAATGGTCTGTTTATGTTGGTTTTCAAGAACAGTTTAATTTTCAGATTATATAGTTCTTTATCAATTTAAATGGTTGTAGTTCTTTAATGAGTGGATGGTTAAACAAACAATATATATTTGTTTATAATAAACTAAAGGTACATTCCACGACGAGTGAAACTCATAACCTTTGTAATATTCTATATATATCACAACAGTTGATAAACATAACCGTTGTGATATAACACACGCTTTCCAGAATACAACAACGGTCTCAGGACTGTGATTATAAGTAGCATACTTACGACAACACTCTACATAACAACACTCTCGTCCGCATCATTATATGTCATTCCCAACTGTTGTTAAATAGTTTTTTCGTAGTAGTGCTTACACCTACATTGAAGGCTCAAGAACCAAACCATGGCGTGGTTGCAATAACTGGATTCCCGAACCCATTTGATTCCTACCCAACCACATACCAATTTCCAAATCAATATAGATTTACAACAATTAAAGAATAGGTGGGAGAGATCTTCATTACTCATAAAACAAAATATACACACCTTCTCATGAATATCGACGATTATACCTCTATCCACCAAATTCAATCGGGTTGAGTTTTAGATCGCACAACAGTAATTTTGTTTTAGCTTTTGCAGAAAGGCTCTTTTGCGACTCTTATATTTTGGCTGAGTTTGGGGTTGTCATTAAAGCGTTGGAAATTGCGAACTCGCGAGGTTGGATTAAGACCGACTCGACATTGGTGGCCAAAGCTTTCTCCAACCATTCTTTGGTTCCTTGGAAATATAAGAGACAATGAAGTTACTTTTTAGATCCTAATAGACACTCTAACATTTTTATTTTTCACATTTATAGAGAAGGTAATACATGTGCCGACTTTTTGGAGAATCTAGCGCTCGACATCAACTCTATTTCTCTTTTTGATTCATTCCTTCAAGGATTTGGAATGATTTTGTAAAGAATAGGTTAGGATTACCTTTCTTTAGATTTTCGTAATTATCAGGGCTAACTTGTTCCCCTTTTTGTATCAGTTTCTTTTGATCAATATATTTTGACCTTATTAAGAAAAACTGTTTTATTCAGGATCCATTATCCATGAAGATGATTGGTTCAGCTAACAAATTTGAAGGGTTGTATCATTTAGTTCTCAAAGGCAAACATGGAGATACCTCTAGAATAAACCATACCTCCACTTGCACTATATTAGATAACACCTTATGGTATTTTTTTTATTAGGACACTTTTCAAAAATAGAATGCAACCTTTACATTCTATTTTTCCTTTTATTGTTGTTGATCAAAAAGTGAATTTTTTTTTAAGATAACATAGTTTGTTAATTTTATTTCCAAAATAACATTGTTTTAAAAAAAATTACCAAACTAACATAGTTTGGTAACATGTTCGCCAAACCATTTGTTGAACAAGTGTAATTTCTTACTAATTCGCCAAATGGATTGGCATGATTCAAAATTTTATAACTAATTCGCCAATCCATTTGGCGAATGAGTGTAATTTGATACATGCATTCGCCAAATGGTATGTTGCATGTTTAGGGCTTGCAAATTTTTTTACTATAAATGCATATGCCCGGTTATCACTCATACACATCATATTTATCTCACTCCTTCCTTACAAACCCTATCTCATTCATTCCTTTCAATCTCTCCCTCTCACAACATGGCTTCTCCTCGTCCATCTAGTTATGCATCGACACCGTCTTCCTCAACATCAGAAGAACCGCTTCCAAAATTTGATATTTTGAAGAAAAATGCTTTGGTGTTTTTCTCGGCAACAAAGCCTCCTTTGAAGATGCTGTTATGGAACCCCCAAACTTTGGAACACTTGCATAGAGAATTAACCCGCTGGTTAGAAGGAGAGATCGGACACAAAGAAAAGATAATTAAAATTGAGAAGCGGGTTGTGGAGTCTGGTGTGACGAAATGGAGAAAAGTTGTCAATGATGCAGGTGTTCTTTCGATGATGTTAGGCGGAGGTGAAGTTGTCCTGATGGTTCTGATAGGCTAGATATGTTGAATGTTGCAGTTGTTTTATTTATGTATGGTCATGTTTGAATTTATGTATTTTTTAGTTTTATTTATGTACGGTCATGTTTTGAATCATGTATTTCCTTGTTTTATTTATGTATGTTCGTGTTTGTGGTTGTATGATTTTACTGATATGAATGAAACGAACTAGGCTTCTATTTAAAATAAATACGGTTACAATGGTTTAATTTATGATGTTGAGCTTGGTCCAACGTTGGGACATTTTTTACGATTGTGACCGGGCTGACGACATGAACTACACAGTCTCACCATCTTATTCGCCGTATCCATTTCGGTGCGAATACGCGTGCTGTTAGGACGCCCTTTTTTCTTTCTTCGCATGTTCTCATTGTGCCAGACTATTTCCCCGTTGTAGGAGGGCCAGTAGTCCTCATTTGCAACAACCGGAAAGCTTTTGTTGTAGACGTTACAAAGATTGTGCACTTGGTAAACAGGGGATAGTAAGCCTGAAGGCTCCAGCCGAACCTTCGAACATGCCGCTATGACATAGGAGCAAGGCATGCGAAAGGCTTGAAATTTTCCACAGTCGCACCAATTGTTATCAAGTTCTACCCGATAGGATCCCCTCGGTCTCCCTTCGTTGTGATCCATGATCTCAGCAACATTGAAATGTCCCTTATTGCGGTTAAACACGATGACCACATGTGTGTTAGATTTGGATGCTTCGTCTTTTATGAATGTCATAGAACTATCGCTGAACACTTGACCAGACTGTAGGATTGAACTCCACTTTGAACGCTTGGTGTCAAAAAGTGCTCCGAGCCTAAAGTAGGTTGACCTCACCAAAGCGGTTATCGGTATGTTGCGGATTCCTTTGAAAACAGAGTTCATTGATTCCACGAGGTTTGTTGTCATATGACCCCAGCATTGTCCTTTGTCGTAGGCCCTGGTCCACTTATCCAAAGGAATCTGGTTTATCCATCTGAACGTATCTTCATTTGTCAGTCTGATTTCGTCACGATAATGTTTGAATGACGGTTCGGTTAATGAGTACCCTGCGTTCACGACCTTCTTCCGCAATGTCTTGTCTTTGATCTCTCTCATGAAGTTTTGCGCGATGTGTCTAATACAATAGCCATGTGTTGAAGGCGGTTCCTGCCAGCCGTTATCAACATTCTTCCATGCACTCTCAATTGATGCATGTCTATCCGAAATCAAACATAAGTTAGACTGGGGAGCCACGTGCAAGCGAAGATTTTTAAGGAAAAAACTCCATCCCTCGGCAGTCTCTCCCTCGACTATAGCAAATGCAATTGGGAAGATATTGTTGTTGTCGTCCTGTGCCACTGCCATCAATAGAGTTCCTTTGTATTTGCCGTAGAGCCATGTTCCATCAATTTGGATTATAGGCTTGCAGAAGGAAAACCCCTTTATACATGGGTCAAAAGCCCAAAAGAGTCGGTGGAATATGCCATTTCCACTAACACAATGACTTTCCGTAGTATACACCGGCAAGGTCTCAAGGATGACAACGGTCCCTGGTGCATAGTGCTTTAGTGCCAGCAAAAACTTTGGGAGTTCTTTGTACGAGTCCTCCCAATTTCCGAATACAACGGCAACAACCTTAGTTCTAGCAATCCATGCTTTCCTGTATGATGGAGTATAATTGTGCTTCTGTACTATGTGCTTAATTATCGTGCTGACCTTTACCGAAGGATCGTCAGCAACGATTGATAGGATATCGTTGCATATTAGCTGAGAGCTCAGTTGCCGATGATCCTGCAATGAGTTGGTGATTACACAAGTATGCTCCGGTCCCATAGAAGCAACCTTCCAATCTTCACTTCTCTTTCTGTATGATGTTGTCAATCGAAACGGACACGCCATGTTACGACAACGTATCATATATAGTGTAGGATTCGTTCGGTCGACCTTATAATCAGCTGATAAATCCATGTGGTAAAATTTTATAGCTCGAACGCATTCTTCTTTTGTTCAAAAATGGTCGCCCTCCTTTAATGCACCTTGTCTTTGTGGATACGGATCATAAAATATGTCTGAAGATGGGCCTTCACTTCCCAAGTTCAAGTTTGTCATGTGTGGAGGAGGACGATATACATGACTGGTCGGGACCTCGTCTTCATTGACCATTTCATCAACTACTGCCTCCTCTTGTTCCTCGTCCTCATCAACAACATCGACTTCAGCCAAATCATTGTCAGATTCGAAAAAGACTTGCGAAGGATCAATGGTCTGAGATATTTGTTGTTGGTGAAGCGTAACATAGAGCTCGATATCATTGAAACCAGAATACTCATGGCTTAGAAACATAGTACGAACACTTTCGTCATCAGATATAGTTAATTGGAAATACATGACCTGGTTATCCTCATAGAATACTGGATTTTTGTAAATAATGACGTCCACTGGACCACGTTGCATTTTGTTTTCCAATCTATTTTTTAGATGAGCAAAATTGGATTGTCGGGTGATTGAGAACCGAGTAACCTCGGTGTTACGAAAGTTGAAACCAGAATGGTTACATTCAAATATTTCGCCATTTATATGGGCGTTGATCATATACTGGGGTAATTGAGACATAGTTCGTATACAAAGACACTTTTAGATACGAAAATGTTTTGAAGTTTATGGTACAATGAAGATATGAAAATAATCTATAAATAGTAAAGTCAAAAATTATTTTATGGATATATTTACTGTTCTGAATTAATGTGTACTAGTTGTCTCATAGGCTTATCTCCTGCACCTATAGGGTTATCTTCTCCACATATGTCTTATCTTCTGCACATATAGGTCTATCTTCTGCACATATAGACTATATTATTTTTCAACATATGTCTTGTCTTCTGCACATATAGGTTTATCTTCTGCACATATAGACTACATTATTTTTCCACATATGTCTTGTCTTCTGCACATACTTCTTAAATGTATTAACTTAACAAACCCTAACTTACACACACACACACACACATATATATATATATATATATATATATATATATATATATATATCATACTTCTTAATATTACCTTAATTAAACTCTAACTAACATTATCTTAATTAAACCCTAACTAACATTACCTTAATTAAACCCTAACTAAACTAACTTAATTAAATCCTAACTAACTAAACTAACTTAATTAAACCCTAACTAACTAAACTAACTTAATTAAACCCTAACTAACTAAACCCTAACTAACATTATCTTAATTAAACCCTAACTAACTAAACTAATTTAACTAACTAAACTAACTTAATAAACTAAACTAAACCCTAACGTATATAAACACGTTCGCCAAATGGATTGGCTAACCAAGGCTGATTCAAACCTATTCGCCAATTAGATTGGCGAATCCTTACACACTTTCGCCAATCAACATGGCTACTGATCAAACCTGCTAAAGCTGAGAAATCCAGAGAGATTCGTGCTTGGTTTCAATGTTCTGCCAAGTCCTGCCATGGTCAAGATTCAAAGATTCCATTGAATGCATGTGAATTGAGTTGGTGATCCTTCAACACCTTCATTCGCCAATCAGAATGAAGATGAAGAATCCACAATTATGCTGTTGAACCAATCAGAGAACATGCAACAAAGTTTGTGTTTGAATTCGCCATATGGTGTGGCGAATAAGTGCAATTGTTTTTGTTGAATTCGCCACATGGTGTGGCGAATATGTACAAGTTGTTTTTGTTTCAATTCGTCACAAGGTGTGGCTACTGCATGCAAATATTTCTATAAATCACACAATCAAACCTAAAAATTCAAATATCACACAATCATTCTATAAATTGGTCTAGGCATAAATCACACAAACAGTTCATAAATTGGTCTAGGCAAAATCGAAAATATCGCGGCACAATCGAAAATGGCTTTACTAACAATGGGAGATCAACATCGAGGCACAATCGAAAATATCGCGTCATTTGTAAGTTTTATCTTCGTATATTTTTTTACACATATATTTATATATACTTTTTACTCTTGCATATTTTAACTTATTTCGAATAATATTTTTACAGAATGTAAGAAGATTTCGGTGTCGGGTGCACGACTACATAGAGTTTGATCCGATTATTGAACCGTATCTACGTTCATGCGGATTTGGTGAAGTCATAAAGGTACACAACAATTCTATAGACTCAAAATTCATCTTGGCACTACAAGAGAGGTGGAGGCCAGAGACACACACCTTTCACCTGCCGTTCGGTGAATGCACTATCACATTGGAAGACGTCTACATGCTTTTGGGGTTACGTGTATCCGACAGAGCTGTCTTTGGTAAGGTCAACATGAAATTTCTATAGTAGCGGACTTGCTGGGTGCCCCTCTCATTGACGAGGAGCAGCCAACAAATACTCGTAGCAGGGGTTCAGGTATTAATCTAGGAGTCCTTAGAGCCCACTATGCTAGTTTTATTTTAAACGAAGAATCAACCGAGTTAAAAAAAATTCAAAAAACTCGGTGTTATATTATGCTTTTATTCGGTCATTTTTTATTTCCCGACGGTACCGGAAACACAATAAATATGATGTATTTACCATTGTTGCGAAACATCAACAATGTAAATACATATAGTTGGGGTTCAGCTGTTTTGGCACATTTGTACAGTAGCCTTTGTAAAAATGCCGCAAAGGATACTTGTACATTTTTTGGTTGTGCATTTTTGTTACAAACTTGGGGGTATTCAAGACTGCCGATGCTTGCCCCACGCAACATGAATCCATGCCCGTTCCCCTACGCAAACCAGTAAGTCTACTATTAATTTTTATTTCCAAACATATTAAATTTTAAATATTTAAATTGTTATTGTATCTAAATGCTTTTAAATCTATTGTGCTTAGCTGGTCCGATCTTGGGATGGATTATAGTAGAAATCCAAGAAGTTCCATAGTTTTATATCGCCAATTGTTAGACCACGTGGGGATCGATCAAGTATTGTCATATATAAAAAATATCTTTTCGTTTTAATGCATATTATTCACTAAAATAATTTTCTACTAAACGAATTTTTTTTTACGTAGTTCATCTGGCGGCCATATTTAGCCCTCGACCATGAGCCTAACCCAGAGGATGCTGAAATTTGGACAGCAAAAACATCAATCATCCGGTTCACTACGATTGAAATGCACCAAACAGATCGGGTGAAAATGCAGTTCGGAATGCAACAGGATATTCCGGGCCCTCCGACATGTTTGGGAGAATGACATTTGAAAAGAGTAAGTGACATGTGGAATATGGAAGATTGGAGAGACTTTGCAAGGGAATTACGTCAACAATGGAGGGATCGACGTCAACATGTCCTAACTTTGACCAAGTGCTTCAAAATGTCAAACCAACTAGAGAATATTTAGTTTGGTTTAGGTCAGTTACTACGCAACAATGGGTGTCTGATAACCCATACTTGATTGACCCGCGCTCGCAGGCCGCAGCATACGCCCAACCACCAACCCCACAACATGACTACCCCACCCAATTCCAGCCATCGACTTCAAACACCCATATACCATTCCTCCAAACACGTAACCCCTTCATGCCACAAACCCAATCACAACAACAAGAGCCTTACCAACACCAATATACCCCCGACAACCCCTTCATATCCACACCAACCTATAGCCCCCTACCTTTGTTTCGTTCTCAAAACGAGGCAATATCCTCATTTGGTCAAGCTTATCGTCCTCACCCAACCCAATCCAACCCAGCCCAACCTATTCGACCCAGCTTTGAAAACATGGGCACACAACTGAGTTACGGCAGCGCCTTTGGCAGCAACCTTCCACGTAATTGGGGACAAGCAGAATCATGGACTCAACAACAACCGCCTCCACCAAACACACAAATACAAGCGGAACCTCGACCACCTAGTGGTAGAGTTCGAAGACGGGGTCATCCCCGTGGATGTGGTACTGGGGGACAGTTAGATCGGACGGAAAATTAGTTTTTGTACTGTCGTTGTTGGATTATTAATAATAATTTTCTTTTATATTATATTTCTCTTTGTCAGATTCTCTAATTTTATTTTAATATAATTTTCCTTAATATTATAATTTTCTTTTATATATATATATATATATATATATATATATATATATATATATATATATATATATATATATATGAAGTGGTACTTGAATAACAAAAATATGAAACACAAAAATAACAAAAAACACACATAAACATGCAACATACCATTTGGCGAATGCATGTATCAAATTACACTCATTCGCCAAATAGATTGGCGAATTAGTCATAAAATTTTGAATCATGTCAATCCATTTGGCGAATTAGTGAGAAATTTCACTTGTTCAACAAATGGTTTGGCGAACGTGTTACCAAACTATATTAGTTTGGTAATTTTTTTTAAAACTATGTTATTTTGGAAATAAAATTAACAAACTATGTTATCTTAAAAAAAAATTCTCAAAAAGTTGTCAGGGATGTATGCCACCATGCCAAACGTAAGAAATTGACATTTAATTCGAGTTTTAATAAAGCTTCTCAACCATTTGAATTAGTTCATTTTGATGTCTGGGTCTATTAGCTATCAAATCTTATAATGGTTATTGTTATTTTTTTATTGTTGTAGATGATTTCAGTAGGTACACATGGATAATTTTGTTGAAAACCAAAGTTGAAACCAGACAAAATGTGGCCAATTTCATTAAATGGTTGAGATCCAACATAACACAAATATTAAAACCCTTAGAAGTGATAATGGACCAGAGTTTATCATGCCTGAAATTTATGTATCAAACAGAATTTTTCACCAAACAAGTTGTGTTGAACCCTTTAACAAAATGGCAGGGTGGAGAGTAAACACAGCATATGTTAAACATTGCTAGTCCCTTCTTTTTCAAGCTAGTATTTCTTAAACTTTTAGTTTTTTGGTGTCAGTCATATTGTATTCATCATAAATCGAGTTCCAAGTGTTGATTTGCATGTTTTAAAAATATTTGAAACACTTACCTATGCTTCAACACTTTATATGCACATACAACCAAACTAGACCATAGGGAAAGAAAATATTTTTTTTATAAGATGATAAGAGATCTCTTTCAATTTAATTATACATTTAAGTAAAATTCAATTCTGAATACGTAACAATATTAAAATTTTTGTAACGAGAATTTTACTATTAATTGTGATCCTCCCCATTTTAAACATTATTATTTAATGAGAATTATTTCAAATTAGCTAGATTAATATTGCACTGACTATGTAATCACTATGAAATCAAATTCATAATTATACTTAGAGGAGTTTATTGTCTCATAGTGTTGCATCAGTCACATTTCATAATCTAGAGCATGCATAAACTTAGATTCTTTTGGCCTAAAAGCATGATGCTTTTGTAATGGATGGTATTTCAATTCATTAACTAACGACACGTAGTATAATTTTACATGTCTATTTTTATTTTATTTTATTTTCTCTATATCTGTGTATGGGATCTTTAGAAGATTACATTTAAAGTTGAACAAATATTTAGAAGACTACATGTTAGAATCGATTTATTTATACTTATCTGTATACATAAATATTTGCAAGATTTATGGTAGAGCAATTTCAGTATGACAATATTAAATAGAGAATTTCTTATATCACTATGAAATTTTTTATGCAACATGTGCGTTTTTTATTATGTCTTTTTTGATTTCGTTGATATATCTCCGAATGTATTTTTATTTGTTTTACGTTGAAATCTTCAACAAATATATCTGCAGAACTAATGAATCTTCCACATATTTTTTAATTAAATCAGATTCATTAGTCGTAGATGTATATATAATGTTATAGTGACTAATAATTTATGTTATACGTAACAATATCATTTGTTTACTTTGTGTTCACTCTACCATATGTCTTGGATAACAGTAAAACATTACTTCTTTGACGTTATTCAAGATAGAGAAGAGCTTCTAAAATTAAATGAAAACAATAATAATAATAATAATATAAAAGATGTTATTTAAGAAAAAGTAAATAAATGATATTGTTACGTGTCGCATAAGTTATTAGTCAAACTCTGTAGCTGATCTACGGTGAATCTATTTTGATTATACAACACATTGAATAACACATTGAATGAAGATTAATGGCTACACCAAAACAAAACATTGTAGAGATACAGATGACAAAGTTTTCTATTGGCGAGAAACATAATCCTTTGACTCAAGATCTTCATCGTGTTGACATTAAGTATATGTTCTTAGTCTCTATAACATTATATATACGTCTCCGACTATTTAGTTTGACTTAATTAAAAAAAAATATTTTTTTCATTAGTTCCACAGCTATATCTACGAAAGGTTTCTACGTAAAACAAAAAAAATGGTGCGTCTGAAAGTGTATTAGCGGAACTAGGGGGCATAATTGGAAATGCAACAGGTGACTAAGAGATACACGATACATGGGGTAGATTGAGAAATTCTCAATTAAATATTATAATATTGAAATTGTTTCATATTTTTCATATGAATTTGCCTCATAAAGATTATACTAGGGTTGGATTATCGATTAGGTTGGATCGATATCAGACTCAAAACTTAAATCCGACACAAACTGTGGTTTCATTTTAAAGATTCGATTTTGACCAATAAATTTTTGGTTTTCGACATATTCAATTAAATCGATTTAAAGAATAAATCATGACTCATAAAAATGTCATTTTTTTTATAAAATTCAGAGAATTTATTTCATTTTTAAAAAAAAGTTATCAAAATTTTAGAATTGTTTATAGAAAAACTATATTTTATTATTGAAAAAAATATTATTTGATATCGTTTCCAATAACATTTGACATCTAATCATTATATATTTTAAATCACAAACCAAATAACACTTAAAATTTTAAATTGTATATCTTGTATTATTGTGATTAAAAAATACCAAAAATAGATTCTAAAAATGATAATAACCTAACAAATTCTATTTTTGACTAATTGAAAATAAACATTCAAATTCGATCGAAACAACTATATATTATTTGATTCGTCTTCACAAATCCGACTTGTAAGATGATGAATATAATATTCATCACTCTTTTTGAGTTTCATACATGAATATAAATAGTAGATCGGACCATGATTTAATTTAATTCATCGGTAAAAAAATGACTATTAATCTATATAATCTCTTTCAATATTATATCTCACGTTCAATATTCTTTTAGAATTTGATACATAATATAAACAGTGAATAAATTTATAATCTATCGATAAATTCTAATATTACATTAAAGTTTAATCTAATTCATTTATAAAATAAAAAATATTACTCAATATAATTTTTTCATTGCAAATTTATATAATGATTTATTAAGAATAAATAGACTACTAATTAGTGAGGTTTTTTTTGTCGGTTTCAATAATAATGCATGCTCTAGGCAAACAGCATATTTAAATTTTTCCAAAAAATAGTGGTCCACTAGTGTGTGTGAAATGAATGCGAAATTACCTAATTTTTGGAACTTCATATTTAAATAGTCATAAATAATATCCATTCAATGTGTCAGGTTCAATCCAACACTATAAACAGTTAGTGTTTGACAAAGAAAATTGCAATATTAGGTAAACTCTCCTTTTTTATAATCCTTTCCATTTAAAATAGATACAAAATAATATTGTATAGTCTTATTTTCCTCTAATGTCAAAATAAGAAAAAGAAAAATGATTACATAATTATTTTAGAACACTTATTATAGAATATTAAATTATTATATGATTGGACTTTGAATTGAGTTAGTTCATAGAATCTATAAGACATTTTTTCTTGAACAACAAATTATTCGAAATTCCCTTTCCATTAAGACATTTATGATGCACACGTGATTCTTGCACCAAAATTCAATACCTAAATTTGAGGAACTTGTGTTACCTAACCATAAAAAAAAAGAAAAAAGGATATTGTCAAATTTTCCACCAGTTGCCAAACAATGTCAAAATTGTATAATCTCACTGTTTAAAAATATGATTGTGATGGCACTCATGGATTTAGTCTACTTGATGAATATGTACATCTTTTCAAACAATAGGTACTATTAAATTACTTTTATCAAGGTTTCTCAAATTCGTACGGATGCAGCTCTATATCAACTACCATTAAGGTTTCTCAAATTATTATATTTCATTTTTTTTAATCATTATTTACCTTATAGATTGATAATTCGGATCTAAGTCTCACATTGGTTAAAGGTAGAACTCGCAAAGGATTTATATAGAATATCACTCATCACCTTATAAGTCGGTTTTGTAGTAATGAGTTCGACAAAACTCTAATTCTATCAGAGATTAGAGAAGATGTGAGATGTACAACAAGAATTGAGAATACTAAAACTAAAATAATAAGTGTGAAGAAGAAAAAATCGTTCGTAAACATAATGTTAAGACATAATAGAGTGAAATTTAAGTTGTAACATAATGTAATTTGATTTGATTCAATTTGCAAAATATAAATTGCAAGCCGAACAAAACCGCATGATTTTAAAAAAAAACATATTTAAAGATATATAAACTAAATACAACTTTTTACGATTTTTGATTTGATTTAGTCGCCAATTTTCTATGAATTGATTTAATTTTAAACATCTATAAATCCAATATATGCATCTTGGTTGGTTTTGATAATATAAAAGCTAATAACTGATATATGTTTTTTTTTTTGGGTTTTACAAAATTATAAAATTTTGGTTTTTTTTGTCTGTAATGAAAAAGAAAACATTTTTACAGTGTTAAATTATCATGTAAAGAATTTTTGTGTACGTTGTAAAGTGAATTCATATTGCAAAAGGCAGTTGACCAAAAATCAAAAGTAGAAATTTGAAAGTTTCATTCTTTATGATGAGGGTCTAGGCTAATTTCATTCATATCTAAAAAGATTCCATAATATTCCAATTCTTTTGATGAGTTGAATTAATTTCATTGACTATCTGGTTCACGTGTGGCCCAATAGTATACTTAGCACACTTCTATAGGACTCCTACTCTACTCTACTCTACTCTACTCAATATTGTTAACTTGTCACTTTTTATAGGACCAAGTTTATATTTATCAAATTCTTTCATTTTCATTTTTGTTTTTTAATTAAAAAATTATATAAATTAATATTTTAATTTTATTTCTGTTATCCTATTTGATTTGTTCCGTCAATTTTCATAAGAAAAATTTGTTAAGTTCTATTGATTTGGCGTGATAATAAGACTATTGATACAAATTTGAATAAATATATGTAGTTAAAACGGAAGTACTATTTACATTATAAGGATTTTGTTTCCGAGAGAACCCAACAATTTAAATAGTGTATTTGCTTTAAACTATATTTATTAACTCAAATTTATACTAATGGTCTTACTGTCACGCCACATCACTAAAACTTAATATATTTTTTACCATATATGGATGGAAGGGACCAAATATAATAACAAAAGTGAATTGAGGGATTAACATGAAACTTTTTTTTTAATTAAGAGACTAAAGCGAAACATTAAATTAAATTAATGAACTAAAACATATATTACATATAAATATGGTTGAGATGGTTTATCCTAGGGGTGTTCAAATCCAAACCAATCCAAATAAAAAACCGAAAATCAATCAAAAAAACCGAATATCGAAAAAACCGATATCTTTTGGATGTATTTGGATGTCATTTTGTTAGAACCGATCGGTTCGGATCGAATTTTGGATTGATTTTTCAAAACCGATCCAAACCAAACCAAACTGCATGTATATATATTGTTTACTTATTTATATTTTATTAGTATATACGTTGTGTTAATTTAATATTAGATGATATTTATCTTTAAAAATATTATTTATTAGTTTGATTTAATCTATTTATTTTTATTTTTCCATCTTATAATATTAATTTTTGATATAGTATAATATATATTATATCAAACTTACTATTTATTAGTATTTTTAGAATATTAATATAAATTATAATTTATAATTTGGATATCCAAAAAATCGATCCAAATAAACCGCGTGAAATTGGATCGGATCGGATTTTTTTAATCAATCATCCAAAACCGAACCAAACCGCAAATAAATTTATCTTTGGATCGGATGATATTTTGCTTCAAAACCTATCCAAACCAAACCGCGAACACCTTTAGTTTATCCTCCGCTCCGACACTCGCAGGAGGTGCTTCAATACATTTAAGAAACATGTGATTTACTGTAGGAGTTTTTATATTTTAAGTGTCGACATAGATTTATTGGAAATGGCTTATTTAATATATTTTGACATATTGAAGTATTGGTGAAAAAAGAGCCATCTATAAATTTCTTGACTCATTTATAAGAGGGCAGTTTCAGTATGGGAAATATGAAAAAGACAACACTCAAACCATTTTAAGTAAATTAATTAAACATGAGAAAACATATTCCGACAATCATCATACTTTCATACCATTTATCTTTAACAATTTTAGTTTTTTAACATCAAAGAGAATGAATCTTTTGTTGAGAATATCAAGTCAAGTGTGAGTTAGAGTCCCATATTGGTTATAAATGTGGAGGCTTGAGCATTTATAAGTGAGAGAGAGAGAGAGTGAGAGAGAGAGAGAGACCACATATTCACCTAAAACCTTAAGGTGATAAATGTATGGATTCTCCCACTTATAAGTACCCAAGTCTCCACATTTATAACCAATGTGAGACTCTACCCACATTTGACTTATTATTCTCAACACCCCTCAAGTGTGAGTCCACAATGCTCCCCCTCAAGTGGAAACTTTTTGTCCACATACATTTGTATCGTCGTTGACACCTCTTCCTAGGCATTTCGATACACGTCTATCTGGACGTTTCGATTTCAACAAGACACTTCTTCTTGTGCATTTCAATACAAGTAAGTCGGTACCTTTACTAACCAAAGGCTTATGATACCATTTGTTGGGTCATGAGGGAGAACATCAACATTGGGCTTAGAGCAACACATAAGTGAGAGATACATCACATATTCACCCAAAACATTAAGATGAGTCTTTGATCTTTAGGTGAGTATTTGACCCAGTGCCCCCAAAAAATGCTATCATGAGCCTTTGGTTCGAGTAAAGGGATTGACTTACTTGTATAAAAATGCCCAAGAAGAGGCGTCTCATTGAAATCAAAATGTCCAAGAAGAGGTGTAACGAAATGCCCAAGAAGAAGTGTCAGCGTCAAAATAAGTGTATGTGAACAAAAGAGTTTCCAATTGAAGGAGCATTGTGGACTCACACTTGAAGGAGAGTTTTGAGAATAATAAGTCATTGTGACTTTGAATCCCACATTGGTTATAAATATGGAAATTTGAGCATTTATATGTAGGAGAACCCACACACCTATCACCTTAAGGTTTTAGATGAATATGTGATGTCTCTCTCACTTGTGTGTTGCTTTTTGACCAATGTTGGTGCTCATCCTCATGACCCAACAAAGGTTTTGGGTGAATATGTGGTGTGTCATTCACAAAGGTATTGCTCAATAAGGAAGTCCCACAATGTTCAATGCTCCCTAGTGAAAAAATTTCCCATAAAATGGTATTAGAGTCTGGTTCGAGTAAGCAATCAACTTACTCGTATCGAAATACCCAAGAAGAGGTGTCTCGTTGAAATCGAAATTCCCAAGAAGAGGTGTCAACAGCGGTACAACTGTATTTGGACAAAATAGTTTCCACTCGGAGGAGAGCATTATAGATTCACGCTTAAGGGTGAGTGTTGAGAATAATAATTCAAGTTGAGTTGGAGTCTGACATTGGTTATAAATGTAGACACTATAGCTTTTATAAGTGGGAGAATCCACACACCTATCATCTTAAAGTGTTAGATGAATATATGGTGTGTCTCTCACAAAGTTATTGTTCAATAAGAAAATCCAACAATGTTCAATGCTACCTAGTGAAAAACTCCCCCAACATCTTTTACACATAAGTTAAAAAAACTCATGCATAACAATATTATATTTCATAGAATAAATAATACAATTTTTTTCCTTTTTACCTTCTAATTATGAATAATCTCTATTACAACTCTGACCACTAATGTTAATGGAATAGAACTAGATTATAATTTTTCAAGCCTCAGAGGTATCAAACAGGAGACCTTATTTCTCCGCACCTCTTTGTTGCTTGTATGGACAATTGATCTCATCTTATTTCTCATAGTGTGGCGCAAGGATTTTGGAAAACTATAAAAGCTGGTAGAAATGGTCCTCTCATATCTCACTTGATGTTTGCAGAAGATATTTTATTGTTTGGTGAAGATACAAAAGTTCAAATGCAGTGTGTGCTTGATATTGTTAATCAATTTTTCCTTTTTTTGGATCAGTAAGTGAGTATTGATAAAGAAAAATCTTTTCTCTAGAAATAATTATGTTTCTATTCGTCCTAAATTGGCTTCCATGTCTGGCTTTTGTGAAACACAATCGCTTTAAAAATATTTGGGTCTCTCTTTCTTTGGTAGAGCACCAAAAATATATGATTTTAATTATATCATATAGCAAGTTAAGTAGAAGTTGGCCTCTTGGAAAGCTTAACACATTTCTTTTGGAGGTCGGGTAACTCTCTCTAAAGTTGTTATTGAAGCCCTTTCTATCTATACTATGATAACTACTAGAATTCCTAAAGCTCGTTTGCATGAGATTCAAAAGTTAAAGCGTTATTTTATCTGTGGTGATAGCGAGGATCTTAGAAGAGTTCATTTCGTGAAGTGGAAATTGATGACGCTGCCAAAGTTCTTAGAAGGATTGGGTATTAGATGGTTGAATGTTATGAATAATGCTTATCTTTTGAAGCTTGGTTGGGTCATTCGAACCAATGAACATTCTCTTTACTGTGAAGTTATGTGTGGCAAATATATGAGAAACAATGTTGGTTATGAGGACATGATTTTTAAGTAAAATGATTCTAGTTTGTGGAAGAATCTTAGTAACTCGCGGTCTAAGTTTGCTCAGTTTGTGTATTGGTTTATAAGAGATGGCACAAATATAGATGTTTGGTCTCATTGTTGGGTTGAACCGGGTATAAAGTTGATGGATACTAATATAAAGGGTTTCAATACAACTTTTTATTTGCATTTAGAGGACTTATTTGATCAACTTGGTCAATGAAATGCGGATCTTTTAAAGCTTGTTTCCTCAAAATGTTGTTACTAAAATTCTAGATATTCTCCCTCCCGTTGATAATAATGGAAGAGATATTTGTTGTTGGCTAAGTGATAAGTATATTGTTTGATCAAGTATAAATTAATGTGTAATTTTGGTCGGAAAAAAAGGTGAAGATAGTTAGAGGTTGATACGAAAGCTTAAAGCCCATGAACTAATAAGAGCCTTTATTTGGTTGGTGTATCATGGTAGGATAATGACCAAAGGTGGAATATATTATACATGTCTTACGTGATTGTCCTTTGACTTTTTCTATTTGCACTAATGTGGTTAAGTTGGATATGAGAGGCTATTTTTTCACTAGTAATATAGAGGAGTGCATGGACACTAATTTATGTTTAGATTTTGGTATTAGTGGAGATCTATCATGGACGCAACATCGGACAACCTCTTGCCATTCACTTTGGATGTGGATGAATAAGGAACAACATGATAAAAATATTGAGACCTAGAATTTCGTGACGGGGTATTACTACATTTGCTCATGAGTATTTTTTGGAAGCATAGTTGCATGGTAGTAATATAGAGTTGGTTTGAGAGGCTAGGAAAATAAAGTGGAATCCTCCTCCTTCATTGGGTTTGATAGGGTTTTAGTAAGATAAGTTGCATGGTAGTGAGGTTGAACACAAATAGAGCTAGTAAGAATGTTTTGATAGATGGATGTGGTTATCTTTTAAGAGGTTGTACGAGTGAGTGGATCGAAGGCTTCATAAGATATTTGAGTTCTTGTAGTGCATATATTGTGGAACTTTGAGGTGTGATAAAAACATTAAGATTAGCACCAAAAAAATGTATGTTTCGAATTATTGAGCTTTATTTAGATTCTAAAATTGGTGTTCAAAATATTTTGGATTCTAGACAAAGTAATATAATTGAAATTTCATTGATACACAATTAAGTAGTTGTTTAAATTGGATTGGGAGGTGCAAGTTTGTCATATTTACTATGAATTGAATACTTGTATAGATATATTTGTCAACATGCGATTTAAGTTCTAATTTGATGTTGTATGATCGAATTCCTGCTTAAATTTCTCTTTTGTTAACCGATTATATTGAAATTTTTACTCCACTATGTATTGTTTTTATTTTTTACTTTGTTCCTCTTTTTTTTTAAAAACTTTTACTTCTTCCACGTAACAAACTTATGATTAAATTTCGATTTGAAGATTGGATAGAACCTATCAATAACAAGGTATAAAATATTTTATTTTATTTTTAATTATATATCATTTCTTGATTTATTTTATCTCGTAGAGTATTATTTAACAATTTGATCTTTTATATGTGCGCAAGAGTATTTGATTTAAAATTCACCATATTTAAAAAATGTTTTAAATTATTTAGCCGCATGTCAAAATACTCTGGTTACTATTATTTTTGTTTGTGGTGACTATTCAAAGGAGAAAAGATTCTTATTTAGAGAATGTTTTATTAGTTCATTTTTATTTTAAAATATTGCAAAGTACATAATCTTTGCAATCTTGAAATCTTGCTACAAGTTTTAAATGGAAACGAAAAGTCTTCTATAATTATTCACCCTCATAGTGGGTGAATCTTTGAGTAAATTGAAAATGATTTAATTTACCTAATAAAAGGGATATTGTTTTTCTCTCTCATTCTAAAAAGTTGCCAAATGTTTCACATACAAATCTCACTTTTTTAATAGTGAAAAATTATTTGTAAAGAGGATAAAATATGTCGTTGTAGTTGTTGATTAAGAAATTAATGATTGAGAGTTTAATTATTCTTTTAATAATTTAGAGGAGATATTAAATTAAGTTAATATATGTAAAGAACATCAAATCAAATTAAATTAGGTATCACACTTATGAATGATGTATACAGATTAATTATCGAAATTCATAGGACTATTAGGCAACAAGGTTTTCACTCAACAGTTTTAATAATGTTGCATTTTCATAATAAATTTATTTTCTAGACCACTCTGTCCCCTTGGATTGACTTTTTATTTTAAGTAATTATAATATTGGGGTTTGCTTAAATTTATCGACTAGCACAAATACTTATGAAACAATTTAAAAGAATTTATAAAATTAATTAGTTTACGATATTTTTGTAAAAAATTTCAGTTAATTTTCATAAAATTTCTATAATAATTTAGAAAAAATATTGCTTACTTGAGAATAATTTCATTTTGTATTTTTTATAAGAAAAGTAATTTACATTTTATCGAAATAAAATCTAAATCACTTAAGCAAGGGATGTAACATCCATGCCACTAGTTTTGATGTATTGGTATTTGGGGTTGCAAAGTGGGCGGCTCATCCTATTTAAGTCCGTCCAAAAGTGGAGTGGGGCGGATCAACTTAGGCGTCTGAGTTCAAAAATCAAATCCGCTCAGTTTACTAACGAGTTGATGGGTCGGTCCATTATTTTATTTACAATTTAATTTACTACATAATATACAAAATTATTAATCATTAACAAAGAGACGACAAATTTTAACAATACATAACAAAACATTAACAAATCTTAATATAATTGTCATATTCTACAACATAAACAAACAATATAACTATAATACCAAAAACTTAAAACAAACACTAAAAATCCCAAAAATAAAAAATTTATTATCATAATGAGAAACAAATCCATCTACGCAAAAATTATCTTATAACTTTAGAACTCGGCTCCAATGACAACGAGTAATAGAAAAGAATGTATTATCTATGTTTTGTAATAAAGACTTTTCCTACTATGAGTGAAAATAAAGAATAAAGTAAAGACCAATTAATGTCTTTAAAATTAGGTGTTTGTGGTTATGTGAAAAATGAATATTAGAATTTAAAGAAATGAAGATTGTTTTAAAAGTATGTCTACTACATACCACATTAATATTGTTTTAATTCCAAGTAAAAAATATTTTTTTTAAATAAAAAGCCTGTGGGAAAACCCGCCCGCACCACCCATAACCCGTTTTAAAAGTGGGTTAGGCGGAACGAGCCAACTTAAGACATCGAGCTAAAAACATCGCCCTGACCCGCCAAAAATAGTGGGTTAAGCGGGCGGGTCCGATAGGCCCAACCCATTTTACCACCCCCTAACTGGTATGATTTTTCATCTCTTCAAATTCTTCTAACTTGCCCTACTTGAGCGAGAGGGTGTATATGTAATACACCCATATGCCAAAGTGTGATGAAATGTAAGTAGATAACAAGTAGGTGAATTGATTAGTGATTATAGTTTTAGGGTGAATCTCATAATTATAAAGTGAGTGAAGACTTATATGTTCCATCTAATTGATATTTTCATTGAAGTGGCATTTGAGATCACGAGTAACAAATAAATATGAATTTGTTATTGTAGCAGACTTTTAGGAGCAAATTTACGAGTTGTGACATCCTATTACACAAAGGAAAACACCTAGGTTTTTGTGGTTTTGGGCTTCACTATTGGGCTTTTTATGCTCTCAGTTGTGTGGACCTTCTTGATGAATAATCAATAATATATTTATGTTTGTCTTCTTAGACCTATGTTGTTACATACGTCCCTTATACTCTTGGAAATTTTAATAGGTAATGGGTATAAAAATATTTGCATTTTGTTATTATATGATTGGATCGAAGATGTGTGCTAAATAAAATTTGTCATTTTTTGCATTAAAAATGACACTAAAATTGAGCAAGATAAAGGTTGCCTCATTGAATTCTTATGATGAGCAAGATAAAGGTTGCCTCATTGAATTCTTATGCTAAGTCTATTGGAACTGTATTTGACAATCTCAGTTTAGATGAGGGAAAAACTTATTATATCGTTGAGGCCTGACATGTCACCCCACCCATTTGAAAGAAAATATATAAGAGGGGTGTTGTCCCTTCCCTTGAGGTATGACTCGGATTGAGGTCGGTGTCTCTAGGATCTATCACTCACGTCCCTTGGATTGGCTAGATCTGAAGGGGGTGTGACAGTTATGCAAAAATATGTGTATTTCTTTGACAATAGGGTATTTTAATGATGTGTTAGGACATGCAAAATGTATTTGATAGCACCCCTGGGTGAATTAGTTGTTGTAGTCGGATGTGCAAAGCATCTTCAATAGCTCCCCTAAACTTTTTTGATGTCGTAGGTCATTGATTGTTATAGTAGAACGTGCAAAGCGTCTCCAACAACATACATGGTCTTTAAAACTTCTAACGACCCAAATAGGCGAAAATAGACAATCAAAACGAGTAGCCAAAAAATAGCATACAACAATTGCATTAAAAATTTTGTTTGTTTTCATATTGGCGTGGTTATACAAAGAAAATCATGAAACTTTATACTTAGCTATAACACCGTTTCAATTTGGCTATGTTCCATATCCTCGATATTTGCACTCATTCTAAAGAATCTAACAGATACGCTCCTCACCTGGTGATTTCTTATACTTGATATGGTATTTCCTAATTTACCATTAGCTTGCCATCACTGACGTTCTTTCCCCTAATGCCAACCCTTCACAGAACGAGATCTCCTAGCTTAAATCTTTAATTCCATACATGATGGCGCCGGTTGTAACACCCCACTTTTCCTATTTTACAAAATAGTAGTTTAATACGAAAAAATCAGAGTAAAACAAGTGGAATGCCACATTTCAACAATATTATCCAAATAAAATTTTTCATTCAAAAACAGCGGAAATTAACATAATTAGTTTGACTTATGCAACATGCCAACATCAACAATAATTCCTCAAAAATACTCTTGGCTTATAAGGTTTCCAATATCATAAATTCGATACGTAACAAAAGAAAATAAAACAACAAAAGTCCCCATCCCGAGTTATGTATCAGAGCATCCTAGACTCGAACAAGCAACACGAATCCACACACACTCAAGTACCTGGATTATCTGTACTTCCAAAGAAGCCCAGACGCAACAACAATAACAAAGGGGTGAGAAACAAATTTCAACTTAAACGGTGCAATTAACATCTATAAGATAGTTTCTCACGCACAACAACAAATACAACCAGTTCACCATTAATCCAACAACAGATCCAACAAGAATCACGCAACAACAATAGACAATGATTATGCAATGTGACTCAACATGACACAATGCATGTGGTACCGGGTTTTTGTTCATTCAATCGAACATAGATAATCACATACACCCATCCGACAATGATTATCTCAACACACTCCATAAAGGAGTACGGATGATCTTATTCGTTCACCTGTCACGATCATCCCAACAATAATTCAACAAATGTATGCATGACAATGAAAGAGCATACAACATGTATAATTTACCATATTATACATCTACATGATCCATCTGATCACAAGCGCGACAATAATTCCACACAAATCACCAATATTCACCTCACATGATTTAATCGTTTATTCAACTAATTAAATCCACCTAAATTTTCATCATTAATTCATTCTCGATGTTAATCCTCGGTTAAACATGCCTTAAGGTCCATCTCAATATCTCACACCAAAAGAATTGGCCACACACACGAAATCGGGACAGGAATCGCAAAAATCACATTTTGGCCCAAGCCCTCTGGTCATACGCATAACGGCAAGGGCATACGCGTATTGACCCAGTCCAATACGCACCATACGCCTGTCCAATTCATGCTTCACTGTAATGGGGAGCTTATTAACACATACTGCTAATGTTACTCTACTGTTACTTAATTTCCTTTTACTAACTCATCACCAAAATTATTTATTAATTCTCTGCCACCGAATTCATAAGCCTACTGCATTTTAATTAGTATTCCTCAACTTAATTTATGCTTTTGGAATTGATCTATCATCTCGGACACAGGAACAGAACCAAAACAACTAAAATTCCTGCCTCAGACACAAATGTGACGAACATCACAAATTCATGCCCCTTGTCACCATGTATGACGGTCATCTCAAGGGGTGTGACGGTCGTCACAGACCCCAGACGCTCGTCTGGATTAATGAGACAGTCGTCTCACAGTCCAACTGCGTTCCCTGTTTCGCTTCTACTTCCTTCCACTTTGTAACTCCCTTACGATTCCATTTCCGTTCTATTTTACCAGACTTAGAATTATGTTTATACCAGTTTTATACTCTTAATTATGTCCTCCTTTCACCTAAGTTACTAATTCAATTTTTATTACCTCTTTGTATCTCCATCAGTATCGTTCCACTGCATCATCAATAACAGTATGCATCAGATGTTCATACTACAGATCAATTACGATAATACACCACCAAGAATCCACAAAATCATATAAACACAATCACAGATTCACAAGAATAATCATATACACAATTTTTCATCACAAATTCATCAAAACAACAGAAATTCCTATGAGGGAAGGAACCCCTCACTATCCATCATGTTAAAACACCTATTTAGAATTCCTTTCTCCCCCTTACCTCGAAATCAGACGAATTTCCTACAAATATTCTGGTTGTGAAGATGGCCTGGGTGTTCTTCCTCTTCCTAGCCTCCTTTGCTCTTCCCACAAATCCCACGACCAATTATTTCTAACTGTCTACTTAGTCCAACTTCTCTATAAAAACCCTCACCTTCCAATTTTACCAATTCACCCCTCCTTTCTAATTAGTCCCAATAATTAATTCTAATTAATCCCAATAACAATACTAATAATAGTAATGGAAATAATGGTTAAATGCTATTATTATTATTCACACACTCATTATTATTAAACGCACCCCAATTCTACCTGTCCCACAAGGACACAACACCGAAACAACAAAACATACACCTTAAACAAGGCCAACAAAGCACCGAAAATTCCCAACGAATAAATATTAAAAATAGGGTGTTACACCGGTGAAAGCATTCAACATTCACTTTTCTTCCAAGAATTTTATCTCTTCTCAGATTCCAAGACCATTAGCTTACTTAGAAAGGGGGTTGTCATCCTCCATGTCAGCTCTTCAATTTTCTCCAGGATGATTGCTTCTACGTCATATGTGAGCCAATACAGAGCCTCCCCTATTATGGATCGATGGCTAGTACAATATTCCCACAGAACATGTGATAGTTCATTTTCCAAATTACCCATAGCTTTATCTAATCTATTTTTCAACCCTCTCACTAATACTCAATTAGTTACCTCCATTTAGCCATTGGTTTGGGGATGCTCGGCTGACGAGAATTGCTGCTTGATTCTCAATTATTCTATTAGACTTTGAAATTTCCCGTCTACAAAAAGCATCCCATTATCTATCACAATGAATTGGGGAACCCCAAATCTGGCCAAAATGTTCTTCTTGAAGAATTTTAAAATATTTGTCGCCGTAATTTTTACTAAAGCTTCAACTTCGATTCACTTGGTAAAATAATCAAAGGATAAAATGAAGTATCTTAGTTGGTTGGGTGCTAGAGAAAAGGGATTTAGAAGGTTCAATCTCCATTGCATGAACGACCGTGGTGAGGTGAGAACGTGCAACTTGATGGATGAGACATTGAAAATGTCTTCGGGTCGCTGGAAGTTATGGAATTTATTTACATATTATAGGGCCTCTTGCACCATGGTTTTCCATAAGTATCCCCTAGGGCACCTCTAAGAGAGCGTTGAAGGTGGGAAAATATATAAGAAGGGGGTTGAATTGTGTTTGCCAAAACCGTTTCGCTTATGAACAAATACTTCAGAATCTGAACAAGGTTCAGAGTCTGACATCATAGATAGTAGCAACAACAGAAATAATAATGATTAGGAGTAAAAGTAAGAAACACATAAAGTTTATCTTGGCTCCTCTCCTCAATTGAGAGTAGTCCAGTCCCTTTGTTTCAAGAAGAGATTTTCATTATAATCAACAGATTACAGTTTGCTTAAGCACACTTGAAAGATACTTTACTGCTTAATCAACCTATAAAGAGATTTCTGGTTAAGCAACCTTGCTAGAGACTTCTGCTCAATCAACCTAGAAAGAGGCTTCATTGCTCAAGCACACATGCAAGAGACTTCACTGCTCAAGCATGCAGGCAAGAGATTTCCTCTACTTTAAAAAAACAATTTAGTAGAAATGATAACCAATATACTTAGATACACAATCAGAAGTATAACAGTTATGCAACAACCTCAAAGGTTCTTAACCTCTTAAGATTTCTAAGATATACAAAGATAAGAAATCTTAAGATCTTATTAAATAACAATTACAAATGAAAGTTCAGAGTTATGCTCAAGATATTGTATTATTTTATTGTAACCTTCTTTTAAATCTATAGCTTCCTTTTATAGAGCTCGAGAATTAGTCGTTGGAGGGTTGATCATAAGAGCTAACTTAACGAAGAAGCATGCCAAGAGAGACGTTGGAGAATATATCTGGTTAAAAGCATTGTCCACTGAATAATGGAATTTTTCACAACATATTTCAATGTACTAGGTATCTACCAAATGGTAGAACATACTGGATATGTCACATCATCATTCCTTGAGCATTGCAAAACAAAATCCTAGTTGACTCTCTATAGAAATCTAGCACTTTGACAAGACTAGTCTGCTTTTGGTACATGGTACGGATCAGAGGCACCTTTAATCCATAGAGTCTGAGATGTCCTAGAGGCTGGAACACATAACCAGAGAGTGAACCTTCATAGGTTGATGAAAACATTCAGAGTCACCGAATTCTGATCATTCAAAATGTGAGTTACATTGCTTCTCCACATATCCGTTTAACATTATTAATTCAGAGTGAATTCTAATCTTGTGATCCTGCATACTTGAACATATGTTTGTATATCCATTTATTCCTTAAGTACTTTGTTATCATCAAAACCCAAGGGATATGAAAAATCTTGTTATAATAAGCATATCTAGCCTCTATCTTTTCTATGCATTTGTTCGCACGTGGATTTCGCGCAAACGTTCCGCTGGCCTCCTACGCTCGAGATTTACTTGTGGGATCGGCCAAACAAGTCCCAAGACTGCTCTGTCCGATTAGTTATGTTGCGGACTCTTGCAATGTAGAATGGTAACGAGGGTTCTTTACGTATCTTTTTGGTATTTTTTGTGTGTTTATAGCAAACGCACGCGGGATGCTTGAACGAAAGGACAATAAAAGCGAATAAAAGAAAAGTAAAAAGATACAGATAAAATGCAAGTATTTTAAATGAACTTAGAATTAAAATGACTTGAAATACAAAGGTTTTTTGGACGTTGTCATACATTTGAGTAGGAGATTAATTTGTTTATCTGACGCTCGGTACTTTGAGTGTATCCCAATTGTCACACCCCAAATTTTACTCCTAACATTTCATATCATACATATTCAGTCGATTTTCATTATTCAATGTCATTTTTATTCTTAATTTTAGATGTTTTGTTTTAAAATGTTTAAATCCTTTTATATTATATGATTTGTTAAATAATTATTTTGTGTTTATTTATATATCAATTTAAGTTTACTTTATTTAGTAAATATGTTAAATTTTAATTCAATTAAGGAATCAATCTAATCTAATTTTGATTTTAGTTTATAATTTTTTATTATAATTTTATCATTTTTATTTTTATTTTCATTTTTATACTTTTAATTATTTATTTATTTTTATTTCAATTTCAATTTTAGCTTTTTTTTAATTCCATTAGTTGTTTGTTTATTTTCTTTGTTCAAAATAATTCGGAAAAAATATATTTAGTTTAGTTTAATTTTTAATTTAAGTTTAACCTCAATTTTGATATAATTATCATTTCAAGTCAATTTTAATTTTAATATAATATAATTTAATTTAAGTTTAAGTTTATTTTTAAATTTGTAATTAGATTTTAGGATTTTATTTCTATCTAGTTATAATTAGGCTAATTCATTTATTATTATTATTATTATTATTATTATTATTATTATTATTATTTGTGTAGACTTATACAATGTGGGGTCTTCAAGCCAAATAATCACACAGACTGTTTTTCCTCTCTCTAGTGCTTCACAACAAGCCTCCAAAGTGTACCATCCTTAACCAAAACATAGCACGAAATTGGTAACTTCAAACCTGCAAGCAAAAAAGGCAAAGAAAATTGGTGAATCAAGTTGATATAACACAATAATCCAGACTCTGATACACCAAAAAAACTTGCATTCTCTGCACCATGAAAAAGACCTTTCATCAATATCAGAGACAAAAAAAAAAGAAAAGAAAGGGGGACTTACACTTACAAAGACTGAGCCTTCATCACAATAAAAAAGGAATGCAAGAGGAGAGGAGGAGACTCAGAACGATTCCAATACTCTCACAACATAAATCTGAACCATAATCACCCTCATTCATCAATCACCTCCACCAACCTTCAAATGTAAAAAAACACAGAAAAAAACAAGCTCTGTAAAAACGCAGAGGTCCGAAAAAACGAAGCTGATCCAAATCTGAATCAAATCCTCACATAACCCTTTCACCATCACACAAGCCTTTAAATCACAACTACACCATTCACGCTCCAACCTGAACATAACTCAGCCCAAATATTACATAACCAAACCTTCCATTCTTCTTCTTCGAAACCGAAAACACAAAAAAAAAACTTGAAACCGAACAGAGCAAGAACGAACATAACCCAAATGTGACGAACATAAACCACGTAAACCTGACCGTGAAACTCACCAAACCCGCTGAAAAATCAAGAACCGAGAGAAAATCGCAAAACTTAAAAATATGCAAATCTGAGACCACCGAACGTGTGATTTCGCGAGCCAAACAGAAACCCAAACCAACAAACCCATAGAGATCAATTGGAACCAAAACGAGAAAGGTTGAATCTTTTTTTTCTTTTGTTTTCGATTAAATATTGCGGTTGGTGTAGAAACATAGAAGGAAGCAGGTTTCATCATTGACTGTGATGAGGAATTCGTTTTTGCCGTGTTGTTACTCTGATTTTGGAACTTTTTTTTTAACCTAGACTTATCTTATTTTGGATTTAGTTCACAGGATCTATTTCTCTATACACCCATGTTTGTCGTTTTTTTATTATTCTAAACTTTTCTCTATTTTATTTATTTGGTCGATGAAAGTCTAAAAATCGATATTACCACAAATCTTGGTTAAGACAAGACCATTAATTGTTTATTTTATTTTTTCACTTTTATACAAATCGACGCTCGGCTCCTCGTAGAACGATTCTAACATTGAATCGGTTCTAAGGTAGTTAAAGAGCTACATTTCGACGCCTCCGATTGATTCAAACTTCAACGGCTCCGAATAGTTTAGCACACTGCACGCACGCTTCCTCTTGGGGAAAATACAACAAGCCCTTTTATTTTGTGCAATCCTGTGTAATTTACTTTGTACCCCTCTCCCAATTTCCATTTGTACGCAATTTATCTTTCCGCTTTTATTTATCGTCTCAATCTCTAGGAGAACCCTTAGGGACTAGTATCGATTTTAATTCATTCATGAACCCTTGGTCCAACACCAAGTGGCTTCACTCGCACACTTGCACATTTCATTCTTATATGGTTTTGTATTGCTAGGAGCACCCCTAGGGACTAGGAATCGAATCCACCTAACCAATCAAACAATTAACCTCCATTTGCATTTCACCTGTAAGTCGAGTGCTTCGCGCATCGCCATATAACATTTTCCAATGCACATACTTAAATAATTTTTACATAATCAAATAACGAAAGAACTGAATTTTGGAGTCAAGCATTCCATGGGTTCTTGAATGAGTTGCTCCTGAGGCTCGCCCCACGGGACGTGGTTCATTCAACCTTTCTTCTTTCAAGACACCTAATTATTACATATCAAATACCGAAAGAAATGAGTTTTGGAGTCTAGCATTCCACGAATTCTTGAATAAATCATTCCCGAGGCTCGCCCCATGGGACGTGATTCATTCGCCCTTTCATTCTTAAAATACTAAACAAGATCAAACATTTTCTCTAAACGAACATTGTTTAAATGTTTTCTATCACGCAGACAAGCTAGCGCTTCAGCCTCCTATCGCGAGCAGATAAGCCAATGCTTAGCAGTTAGAACGGTTTAAACGATCAATCATTAAAAAACACCAAAAAATTGTAGCAGCACGAACTATGAAGCTCCGACTTTCCCATTGCACAAGGGAATACGTAGGCACATAGATTTCAACCCTTGGCAAGCACACCAATAAAAAACTTATCATTTCTCCATAACAAATAATAATAATTATAATAATAATAATAATAATAATAATAATAATAATAAAACATTCATTTTCCCTTAAAACAAACGATCTTAGCAAATTAGAAGAAGACGAAGACATAAGTTAACATTCAATCGCAAATTAAACTAAGAGGTTTCCATTGAGTACAACGGACGTAAGGGGTGCTTCATACCTTTATCGTGCGTAATCGACTCTCGAACTTAGAATTTGGTTTCATTGACCATTTCTTAACCTATTTAGGTTGTGTCTATATCTCCCTTTTCTTTAGTTAGAATAAATAGAATTAGGTTGCGACTCTATTATTTTTCCGCGTCCTTCGCGAGTAATCATATTTTCGAGGTACAACACCTTTATAATGTGAAGAAATGAGACCATTATTATAGAAATAGAAATATAATTATATAGAAAAATAAAATAACTGTCATACACTTATTCAACAAATCTGGTTTTGACACATGTCAACCCATTCTTATGGTAACCACCCACTACTTGAAGCGGTTTCTTTTCCATGTCTTCCTAAATGGACTTGTCGAAATGCCTTAAACATGAAGGTATCTATGGGCGCGTCGAAGCTCTTCGACACCCTTCTGGCTTCTGAGCGTCGACCCATAATTGACTTTCCTTCTTTTGGATGGGTCGAACCTTTTCCCTATGCTTCTCAAATTTTGCTTCACACGACTACTTTTCTGAACAGGTCGAAATCTCTAGCCAACCAATTTCCACCCAAAAGGCCATTTTCGACAGAGAGGTAGTTGACCAAATAAGCTTGGCCTTTTAGATTTTACCGAGTGATTTTGACACCTTATTCAACTGTTGATTTGCCTCAATCAATTGTTCATATTTTGTCAGACTAAGACAGCCTGTCACATCCACCATGATTCCACTTTTGGCGTTACAACTTTCTTAAGACGCAGGGGTCTTCCATCTTCCCACTAAAGTCATTCAAAACTCTAGAAGAACCCTTGTATCATATGGCCTTGGGTATAAATATCATCCCCATTTTATCCATTTGTAATTGGAATGGAGATAATGGCCTGAATCCCCTTCCTCGAAACCGGCACCTCACATTATTTTGGAACTATAAGGGCACCGTTTCCAAGACCTCGAAAGGACCACTTTTGGGAGGCACTCTTTTTCCAAGACTGACTGCACACCTACCCTACTTCCAGGTGCTTTGTTTGAGGAGTATTTATCTTATAAAAAGGTGGACTTTATGCGCCTTCTCGTTGCACCTATTCAAATGAGCTCTTCTTCAAATTCCATTGTAACCCAGAAGGTGGACAAGAAAGATCCAAAACCCTCCAAAGCCACCACTTCCAAGGCTCATGCACCGGAGACTGGGGCTAAAATAGATTGGAAAACCTCAGTGACCCAAATGAAACCTCTCAAGAAAAGGCTACCTCAAAGTTTCGACTTAGATCCAAACGTTGATGAAGACTAGAAGAACTTCCTCAACTCGGGAACTTGGAGAGGCATGGATGAATAACCAGTTTTTTGCCAAATTCCATTTGGATGTGTATGCATTTCATTTTCTGCACATTGTTAGCCTACAAGCTTTTTATTTTAATTTTATAACTCATTATGCCTTCTTTGTATGCCATTTTTGGTTGTTGGTCTGGTATGCCCATTATTAATGAAAATTCCTTTTTTATGCGTGAATGTGTACTTCTTGTAGCATAGGTTTGTTTCATTTTAGATACTTCCCATTTACTCTCAAGTTCTTTTCATCAAAGCCTATCTCTTTTATCTCATAGGCGTTGTTGCTAAAGGGTTGACTTATTTTGAATGGTCCTTCCCAATTGGGTGACCATTTTCCTAATGTTCGATCTTGCCTATCCATGGGTAAGATGACCCTCCACACGTAATCACCAACTTCAAAGGTCTTTGCCTTGACCTTCTTATTATAAGTCTTCGCCATTCTCTCCTTTTGACGCAATAACACGTCCAGCGCCATTAACCTCTCTTTGTCCAAGTCTGTGATCTCGTCGAACATCATATTGCGATACTGTTCCGATGGGATCTCAAATTAACATTGAACCCTTATCGACAGAAATCCAATTTTTGAAGGTAGAACGACGTCGTGGCCAAAAGTAAAACAGAACGGTGTCAAGTTCGTTGACTCTTTTGGGGATGTTTGACATTACCACATGATTCTATCCGAAGTCTTATGCCAATTTCTAGGCTTTTTGGTAACATGTTTTTTAATAAGCCCGATCACCACTTTGTTTGTAGCTTCGATCTGCCCATTCACTTGTGTGTAATATGGCATCGACGTGACATGCTTAAATCATATTTTTGCTACAAACTCCTGCATCGTTTGACCCACAAACACTGAACCTTGGTCGGTGATTATAGTCTCGGGAATCCCAAACCTATATATTATATGGCATTGGATGAAGTCGATAACAGTTTACTGGTCCACTTTTACCAAAGGCACTGCCTTTATCCATTTAGTGAAGTAATGTATCCCCACCAAGATGAATTTTTGTTGTTTCGATAATGCGAGTCTAATTTCACCTATCACATCCAAAGTCCATCCTCTAAACGGCCATGGTTTCACAATAGCGTGTAATTCGTTGGATGGAATGTGTTAGATATTGGCATGTTCTTGACATTCTTGACATCCCTTAGCAAATTCTATACAATCTTTGATCATGTTTGACCAATAAACACCTTGTCTAAACAATAACCATTTCATTTTTTGGCTAGCTTGATGGGCTCCACAAGCCCCACTATGTACCTCTAATATAAGGAGATATGCTTCGGAGTACCCTATACACTTGAGTAAAACCCCCCTCTAAGGTTTTCTTCAGGAATCTCATTTGCTACAAAGTTACCAAGGGTAACATTACAGAGTTCATAATGCCAGGGGCATAGTCACTGTTTCCCAATCAAGGGGGCATACCAAGTTACTGTTCAATTCATTCGGGGCAATCAGGTCCAGATTCAACAAGTGCTTAATAGCCAGGGGCAACTCTCCTCATATATTTGAATTACCAAGGGTAACATTATTGTGGGGCATTCTGCTTATTTCTCTTGAGGTAACTACATTCAGATACTTCCATTATGGGACAATTCATCCTCAACCATGGAGCAATGCCTTCTTTTCATATCTAATACCCGGAGCATATATGGTCCATCACAATTTGAAGACATGTTCCTCTCATTGTATTACCTTGATATTGGATTCTCGGCAGAAGCCATTGTGGAAATTAATTGTCAATGCCAGTAATATCAGATGGTGTCAGTATCATGTCTTCGGATCCATCTATGAGGATTTCTGGGAAGGTATTCAGGAAAGTTAAGAATCTCAGAAGCTCTAAACCCAATTGGTTATACACTCTCAAAGTTGAAACGATTCTGTTTTCGAGTTCAGCTTTACTTTTCCCTCTTTATTCAGGATCACTTTTCCTCTTTTACTAAAGCGAAAAATGTTCATTGGTTGTGTTTGAATGTATGTATGCTTTTGAATATGATTGATGTTTACCAGAAATGCATAAAATGATTTTGAATATGATTGATGTTTACCAGAAATGCATAAAATGATTTTGAATATGATTGATGTTTACCAGAAATGCATAAAATGCAGTAATAGTATTTACTAAGGACGAACGAGGGAAGGAATGCAACGAAGCTTCGCCGGTTTATCCCCACAAGACAACTACAAATCTCCAGTAGGGCAAATATATCATTATAGATAATTCGAGTTACATCTCCCCTTGAATTTATGTCCATCTCTTTTATCCTCAGTCGGGATACTCAGGAACTTATTCCTTCAATAAAAGTACGACGAGCGAAGATGGGAGGTTATAAATACTATACTATCAAACAAAACGGGAACGAGTTCCTCATATTCTTCAGTAACGAACCAGGATTTATTTTCCCTAGCCAGCAGTTGTTATATGAAGATATCCAAACGCTTCAGGCTGCATGATTCATACATACATCATACCATAACATACATGCATAATACATTTACTTAGGTGCATCATACTATACATGCATACATATTGCATAAACTAACATTCTCCTTGTAGGATAGTTATATGCAGGTAAAACAATACCAACAATTCACAACAGGTCAGAAATGATCCATACAATGCGCAAGATGTCCTTGAATAGCAGGCAAACGGTCTGTAAAAAGATCCATTCCCTG
The DNA here is from genome assembly GCA_963966055.1 of Lathyrus aphaca. Lineage (NCBI taxonomy): Eukaryota > Viridiplantae > Streptophyta > Magnoliopsida > Fabales > Fabaceae > Lathyrus > Lathyrus aphaca. The sequence continues at coordinate 626,641,033 of OZ014519.1, forward strand.
GTTCAAGACATTATTCAGAAGAACAAATCCTGACGTTCTTTTGGCCCTTGAATAGCAGGCAAACAGTCTGTAAAAAGATCCATTCCCTGGTTCAAGACATTATTCAGAAGAACAAATCCTGACGTTCTTTTGGCCCTTGAATAGCAGGCAAACGGTCTGTAAAAAGATCAATTCCTTGGTTCAAGACATTATTCAGAAGAACAAATCCTGACGTTCTTTTGGCCCTTGAATAGCAGGCAAACGGTCTGTAAAAAGATCCATTCCCTGGTTCATAACATTATTCAGAAGAACAAATCCTGACGTTCTTTTGACCCTTGAATAGCAGGCAAACGGTCTGTAAAAAGATCCATTCCCTGGTTCAAGACATTATTCAGAAGAACAAATCCTGACGTTCTTTTGGCCCTTGAATAGCAGGCAAACGGTCTGTAAAAAGATCCATTCCCTGGTTCAAGACATTATTCAGAAGAACAAATCCTGACGTTCTTTTGGCCCTTGAATAGCAGGCAAACGGTCTGTAAAAAGATCCATTCCCTGGTTCAAGACATTATTCAGAAGAACAAATCCTGACGTTCTTTTGACCCTTGAATAGAAGGCAAATGGTATGTAAAAAGATCCATTCCCTGGTTCAAGACATTATTCAGAAGAACAAATCCTGACGTTCTTTTGACCCTTGAATAGCAGGCAAACGGTCTGTAAAAAGATCCATTCCTTGGTTCAAGACATTATTTAGAAAAACAAATCCTGGCGTTCTTTTGGCCCTTGAATAGTAGGCAAACGGTCTGTAAAAAGATCCATTCCCTGGTTCAAGATATTTTTCAGAAGAACTAATCCTGACGTTCTTTTGACCTTGGAGAGTAGGCAAACGATCTGTACAAAGATCCATTCCCTAATCCAAGATACTTCCAGAAGATTTCATCTATCTGGTCTTGAATAGCAGGCAAACGGTCTGTACAAAGATCCATTCCCTAATCCAAAATACTTTCGGAAGAGATAATCATCACAAGATTTATTTCTACTGGTCCATTCAACAACTCAAATCATGTTGCAGAGACGGCTTATACAAAGACCTAGTACTGATATCCAGTATCAACATACAGACATCATCACATTCTGATACTCCAGATGGCATCTCTAAGCCCATCTCCAATTCTTCCAAGTGGCATCCTCAAGCCCACTCAAGCATATACAATTAATCATCATTGTTATTTTACGCACCGGTGAGTGCAAATTTTTGGTCTTTTGTGTTCAATCCCCTTCAACCTTCCAGGTCACGAATGGCACATATACCAATCTAACCCCTCAGGTTTCAGAAAATTGAACAGGGGCAGCTGTTGCACCCCAAAATTTGCCCTCCACAAGACTAGACATTGTGTACTAAGAGGCTCACAAGGTTCACAAGTTTCACAAGACATCTCATGAGGTTCACAAGGTTCACAAAGTTCACAATTAGTCAGAAGATTTGACAATTCCCTCAGACAATGCATCCTCCTAAGCAATGCATCCTAAACTAGGGTTTTGACTTTAATCAGGCTAAATGGACTTCCAAGACTTCAAGTGAGCTTCATAACATCTTATATGTGTTCAAGAATCCCCATGTCAAGTTTCAAGACTTTCCCAAAAGATTTGCTCAATCAGATGATCAGATAGGTTAAAATCAGTCAAAGCAGCTAAAAAGTCAAACTGAGGTCAACTGTGGTCAAACCAAAGTCAAACTTCATGATTTTTTGCCAACATCAAGTATATGAAGTAAAATTCATCATTTGATCAAGGGTTGATCATGATTCATTAAGGAGATTTCAGATCATCAAGAATCAAGAGTTTCTAAATTAGGGTTTTCACAGGAAAAGTCAACTGAACTTTGACCAGCCATAACTTTCACATGCTTCATCAAAAATTTTCCATCCAAATCTCATTTTGAAGGAAATTGAATTCTCTACAACTTTGTGTCTCACAAGCCAAGCCCAAAAATGCTTCATTTGGAAGGTATGAGCTAAGACATTATAGGTCCTTTTAAAAGTCAACAAAAAGTCAACAACTTCAAAAGATCATAACTTGAGAATGGTAAAAGATATGGACATGAGACCAAAGAGGTTGGTTAGAGGACTCTTTAAGCTTTCCAAAATGTCCAAGAACACCCTCATAGCATTAAAAGTGAAGGATTTGTGCCCTTGTAAAGTTGGGAAATTTTAGGGAAGTTTATGAAGCAAATAAAGCTTTAAATCCAATTTTTGCTAAATGAGCCCACCAAATTGCCATCCCATATTTACAAAAACACCAAGCACGACCCAACCCACCTATTTTCTGATTTTTTATTTTTTATTTCATATTTATTTGAATTTTATTCATTAAAATACAAATTAAATTAAAATAAAATATGAAAATCATATATTTGGATGAGATTATGATTCTAGAAGGTTTTAAATATCATTTAGAGATGATTGATTTGATCCAATTTCGTGCTAGCTTGATTTGGAAAGGTTAGATGAGATTTTTTCAATATTTGTAAGTATGAAAACTTCATGATCAAGTAACCAAGACAAAGCCCATAAATCCATGTTGTTTTAACCTAATTACATCCACTACATATACATAAACACATCACAATCATAAGGACGAATTTTTGCAGCCTCTAACACCACTTTCAAACTTCACAAAAACCATCTAAATTCAATTTTCGGTTTCCCTAATTCAAGAGGTTTTAAGGTATTTTGAAGACACAAGAAGTTTCCTTAAGCTTCATTGAGTCAAAACCAACTCTTAAACGCATCCAATCCATGCTCATACACACAACCCGAATGCATCTTGTTCATGTTTAAAATTTTTTCGATTTGAATGATTTGTGCATTAATAATGAAAACTAACTATGGATTTGTGTTTGTTGTGATGTTTAGAAACTTTCTGGATGATTTAATTCAATTCTTATGGACTGTATCGAAATCCACCATTGCTAGGGTTTGAAGCTCCAATTCGGGAACCAAGCATTTAGGGCCTCTAAATGAAATCTAAGAACATGGTCGTGACCTATGAGACTCTTATAATTGATCTGGGCTATGAATTTGAATTGATATTACGATTTGCTTGATGTTTGAAAAACATAGGATTCTGGTTTTAAAATTTTGCAGGAAAATTCGCAGGGATATTCAAAGGAAAATTCGCAGGTAATTTGAATGAGGAAGATGAAGTCTGGCGCCAAATTGCAGTTTAGAAAAGTTGTTGTAAAATAAAACAATTTGTTGTTGATCCTTTGGTGTACGCGCCCCATGTGGCTCAGTTGGTTTGTGTGTTTGCCTGTGAATGAATGGTCCTGAGTTCGATTCTCCCCCAGGCCATTTTGTGTTGTTTTGTTTTTTTTATGATTTTTACAGGTTAGAGAACAAAAGGCATTGATGCTCATCCAATATCACCAGCGCATGCGCAGCCCAGTGGAAGGGAGGCTGGTCCAGGAGGTGTAAAGCCTAGGCCTGGGTTCGAATCCCAGCCCCAGGTAAGTTGCAATTTTTTTGTTCATTTATTTTTTTGACTTGTTTGTTTATTTCTTTTGTTTAATTATTATAAAAAAATATATAATTTAATATAAATAATTCTAGGTTAATGTTTATATGTTTTAAGAAAAATCTAAAAAATATTTTCTAAAGTTAATTTCTTATTTATTTAAATTAAATATATATATATATATATATATATATATATATATATATATATATATATATATATATATATATATATATATATATATATATATATATATATATATATAATTTAATAATTTTGTATATTAAAAATTCTAATATGTTTATATAAAATCTAATTATTTTCTTTGTAAACCCTAATTATATTATAAACCCTAATTTATTTTTCTAAAACAATTCAAAACCCTAATTTTTCCTTTGTGATTTTAATTTCTTATTTTTATAATTAAATATTTCTAATATGTATATATAATTAATTTATTAAACTAGTAATCATATTTATTAGTATATAACTATTATTATTTATTCTTTTCCTTAAAATTCTTAAAAAAAATGATTATTTATTTAAATTTGAACTTTTAATTTGTTTTCTATATTATATTATTATACTAACCTCTTTTATATTCATTTTATTTATTATTACTAACCTTTTTATTTATTTATTTATTATGTGCTTATTTATTTAAATTATTTTATTATTATGATGTAATTGTGTAAATTATGTAATAGTTGTAGAATTTTTATTATTTATTTAAACTGCCATGGTTAGTAAAATAGGGTGTGAAAACTTGTTTGTATTTAAAATTGAATTTAGATCACTGATTTTAAGATAAATATTATGAACATGAACACGCACACACGTAAGTCGATCTTGGATCGCCATCTCACTTCTTAAGGGTTACCTCTCATGTTGCCTAAATAAAAGGTCAAGTAGGGTGTATAAAGCAAAGTCCCTTATCTTATTTAAAATCATCTTGTCCCTTTAAAGAATTATAAGATCAAGTCCCTTCATGGTTGCCTTCGTAAATGATCTTGTCCATTTCGAATAAAAGATGATAAGTCCCTTCGAATTGCTAAGTACACCTTACAATTGCCTAATCACAGATGTCCCTTCACTTGTCCCTCATAACATCCAAGGTAATGACTACCTATTCCTTAATAATAGGGATAGTCTTACCATTGAAAGAATATTTAAGAACAGAAAAGATTTAACTTAGGGTAGGTTCCTCTTATGTACTTGCTCACCTTTTCAAAACATTTCAAAAACACTTTACATTTTCAAACAATTTTCAAAACAAAGTCTTTATATATATCTGTACATGGATCATTATAAAGTACTTAAGAAAATTTATAATCACACATTACACTTTTTCAAAACATTTTAAAGTGAGTTAAGTAACTAAGAGCCCATGGATAACCATGGATGTAAAGGGTGCTAATACCTTCCCTTTACATAACCTACCCCCCGAACTCAAAAATCTTTTAAGGTCTTTCCTGTTCTTTTATGCCCTTTCCTTTGGATAAAATAAAAGTCGGTGGCGACTCTTGCTATCCGCAACAAGTCAGTTCTCCCACCGTGTTACAGAACTAGCGACTCTGTTGGGGATTTGTAAAAGAGGGGTACCCTTAGGAATTAGATCACTTTAAATTGTTTGCCTTGTTTGCTTTATACTTATCTGTTGGGTGCTCTTATGTGTGAAAGATCCTAACCCGGATCTAGTGTACCTTAGGTAAATGGCAGTAGACCAAGGAAACTGTACGACGTATACCGATATGGTTGATCTGGTGGCCATAGTTAGTGTGACTTCTTGGTTGGTGCTTATGTTCCTTAAGTCAAGTTGAGGATAATATGAGGCTGCCATATGTTGCCAATGCACTAACTAACTTTTAGAACCCTAGTTATCCCATCTTGGCCTTTAGAAAAGTAGTGAGATAACCGGCTTTGGTGCAGACTGAAGTTGGTTGATACTCGATGCTACGCTCATTGAGATCTTAAACTTGGAGGGTTTTGGTTGGCAAGTAAGTTGCCTACTGAACAACCACCCTTGTGAAGGATCAATGATATTGAGATCCCTTAGAACCTGGTTACTTTATAGGACAGGATGAACCATTTAAACTTCAGGGGAGGGTACTTACCTTTGAACCTCATGCAAGCCTTTAAACCTAGGGTTATTGTGTGACTTATTTGTGTGTGCAACATGTTTGTGATTGAGCATAACATCATAGCATCATCATGCATCATAAGCATAACATTTTCACTAACCATTTCAAGGACCAAAGGATTTATCTTTGTTCTTTGTTGCAGGTCATGGCTTCTGCTCGTAGGAATACTATCCGGATCAACTTTGTGGGGATACCTCCTAAGCTTAAGGAGTTGGTTTCTCAAGTGTCTGAAAACTCCCAGTTCATCAAGAGACATGGTCACCTATTGGATCTAGTCACTTCAGGGTTCGATGAAGACATGATGAGTGTTCTGTTTCAGTTCTTTGATCCTAAACATCATTGCTTCACATTTCCCGACTATCAGCTGGTTCCTACAATGGAGGAGTTCTCCAAATTGTTGGGCATACCTATACTTGATCAGAAACCCTTCACAGGCTTAGAAAAGGAGCTTAAACCTGAAGTCATTGTTGCAGCCCTACATTTGAAGAAATCAGACATTGTCCTAGAAACAAGGAGTGGAGTTAAGGTTATTCTTGCTAAGGTGTTGATAGAGAAGGCTCAAGTGTTCTTGAAAGCTATGAGCTATGATGCTTTCGAGGAGATCCTAGCCTTGTTGATTTATGGCTTAGTGTTGTTCCCCAATCCTGATCAGTTCATAGACGTTCATGCCATCAACATATTCCTGAGTCACAATCCAGTGCCTACATTACTTGGAGACATTCTGCATTCTTTTCATACTCGTACTACGAAGGCACGAGGAACTCTGATGTGCTGCATACCTTTGTTGTCTAGGTGGTTTATTTCTCACCTTCCTCGATCCGTGATGAAGAATGAACAAGGGTTCAGGTGGTCCAAGAGAATCATGTCACTCTCACATTCTGATATTCATTGGTGCTCTCGATCTATGGAGAATGTTATTATCATTAACCATTGTGGGGAGTTTCCTAATGTGCCACTCCTAGGCATAAGAGGAGGCATTACTTACAACCATTCCTTAGCTTTACGACAGTTTGGTTACGCCCGGAATGATGGTCCTCATGATATGTTGATTCAGGGTATTGTGTTTGACTACGACAACGATCTTCAAGGTTACCGTCAAAGGTTTATACGAGCATGGGGTAAAGTGAACAAGGTTGACAGCAAGGCTCTGGAGCCCAAGTACACTATTCCTATGGAAGCTTATCTCAGATGGGTACGATCTCGTGCTCAGACTCTTATGATGCCATATCTTGCCATCCTGCCAGTTACTATGGAGCCTGTTGCTGAAGGGGATACTTCTTATACCATCCGTCCTCCAGACATGCCCACTGACATGGAAGAGTTACAGAGGTCCTAGATCCAGTTGAAAGAGCAAAGGGATACTTTTGAGACTCATTACAAAGCAAGTCAAGAAAGAATTCTGGAGCTAACAAAACAACTTCACGAGGAGCGGAATCTCAACTCATACCTCAACACAAAGAGGAAACATCCATGGGAGACTTAAAACCCCATCTTTTGTATTCATTTCATTTTTATTGTAAGCCCAAGGGGCAAACAAATTTATTACTAATAAAAGTTTACTTTTTGGTTGTTTAAACAAATTTAAATCCTGCGGTCCTTGAAAACATTTCATACGCATTTATACACCATATCATTGCATCACAGGTTTCTTAGGTACATGTATCTTATCTTCTCGCTGTTTATTTCAGCAGAAATGGCTCTTGAATAGACTGTCAAAGATCTCCAGGCTCAGAATGCACAATTCCAAGAGTTGATTCTGAACTTGTCCAAGGGACAAGTTGAGTTGAAGACACTGTTGGCTAAGAAGAAGAATCCTGAGGACAACAAGGATGATTATCTGAAACAATTACAAGCTGAGATGACAGAAATGAGGATCCAGATGAATGACCAGGTGGTTCTTATTCAAAGTTTAGCTCAGGGGCAAGAAGAGTTAAGAGCCTTTATCCATAAACTTCAAAGTAATGGAGTCAGGAATCTAATTGTTAGTCAACCTCCATTAAAACAATCTGATTTGGTTGAAAGGAAGATGAGGATAAAAGAAGGTAAGAAACCGGTTGCCACTGATTGTTCTTCAGTTAAAGAAAAAAGACCTGGTAAAGTTAATCCACCTCAACACAAGGGATGTAGAAGACAGTTTATCAAATTCAGCACTCCAATGTCACAAGTTCTGCAATGCTTGTTGGAGATGAAGCTAATTTCCTTGAAAAATCCTCCTCAAAATCCTAAAACTTCCTCTCCTCACTATAATCCCAAGGCAAGGTGTGAGTATCACTCCGATAGTCCCGGACACGACACTAATAACTGTTGGGCACTGAAGAATAAGATTCAAGACCTAATTGACGAAGGAATCCTAGAGGTTACTCCAGAAGGTCAAATTGAGTTCTACTATCGTCCATCAAACACCAAAGCTGCAAGACAAGTTGACCAAGGTAGCAAGAAAGAAAGCCTACCTGTTCCTGTTGAGATATGGGGCACCTTGGGACATCCAAATGGTAAATTTGATTTCATGGTGAAATATACCGCTCCTGAAAGTTCACATATTGCAATTGAAGACATTCAGCCAACTGGATGGGACAACATTTGAATTTTCATTTGTAATTTCTTTTGTTTGTTTAAACACTTACTATTATGTCAAACTTTTGTTTTCATTAATGCATTGCATATGTTTGTCTTGAATTAATCCATTCGTTTCACTATATTTTGAACTATGCTTCATATTTCTATTTTGTGATATTTAACTCCTGATAAAGCTATAAGCTTGTAGAGGGAGGATGACGAAAATAATACCATAATATTAGGCAGTATGCTTTTGAACAGACTATGTTGACGATGTACAGGCATTGTTTCAATTCCTAAACAGTGGAGATATAAGGAAGTTAATCCCTAGTCAACCCTTTTGAGCTTATGAAGTAGGAATTTTTATTCTCGCACAAATTAAAACCCTTATTCATAACCCGGGGCAGGGTAGTTACTCGGTTAACTCAAATATGCCAATTATCTGTGTTGTACACAACTAATGATGGTTCTCTGTAATCATTAAACCTGACAGTCAATATCCAGCAAAAGAAAAACCCACTAAGTCAAAACCTATGAAGGAGACTTAGTAAAAAACAAATTGAGAAATTCCGCTGACTGTAATTTTGAAACAAACAGTTCAGGAAAAAAAGAAGATATAACAAAGTCAAAAGAAAAAAGAGGTCACTATGAATCCTCAACAAAGAAAGATGACTGAATGTTCAAATAAATTTTTGGTTTCTGAACCATCACAAATGTCAGTGTTACAATTCCAAACTCCTTTGAGCCTCAATGCATAAGTTAACTGAGCATAGGACTGAAGAACATCATGGAGATTGGGTTGGGTACAAATAAAATTTGAGCCTTTATCCTTTGTTTCTTAAACCGTGAACCAGGCCACGTTACAACCCTTTAAAAGTCCTAACTGAAGCATGGTTAGTTCGAAAGCGTACTGCTACAAAAAGGTATCCTGACTCCTTTAGGGCTTATTATAAAACTTGAGTTGATATCACAGTTTTCACAAAAACTGTTTTTTTTAAATAACTATTTTTCAAAACTTCAAGACAGACATAAGCATTGCATTTTTGAATATATTTGTTTGCATATACTAGACTGTTTGATAAACAGAGAAACTTACAGGATGAATGTTCAATAAACCAAAGTCCTTCCGATAAACAAAGTTGCTTCCTGGATCAAAGTCCATGTATACAAAGGGGCATAGTCATTATCTCCCAATCAAGGGGGCAGGCCATGATACTTCCTAATTCATTCGGGGCAATCAAGACAGGATTCAATTATGTTTAAGTGGCCAGGGGAAGATCTCCTCGTTTATCTAAGTTACCAAGGGTAACATTACAGAGTTCATAATGCCAGGGGCATAGTCACTGTTTCCCAATCAAGGGGGCATACAAAGTTACTGTTCAATTCATTTGGGGCAATCAGGTCCAGATTCAACAAGTGCTTAATAGCCAGGGGCAGCTCTCCTCATATATTTTAATTACCAAGGGTAACATTATTGTGGGGCATTCTGCTTATTTCTCTTGAGGTAACTACATTCAGATACTTCCATTATGGGACAATTCATCCTCAACCATGGAGTAATGCCTTCTTTTCAAATCTAATACCCGGAGCATATATGGTCCATCACAATTTGAAGACACGTTCCTCTCATTGTATTACCTTGATATTGGATTCTCGGCAGAAGCCATTGTGGAAATTAATTGTCAACGCCAGTAATATCAGATGGTGTCAGTATCATGTCTTCGGATCCATCTATGAGGATTTCTGGGAAGGTATTCAGGAAAGTTAAGAATCTCAGGAGCTCTAAACCCAATTGGTTATACACTCTCAAAGTTGAAACGATTCTGTTTTCGAGTTCAGCTTTACTTTTCCCTCTTTATTCAGGATCACTTTTCCTCTTTTACTAAAGCGAAAAATGTTCATTGGTTGTGTTTGAATGTATGTATGCTTTTGAATATGATTGATGTTTACCAGAAATGCATAAAATGCTTTTGAATATGATTGATGTTTACCAGAAATGCATAAAATGCAGTAATAGTATTTACTAAGGACGAACGAGGGAAGGAATGCAACGAAGCTTCGCCGGTTTATCCCCACAAGACAACTACAAATCTCCAGTAGGGCAAATCTATCATTATAGATAATTCGAGTTACATCTCCCCTTGAATTTATGTCCATCTCTTTTATCCTCGGTCGGGATACTCAGGAACTTATTCCTTCAATAAAAGTACGACGAGCGAAGACGGGAGGTTATAAATACTATACTATCAAACAAAACGGGAGCGAGTTCCTCATATTCTTCAGTAATGAACCGGGATTTATTTTCCCTAGCCAGCAGTTGTTATATGAAGATATCCAAACGCTTCAGGCTGCATGATTCACACATACATCATACCATAACATACATGCATAATACATTTACTTAGGTGCATCATACTATACATGCATACATATTGCATAAACTAACATTCTCCTTGCAGGATAGTTATATGCAGGTAAAACAATACCAACAATTCACAACAGGTCAGAAATGATCCATACAATGCTCAAGATGTCCTTGAATAGCAGGCAAACGGTCTGTAAAAAGATCCATTCCCTGGTTCAAGACATTATTCAGAAGAACAAATCCTGACGTTCTTTTGACCCTTGAATAGCAGGAAAATGGTCTGTAAAAAGATCCATTCCCTGGTTCAAGACATTATTTAGAAGAACAAATCTTGACGTTCTTTTGGCCCTTGAATAGCAAGCAAACGGTCTGTAAAAGGATCCATTCCCTGGTTCAAGACATTATTCAGAAGAACAAATCCTGACGTTCTTTTGGCCCTTGAATAGCAGGCAAACGGTCTGTAAAAAGATCCATTCCCTGGTTCAAGACATTATTCAGAAGAACAAATCCTGACGTTCTTTTGACCCTTGAATAGCAGGCAAACGGTTTGTAAAAAGATCCATTCCCTGGTTCAAGACATTATTCAGAAGAACAAATCCTGACGTTCTTTTGACCCTTGAATAGCAGGCAAACGGTCTGTAAAAAGATCCATTCCCTGGTTCAAGACATTATTTAGAAGAACAAATCCTGACGTTCTTTTGGCCCTTGAATAGTAGGCAAACGATCTGTAAAAAGATCCATTCCCTGGTTCAAGATACTTTTCAGAAGAACTAATCCTGACGTTCTTTTGACCTTGGAGAGTAGGCAAACGGTCTGTACAAAGATCCATTCCCTAATCCAAGATACTTCCAGAAGATTTCATCTATCTGGTCTTGAATAGCAGGCAAACGGTCTGTACAAAGATCCATTCCCTAATCCAAAATACTTTCGGAAGAGATAATCATCACAAGATTTATTTCTACTGGTCCATTCAATAACTCAAATCATGTTGCAGAGACGGCTTATACAAAGACCTAGTACTGATATCCAGTATCAACATACAGACATCATCACATTCTGATACTCCAGATGGCATCTCTAAGCCCATCTCCAATTCTTCCAAGTGGCATCCTCAAGCCCACTCAAGCATATATAATTAATCATCATTGTTATTTTACGCACCGGTGAGTGCAAATTTTTGGGCTTTTGTGTTCAATCCCCTTCAACCTTCCAGGTCACGAATGGCACATATACCAATCTAACCCCTCAGGTTTCAGAAAATTGAACAGGGGCAGCTGTTGCACCCCAAAATTTGCCCTCCACAAGACTAGACATTGTGTACTAAGAGGCTCACAAGGTTCAAAAGTTTCACAAGACATCTCATGAGGTTCACAAGGTTCACAAAGTTCACAATTAGTCAGAAGATTTGACAATTCCCTCAGACAATGCATCCTCCTAAGCAATGCATCCTAAACTAGGGTTTTGACTTTAATCAGGCTAAATGGACTTCCAAGACTTCAAGTGAGCTTCATAACATCTTATATGTGTTCAAGAATCCCCATGTCAAGTTTCAAGACTTTCCCAAAAGATTTGCTCAATCAGATGATCAGATAGGTTAAAATCAGTCAAAGCAGCTAAAAAGTCAAACTGAGGTCAACTGTGGTCAAACCAAAGTCAAACTTCATGATTTTTTGCCAACATCAAGTATATGAAGTAAAATTCATCATTTGATCAAGGGTTGATCATGATTCATTAAGGAGATTTCAGATCATCAAGAATCAGAGTTTCTAAATTAGGGTTTTCACAAGAAAAGTCAACTGAACTTTGACCAGCCATAACTTTCACATGCTTCATCAAAAATTTTCCATCCAAATCTCATTTTGAAGGAAATTGAATTCTCTACAACTTTGTGTCTCACAAACCAAGCCCAAAAATGCTTCATTTGGAAGGTATGAGCTAAGACATTATAGGTCCTTTTAAAAGTTAACAAAAAGTCAACAACTTCAAAAGAGCATAACTTGAGAATGGTAAAAGATATGGACATGAGACCAAAGAGGTTGGTTATAGGACTCTTTAAGCTTTCCAAAATGTCCAAGAACAACCTCATAGCATTAAAATTGAAGGATTTGTGCCCTTGCAAAGTTGGGAAATTTTAGGGAAGTTTATGAAGCAAATAAAGCTTTAAATCCAATTTTTGCTAAATGAGCCCACCAAATTTCCATCCCATCTTTACAAAAACACCAAGCACGACCCAACCCACCTATTTTCTGATTTTTTATTTTTTATTTCATATTTATTTGAATTTTATTCATTAAAATACAAATTAAATTAAAATAAAATATGAATATCATATATTTGGATGAGATTATGATTCTAGAAGGTTTTAAATATCATTTAGAGATGATTGATTTGATCCAATTTCGTGCTAGCTTGATTTGGAAAGGCTAGATGAGATTTTTTCAATATTTGTAAGTATGAAAACTTCATGATCAAGTAACCAAGACAAAGCCCATAAATCCATGTTGTTTTGACCTAATTACATCCACTACATATACATGAACACATCACAATCATAAGGACGAATTTTTGCAGCCTCTAACACCACTTTCAAACTTCACAAAAACCATCCAAATTCAATTTTCGGTTTCCCTAATTCAAGAGGTTTTAAGGTATTTTGGAGACACAAGAAGTTTCCTTAAGCTTCATTGAGTCAAAACCAACTCTTAAACGCATCCAATCCATGCTCATACACACAACCCGAATGCATCTTGTTCATGTTTAAAATTTTTTCGATTTGAATTATTTGTGCATTAATAATGAAAACTAACTATGGATTTGTGTTTGTTGTGATGTTTAGAAACTTTCTGGATGATTTAATTCAATTCTTATGGACTGTATCGAAATCCACCATTGCTAGGGTTTGAAGCTCCAATTCGGGAACCAAGCATTTAGGGCCTCTAAATGAAATCTAAGAACATGGCCGTGACCTATGAGACTCTTATAATTGATCTGGGCTATGAATTTGAATTGATATTACGATTTGCTTGATGTTTGAAAAACATAGGATTCTGGTTTTAAAATTTTGCAGGAAAATTCGCAGGGATATTCAAAGGAAAATTCGCAGGTAATTTGAATGAGGAAGATAAAGTCTGGCGCCAAAATGCAGTTTAGAAAAGTTGTTGTAAAATAAAACAATTTGTTGTTGATCCTTTGGTGTACGCGCCCCATGTGGCTCAGTTGGTTTGTGTGTTTGCCTGTGAATGAATGGTCCTGGGTTCGATTCCCCCCCAGGCCATTTTGTGTTGTTTTGTTTTTTTTATGATTTTTACAGGTTAGAGAACAAAAGGCATTGATGCTCATCCAATATCACCAGCGCATGCGCAGCCCAGTGGAAGGGAGGCTGGTCCAGGAGGTGTAAAGCCTAGGGCCTGGGTTCGAATTCCAGCCCCAGGTAAGTTGCAATTTTTTTGTTCTTTTATTTTTTTGACTTGTTTGTTTATTTCTTTTGTTTAATTATTATAAAAAATATATAATTAAATTTAATATAAATAATTCTAGGTTAATGTTTATATGTTTTAAGAAAATTCTAAAAAATATTTTCTAAAGTTAATTTCTTATTTGTTTAAATTAAATATATATATATATATATATATATATATATATATATATATATATATATATATATATATATATTATTTAATAATTTTGTATATTAAAAATTCTAATATGTTTATATAAAACCTAATTATTTTCTTTGTAAACCCTAATTATATTATAAACCCTAATTTATTTTTCTAAAACAATTCAAAACCCTAATTTTTCCTTTGTGATTTTAATTTCTTATTTTTATAATTAAATATTTCTAATATGTATATATAATTAATTTATTAAACTAGTAATCATATTTATTAGTATATAACTATTATTATTTATTCTTTTTCTTAAAATTCTTAAAAAAATGATTATTTATTTAAATTTGAACTTTTAATTTGTTTTCTATATTATATTATTATACTAACCTCTTTTATATTCATTTTATTTATTATTACTAACCTTTTTATTTATTTATTTATTATGTGCTTATTTATTTAAATTATTTTATTATTATGATGTAATTGTGTAAATTATGTAATAGTTGTAGAATTTTTATTATTTATTTAAACTGCCATGGTTAGTAAAATAGGGTGTGAAAACTTGTTTGTATTTAAAATTGAATTTAGATCACTGATTTTAAGATAAATATTATGAACATGAACACGCACACACGTAAGTCGATCTTGGATCGCCATCTCACTTCTTAAGGATTACCTCTCATGTTGCCTAAATAAAAGGTCAAGTAGGGTGTATAAAGCAAAGTCCCTTATCTTATTTAAAATCATTTTGTCCCTTTAAAGAATTATAAGATCAAGTCCCTTCATGGTTGCCTTCGTAAATGATCTTGTCCCTTCCGAATAAAAGATGATAAGTCCCTTCGAATTGCTAAGTACACCTTACAATTGCCTAATCACAGATGTCCCTTCACTTGTCCCTCATAACATCGGTAATGACTACTTATTCCTTAATAATAGGGATAGTCTTACCATTGAAAGAATATTTATGAACAGAAAAGATTTAACTTAGGGTAGGTTCCTCTTATGTACTTGCTCACCTTTTCAAAACATTTCAAAAACACTTCACATTTTCAAACAATTTTCAAAACAAAGTCTTTATATATATCCGTACATGGATCATTATAAAGTACTTAAGAAAATTTCTAATCACACATTACACTTTTTCAAAACATTTTAAAGTGAGCTAAGTAACTAAGAGCCCATGGATAACCATGGATGTAAAGGGTGTTAATACCTTCCCTTTACATAACCTACCCCCCGAACTCAAAAATCTTTTAAGGTTTTTCCTGTTCTTTTATGCCCTTTCCTTTGGATAAAATAAAAGTCAGTGGCGACTCTTGCTATCCGCAACATAACTAAAGTAAGTTCTCCCACCATGTTACACTTGGTGGGAGGGATATTGAGTGAGTAAGGTTCCATACCGGGGACCTGAGTGACACATAGGATAGAGTGGCTTCATATTCTTTCCCATTCCATTTTGGTCTGGTGCGGGAATATGAAACACGGTTCAGACATGGGTTTCTTCTTGGGAACTCTGTGCTACGGATTTCCTTTAGTACTAGGGCGATCTGGGAAGCCTGCTAAGTCTGGATGTCCTTTTTATGACCTTCAACATCTGAGGTGAATTAGAGGAGGATCCTTTATGATTATTTTAAACACTGCACCTCCGGGTTAGAAGTGTTTACACTTCTCATAACTGATCCAAGTCTGAGGATCCTTGTTCTAGAACAATACATGTGAGGGGGTTGGGATGTTTACAGGTTTGCAGGAACCCTTGGCCTCATCATACCCTGTTACCAGTTTTGTTTAAGGTCACATTATTTTGGACTATTCTTGTGAAACCCTGGACTTGTGACTCTTTATTTGAGTCCCCCACCTGGTTACTGGTTTTCTAAACCTCCATCTGGACTTTTGAACACACATGGACCTTATCAAGGCAGAAAACAGATCCAACACTTGATCAGTACCTTCATCAGCCATCTTCATCAGAGATTCTTTCTAGCCTTCTTCATCAGTTATCTTCATCAGAGACTCTTCTTCAGTATCTTCTCCAACTATCTTCATCATTTTACATCAGTTGTCTTCATTAGCAGTTCTCCTCAGTTGTTTCCTTCTGCATCCATTGTCAGCATGGACCCATCCAGGAAGAGCAACATCACCTATCATTTCTTTGAGCCCACTCTGGCAGGCATCAGATAGATTCAGACACTCATCATTCCTGGTCATGTCCCTTTATTCAGGGAACATTATGGTGGCATCATGGACATGATCATGGACTTGGATGCATCCCAGAGGAGTATGATCCACACTTGTCTTCAGTTCTATGACCCTCCACTCAGATGTTTCACCTTTCCAGACTTTCAGTTAGGCCCTTTGTTAGAGGATTTTTCCATGTTGTTGGGTGTCCCCATCAGGAGAGGGATTCCTTTCAACCCTGAAATGACTGCTCCCAGGAATGAAGATATAACTAAGGCTTTGTACTTGGAGTCCACCCTCATTGACCAGAATATGACCACCAAGGCTGGAATTCCATGCCTCCATTTGGACTTCTTGGTTACTCAGGCCACCATTCATGCTGCAGTAGGGAAGTGGGACACTGTTTGTACTCTTCTGGCCCTCAGCATATATGGTATCATCTTGTTTGCAGACGAGCCTAAGTTTGTAAGCAAGAGTGTTATCCACCTTTTCTTGTTGAAGAATCCAGTCCCTACTTTGCTTGGAGACTTTTACTACTCAGTGCATCAAAGGAATGATAAGCAGAGGGGAAGATTAGTCAGATGTTGTGCACCTTTCTTCTATTGTTGGTTATTGAGGCACTTGCCAAAGTCAGAAGCTTTCTTGAATCCTCATCAGTCAAGAAACTGGGCTAAGAGAATAATTGCCCTTACTTCAGAAGACATCAGATGGTGCACTCAGAGCACCAAGGGCAGAGATATCATCACCAGCTGTGGGCAGTATCCCAATGTACCCCTGATTGGAGTGAAGGGTTGCATCAACTACAATCCTTTACTATTCAAAAGGCAATTAGGGTATGCCTTGGTACATCCACCAAGAGAGCAAGACTTGTCAGAAACCCTTTACTGTGACATTCAACACAACCTTGCCATTGCCAGACAAGCAGCTTGGGCTTGGGATAACATTCAGACAAAAGGGACTGCTATTCTTGGCAAGTGTAACGACATAGCTTCAGCTCAGTATCTTGATTGGTTACGTATCCAAGGACAGATCACCCACATGCCATTCACCCTGGAGGATATGCATGGACCATCAGCAGTAGAGCCTATAGCTACAGTCAACTTAGAGGAATTTGAGAAGTTGAAGGAAAGGAATACCCAACTTTCTGAAGCTCTGAAGAAGACCCTCTAGGAGAGGAATGATAGTCTTCTGGACAATGAAAGGTTAGAGAAGCTCCGGATCGAGCATATGACCAAGATTGAGAAGATAGATGATTACATCAGAAGGGCTAGAGCATGGGAGTTGGTATTGAAGAATGCTTGCAAGGAAGCCAAGATTCAGAAGGCCAGAGTTGAGCACTACTTGGAAGAGAGTTAGGCTAGGTGGATCAGGATCACTGAGGCTCGTTCACAGGAAGATCAGAGAACCCAGGCTAGGATAGAGCAGCTGGAAGCTAGTGAGAAGAAGAATCAGGAGGCCTTGTTAGCAGCACAGAAAGAAATCTCTGAGTTGAAACTCCGGGCAGGGTTGAAGAGATCAAAGGACCAAGACAAGCATAAGAAGTTGACAAGTGCCATCGCCACCAGGAACCTTCTTATCAGGACCATCACAGAGCATCCAGTTGGCCCAGTGACTGAGGCTCTCCTGAAAAAAGTCAGAGAGGATGATTATGGATTGGATGTTTGATTTCTTTGTACTTGTACTTCATGTTGATTGTATTTTTGCTGTTGTATTTTGACCCACCATAGGAACTTTGTTGTAATCAAACTATGTATCTTTACACTTTGTAATATATGGTTTGTGTTATTTTGTGGGCTTCATCTCTCTTCAACATCATTATTCCTCGAGGTCTGGAAGGTCAAAACCAAAGAACCAAACCGGATACCCTTGGAAGACAAATAGACATTCTGCATTGCATACTAACCTCATTTCTTTGTTTTGTAGGTTTTTGGTTTTGTAGTTTCTCACTTTGTTGTGGTTTCAGGAAACATTTCTCGTAGAAGCGTCTTCCCCATCAACAGAGTTCACCGGTATCCGACAAGAAACAACCTTTCGGGCTTACAAATGGACCAGGTTCAACAAGATCTAACCAACGTGAGAACCCAGATGGCCAATGAAAGGACTGAGATGAGGGCCCAAATGAACCAGTTTATGGTGGTGATGACTGGGTTGGCCCAAAGACAAGAAAGACTGAGAGAGTTGGTCGAACAGAAAACTCCTAAAGAAAACCACCCAGGTACAGGGGGTACCAGCAACAATGATCATGTACAGCCTCGTACTGATCCCCCAGAGTTTGGACCTCATCTTAACCCATACATTAATGCTATAAGGAATACCCAGGGTAACACTGGAGGGCGTGCCTTGCAAGAGGACCCTCAGGAAGAACAATTTACTGTAGTTGGGGCAGGGGATGAAGTCTATGATCGTCGGCTGGACGAGATAGCAGAAAAGTTGAGGTCCCTGGAGTCTCAAAACTCCTTAGGTTTTGATGTTATGGATATGGGACTAGTGGAGGGGGTTAGAATTCCTCACAAGTTCAAACCTCCCTGCTTTGAAAGATACGATGGTACATCCTGCCCTCGCACCCATCTCCAATCTTTCCTGGGAAGATTAAAAGCCTACACCATGGATGAAAAGCTATGGATGTTCTATTTTGAGGATAGCTTGACAAGAGCATCCCGTGAGTGGTACTCTCATTTGACCAGGGCCACGGTAAGGAATTGGAAAGATTTGGCCGAGGCTTTCATTCGCCAATATCAATACAATCTGGACATGGCTCCTAACAGAACCCTTCTAATGGGAATGTCATAGTCTTCCAGGGAAAGTTTTAGAGAGTATGCTCAAAGATGGAGGCAATTAGTTGTTGCCGTCCAACTTCCAATGTCAGAAAGAGAAATGGAAGATATGTTTATGAACACCCTCCAGGGGACGTACATTGATAGGTTGGCCGCTTTCTCTTCCACTAGCTTTGCAGACATAGTCATAGATGGGGAAAGAATTGAGAGCTTATTGAAAATGGGAAAGATTTCTGATAACGGTGCCAGTTCAAGCAGCACGAGGAAACCATTTGCAGGGCCTCGCAGATCCGGTGAAACAAATTTTGTACACATGGGGAGAGGAAGACCCCAGTATCTTCCAAGATCAATTGCCGCTGTCACTATTCCTACTCCCCTCCTCAATACACTCAACAACCACAACATTTTCCTCAACAACAATAGTTTCCTCAACAAAGGTCTTATAACAACAACCAACAGCAGCACCCTTTCCAGCAAAGGCCATCTCAAGTCAACAGGGTAATTGGCCCTATACCAATGCCATATGCCACCTTGTTGCCACAACTCCTGAAGCTTAATCTTGTCGAGTTAAGGACTTTGGCTCCACCAGATCCTCATAACCTTCCGAGAAAATACGACGTCAATGCCAGATGTGCCTTTCATTCTAATGCACCTGGTCACACCATAGAAAAGTGCAGAGCTCTGCACATGAAGGTTTAGGATCTGGTTGATTCAAATGCCCTAAATTTTGCACCACCTTCTAATGTCATGAAGAATCCTATGCCCAACCATGGTGGGCCTCGGATAAATGCAATTGAGGAGGGCCAACCCATGAATTTAATAGAAGATACTGCAAGCATTCAAACACCTCTGACAGAGGTTAAAGCCCAGCTTTTAAAATGCCAGGTGTTTCCAGGTTGTGAGGCTTGCTGTGAATCTTGCAAAGTTTCCAACAATGGGTGTGCAAGCTTGAGAAGTGGCATCAGTGTCCTTATTAGAGAAGGTATCCTGCAAATAACATCAACGGTTTCTACAACATCAGCAACTCCTTTTTCAGCAACAACAAATACTTCTCCTACAACTTCAAAGACAATTGTTCTGACGGACTCGTCTACAAAATCAGCAACCACCTCTTCCATCACTTTAACAAACACTAGTTCAACCGCATCCGCTTCTACAACTACAACAACCATTAACAACGACGTCTCCACAATCACCATATACTACGACCCTGCAATGGTCCCTGATTCGAACAATTTTCAGCAACAATCTTAGCAACAGTTTCAGCAAAACCCTAGCTTCAGTCAATCACCACCACCATCGATCAAAAGTCTTGTTACCATATTTTATGATCCACAAACAATAACGGTTCCTACCTCTGCTGTAGTCAGTCCAGTCACCATCATGGTGTCGGGGCCCATTCCATACGAAAAAGATAATGATGTACCATGGCACTATGGTTCAGACCTTTACTGCAACGGAGAGAGAGTCCTTCTTGATTCTTCAGTTCATACACCACAAGTGGATAATGTCGGGGGAGGCGGAGGCTTCACCCAAAGAGGACGCCTCTTCGCGTCGCAAGTTCCAAGAATTAATACTGAGGCAGAGACTGCTTCCAAAGCCAAAGGAAAAAATGTGGTGCTGGAAGAGCCGAATTTGAAAGAAGCCCGTAAAACATCCTTTGATCAAGATGTGGATGAATTTATGAGGATAATAAAGAGAAGCGACTACAAGGTTGTGGATCAGCTCCACCAGACTCCTTCCAAGATCTCCATCTTATCCTTGCTGTTGTGTTCCGAAGCTCATCGGGATGCATTACTTAAAGTTCTGCACGCAGCCTACGTGCCGGAGGAGATCACGGTAAATCAGCTCGAGATAGTGGTGTCTAATGTTAATACCAGCCATGGGCTAGGCTTCACCAATGCTGATTTGACTACGGAAGGTCGTCATCATAACAAGGCTTTACACATCACTCTGGAGTGTAAAGGGGTTGTGCTTTCACATGTTCTTGTTGACACTGGGTCTTCACTCAATGTCTTGCCAAAGAAAGCCCTTGTCAAGCTTGAATATGATGGTATAGCTCTCCGACCAAGCAATCTGGTGGTTAGAGCTTTTAATGGTTCCAAGAGGTCTGTTCTTGGAGAGGTGGAGCTGCCTGTGATAATTGGCCCGCAGGTCTTCCAAACTATTTTCTACGTGATGGACATTAGGCCGGCCTACAACTGTTTGTTGGGTCGACCATGGATTCACGCCGTTGGCGCAGTTACGTCGACCATTCACCCGAAATTGAAATATGAGTGGGAAGGGCAGATTATCACAATCTGTGGTGAAGAGGATATTTTTGTTAGCCACCTACAAATACATTCAGATGGATGGTGAAATCCATGAAACCATGAGCCAAGGTTTCGATGCACTGAACATCAATGAGGCGGCAACTGAAGTATTTGTTGCATCCCAGGAGGATAGGATGGGTACTTCAATTGTATCCTACCAACAAGCTCGGAAGATTATTGAAGATGGAAATGCCCAAGGCTGGGGCAAGCTGCTACCGGTGGAGAAAAAGGAGGACATATTCGGTTTGGGTTACAAACCATTCCGACAAGATCAAGCAGAGGCTGCTAAGGAGCCCAAGTTCATAAGTGGGGGGATGCTAACCCTAGATGCTGTCAATAACGTGGAAGACGAGGTGGAAAGCGACCTCAACCTGGAGAGCTGGATTCGTCCAAGGATCCTGGGTCACCAAGTCCTTAACTGGTTTTCCCAAGAAATTATAAGGGTTACTCCTGCAGAGTAATTATTATTTCCTGCCTTTTTCAGCATGCATCAAGTCCTGCATCTTGCCCAAGGTGTCAGGACTCATTTTGTAATAGTGCCATATTTGTAATTTTGTGCAAATGGAATATCACTGAATATCAGACATCTTTTGCAAACAGTTTTCTCTTTCGCTCACTGTTTTTTCATATTTGATATTTTTCGCACAAAACAATAAAATGGCAATGTTTTCAAAATAAATAACTTCATTTTCTGAACAAGATTAAAATTGATAACTAAAACAAACAAATCTCAACCCTTGCAGAAATAGTCCTCCAGATTGCACCGACAACAACACTGTTATGACCTTGTATGACTTCGACAATCCAATTAATCAAGCTGATGAATGGGTTGAAGAAGACTATGAGTTGCCTGAAGATTTAGCCAGGTTGTTGAGGCAAGAAGAGAAAGTGATTACTCCTCATCAGGCGGAAGTTGAAACTGTTAATCTTGGTACCGAGGAGGATTTAAAAGAAGTGAAGATTGGGGCCAGTCTGCAAGCTCCAGAAAAAGAACAGCTCATCAGCATGCTTCGGGAATACGTCAACGTCTTTGCTTGGTCCTATCAAGATATGCCAGGTCTAGATACGAATATAGTCATGCACAGGCCACCCTTGAAAGAAGATTGCCCTCCAGTTAAACAGAAGCTACGCCGTACTCGCCCGAATATGGCCATGAAGATTAAGGAAGAAGTACAAAAGCAGTGGGACGCCGGTTTCCTTGCTGTAACTAGTTACCCGCCGTGGGTTGCTAACATTGTACCAGTGCCTAAAAAGGATGGCAAGGTGCACATGTGTGTGAATTACCGGGACCTGAACAGAGCTAGTCTGAAGGATGATTTCCCATTACCTCACATTATTGTATTGGTCGACAACACAGCTCAATTCTCGATATTTTCCTTCATGGATGGATTTTCTAGGTACAATCAGATCAAGATGTCACCCGAAGACATGGAGAAAACAACCTTCATCACACCTTGGGGCACATTTTGTTACAAGGTAATGCCATTTGGACTGAAGAACGCCGGTGCCACTTATCAACGGGCTATGGTAACATTATTCCACGATATGATCCATAAAGAAATCAAATGCTATGTGGATGATATGATTGCCAAGTCCCTCAATGAAGAAGATCATCTGGTGAATCTGCTGAAGTTGTCCAAGCGTCTGAGGAAATATCAGTTGAAGTTAAACCTCAACAAATGCACATTCGGGGTACATTCCGGTAAGTTGTTGGGATTTATTGTAAGTGAAAAGGGAATTGAGGTTGATCCCGACAAAGTCAAAGCCATTCAGGAGATGCCTGCACCTAGGAATGAAAAAGAAGTTCGGGGGTTCTTAGGTAGATTGAACTACATATCAAGGTACATATCTCACCTCACTACAACCTATGAACCCTTGTTCAAGCTGTTAAGGAAGGAACAAACAGTCAGGTGGAATGACGACTGTCAGAAATCTTTTGACAAGATCAAGGAGTAACTGCAAGAACCTCCGATTCTCATGCCTCTAGTTGAAGGAAGACCTCTGATAATGTACCTGAAAGTATTAGAAGGATCAATGGGGTGTGTGTTGGGCCAGCATGACGAGTCTGGTCGAAAAGAGTATGCAATATACTACCTAAGCAAAAAGTTTACCGACTGTGAACAATGTTATTCATTGCTCGAGAAAACTTGTTGTGCTTTAGCGTGGACTGCTCGCCAACTAAGACAGTATATGTTGACCCACACTACTTTATTGATCTCAAAAATGGACCCCGTCAAGTACATATTTGAGAAGCCAGCACTTACCGAAAGGGTTCCAAGATGGCAAATGATTCTGACAGAGTATGACATTCAGTACACATCTCAAAAAGCCATCAAGGGCAGTGTACTGTCTGACTATCTAGCTGAGCAACCCATTGATGATTACCAGCCCATGAGATTTGACTTCCCTGATGAAGACATCATGTACTTAAAAGCAAAAGATTATGAAGAGCCAGTTCACACTAAAGGGCCTGACCCAGAAGAAGAATGGACTATGATGTTTGATGGGGCTGTCAATATGAATGGTCGTGGGGTTGGTGCAGTGCTCATTACACCTAAAGGAGTTCACATGCCTTTCTCGGCAAAACTCACCTTTGCCTGCACTAACAATGAAGCAGAATACGAAGCATGTATCATGGGTCTTGAGGAAGCCATTGACCTCAGAATCAAGACATTGAATGTATTTAGAGATTCAGCTTTGGTAATCAATCAGACCAACGACAAATGGTACACTCATCAGGAGCATCTAATTCCATGTCGTGACTATACGAGGAGATTATTGACTTTCTTCACAACAGTCAAACTTGAATACATCCCTCGAGACGAAAATCAGTTTGCAGATGCTTTAGCTACCATTTCCTCCATGATCAAAGTTCAAACTACCAATTATGTGCCTCGGATTTTGGTATCCCGACTTGACCGACCGACATACGTATTCTCTATGGACACTGCTAAAGATGACAAACCTTGGTTCCATAACATCAAAAGCTTCTTAGAGGATCATACATACCCACATGGGGCATCATCCAATGATAAGAAGACATTAAGAAGACTGGCTGACAGTTTCTTCCTCAATAATGATGGTTCATTATACAAGCGAAACTTCGACATGGTCCTGCTCAGATGTGTTGACAAGAAAGAAGCAGACCTCCTGATGCACGAAGTACATGAAGGTTCTTTCGGTACCCATGTCGGGGGACATTCAATGGCAAAGAAATTATTAAGGACAGGTTACTACTGGATCACAATGGATGCAGACTGTTGTGCCTATGCCAGAAAGTGCCATAAATGCCAGATCTATGCAGATAAAGTGCATGTGCCTCCAAATCCTTTAAACGTGATGTCTTCACCTTGGCCCTTTGCCATGTGGGGCATTTTAATGATTGGAAAGATTGAACCGACTACTTCAAATGGCCACAGATTCATCTTGGTGGCCATTGATTACTTTGCCAAATGGGTTGAAGCAGCTTTGTATGCAAACGTCACCAGACAAGTGGTAGCCAGATTTATGAAAAGAGATATCATTTGTCGATATGGAGTTCCCGAGCGAATCATTACTGACAATGGTTCCAATTTGAACAACAAAATGATGGCAGAACTGTGTCGGGACTTCAAAATTCAACATAACAACTATTCTCCTTACAGGCCAAAGATGAATGGCATCGTTGAGGCAGCTAACAAGAACATCAAGAAGATTGTGCAAAATATGGTAGTCACTTACAAAGACTGGCACAAAATGCTACCATTTGCCTTGCATGGGTACCGAACCTCTATTAGAACATCTACCGGGACAACACCTTATCAGCTTGTGTATGGTATGGAGGCAGCCCTACCTGTTGAAGTTGAGCTACCCTCCTTACGGGTAATGATGGATGTAAAGCTGGATGAAGCAGAATGGGTCCGGTCTCAGTACAATCAGCTGAATTTGATCGAGGAAAAAAGGCTAGCTGCCATTTGTCATGGGTAGTTATATCAGAAGCGGAAGAAGAAAACCTTCGATCAGAAAGTCAGACTTTGGGAATACCAAGTGGGAGATCTTGTTTTGAAAAGACTCATTCCTCCTCATACACACCATAGGGGCAAATGGACACCGAACTACGATGGTTCATTCATAGTAAAGAAAGTCTTCTCTGGTGGAACACTGATGCTCACTACTATGGAAGGCAAGGATTTCTTATCCCCTGTGAATTCAGATGCAGTTAAAAAATACTTCACATAAAATGACCCGCTGGACATAAAAACAGAATGTACATCTAGGCAAAAAATAAGGCATCTCGGCGAGTCAAAAACAAAATAAAAAGACTCGGGAAAAAATAAGGGAAAATAAAAAATGTGTACACCCGCTGAGTTGAAAAGCCACATTGAACAACTCAGGCAAAAATGGGTATCCCGGTGGATTGAAAACCCGAAAGGGCGATTCACGCAAAAACAGGGAATAAGCGAACAATTGCATTCTGAATTCGTTTGTATCACTCACAACATGGCAAGCTTCGAAAGGACAAAGCATCGGTCAGAATCAGCCTTCTTCAGAAAGCAAGATAAGAAGAACGTCAAGCTCATACAGGTCATAGCGAAGGAAGTTCACTGGAACATCATCGTCAACATTGCCAACATTTTTATTTTCTCAATTTACAACAATATCCTCATTTCAGGGGATTTGTTTCTTTAACTGTATTTGTCGATTCAGGGCACCCAAATTAATAAAATCAGAGTTTTCAGTCACACCTCGTTTTGTACATTTTTGTTTCGTTTGCAAAATGTCCAATATTCATAATACAACACTTGCATAAAACAAATGAGCCATTTTTAATAAATACTTGCAGGAAATGTATTACTTTCGGGAAAGTCTAACTCCTATGACGAAATCCGTTTAGGGATACCTCAGAATACTTGTGCGTTTTCTTTTGTCTTAATATGTTGCAGACATTCTTTCACAGCATGGGGCATATCGAGCATGGATTCCCCAGCACACTATTTTCCAGGAATTATCTCCTCCCCTAGCAAGACCTCCCGAGCAGTGTCTGACAACTTCTTCCACAGCAAAGTGGTCAGGAACTTTCTTTCCCCCACCAGAGTTCCAGATCTCTCTCATCCTCAGCAAAGTTAATGGAACTGCCTCCCCACAGGGTTTCCATTCTTGCCCCATAAGAGCAATGCCTGAAGCCCATCCCCAACAAAGTGGATGAAGCTTCCTTCTCCCCAATTGAGTTCTCCCTCCGGATAGATCTACCAATGATATATTCCCCCAAGCAGAGTTCTCCCTCCTGACAGATCTACCAATGATCTCTCCCCCTAGTCGGGTTGTTCTTCCAAGCAGATCAACCAGAGATCTTCATCCCAGCAGGATCCGAGTCTCGGATCAGTTTCCCTTTTGCATGATCATAGCATTTGCATCATATTTACCAAATAAGTGTAGCATTCTGTCTAATACGGAGCATTACGGCAAAAATCAAACATTTGCATGATCACAAGCCAGGTTCGAGCCAGTCACCTGCAATTACCATTAATATTTCATGAGCAATATACAAAATACATGTCTTGCACATAAAAGCCAAAGCGTCCCCTTTGCGCTCTCAAATACAAATACTTGTTTATAACATACTCTTTTCGACACCCGTCTGTGTCACCTTATCCCCCCAGGTCGCCCGAGCACCATCTACAAGTAGATACTTGTCCATAATATGTTCTTCTCGACACTCATCCGTGTTATCTTAATCTCCCTACAGAAAACCAAAGCATTTCCTTTACACTCTCAAAGCAGATGCTTGTTTATATTTATACATGTTTGACACTCGTCCGTATCATACCTTCCCCAGCAAGTCGAACACTCGTCCGTGTCTTGCTCATACCTCACAAGCAAACCAATACTTGTACATACTTATACATAAGTCTTTGATACTCGTTTGTATCTTGTTTATATCACTCCTCAATAGATTCAACACTCGTCCGTGTTCCTTGTTAACCAGTTGATACTTGTCCATATCATCATCTTTGAACACGCGTCAACGTTTGTTTCTACTGTTACTCGTCTGTATCATGGTCCTAGGGATGCTCGTCCGCATCTTTAATCTATACACAGCGTCAAACACTTATATATTTTATCCTTGGAAGCGTAAGCACTCGTCCGTGTTTACCGTTCCCCAGTAAGTCACCAACAAAACAACTTTTTTCTATCCGACATTCTTCATATGTCGTGATACTTTCGGCAGCCGTCCCCTGCCAAGTGATCGTCCGTCACCTTTGGATGATCGTCCCTCATCCATTCCCCAGTGGAATCTCCATTATTGGAACCTCCTATCCGACATTCTTCCTATGTCGTGATAAAGAGCAGCCGTCCCCTGCTAGGTGATCTTCCTTCACCTTTTGATGACCGTCCCTCATTGTTTTATCCGATGGTCGCCCTATCGTTGATCTTGTTATCCGACATTCGTCCTATGTCGAGATAATCCCCGAGAGCATCCTAACCCTGCAAGGTGATCGTCCTTCACCTCTTGATGATCGTCCTTCCACATACTTATCCGATGGCCATCCCCATCGTCGACCTTTTCTATCCGGCATTCGTCATATGTCGTGATAAAGAGCAGTCGTCCCCTGCTAGGTGATCGTCCTTCACCTCCGATGACCGTCCCTCATCATGATTTCATTTATTCTTTAAACCGATGGTCGTCCCCATCGTTGTTTACTTTGCTTTCCAAAGCCTGGTGGCCGTCCCCATCATTGCTTTTCTCATTTCTTTAATCCCCGTGGAATCTTATTACCCGATGGCCGTCCCCGTCGCGGTTTCTCTATTCCCCCAGCTTGTCGGCCGTCCCCGTCGCGGTTTCTCTATTCCCCCAGCTTGTCGGTCGTCCTCGTCGTTGCTTTACTTACCACTTTATCCCCAACAGTCGTCCTCTGCTCGATGGTCGTCCTCCATCGTTTTCATCTGATAATCATACTATACTATCTTTTACAATTTATATCCCTTTTCTTCTTCTCCCTAGTGAGTGCAAATTTCGGACAGTCTTTGGTATTCAACCACAAGTTATTTTGTTTGTCTGTTAAGACAGGCGCTTACACCCTGCACAACTAACTCATATTTGAATAGGGGAAGCTATAAACACCCCAAATTTGCCCTCATTATTTATCACACCATGGCTTGTGATCTTTCATTTTTGTTTTAACATAAGCATTGCATCTCATATTGCATATTTGTTTCACTACATAGATCAAGTTCACCTGCATCTAGGGTTTGTGATCTGAGCAATCCAAGAATCCATCTGAGCCATCCAAATGGGCTTGAAGTTTTATAAGGGGATCCATGTGTGTTCTATAATCATATTATTCTCCCCAAAGTTCATGAAATTTAAGAGATCGCAAAATTGGCAAAGACATGGAAGCAGAGCTAGGATTTTCACTACACAGATGACCAAAATTAGGGTTTTGGTTTCAGAGGCCTTAACTCCAAATTTTTGGGTCATTCTTATTTCTAATGTTCTTAATATGTTATAAGGATCATGTGTACCAAGTTTGATGAAGAAATTCCTTGTGGAAGTCATATGTTTACTAGGTAACTTCCTGAGCAAGTTAAGTCAAAATCAGGGCATCTAAGGCTCCCAACAATGGAACCAAGGGGTCATTCTCATCAAATTAAAGTTCAATGATCATTATTTGATCTTAGAAGTGGTTAGAAGTTCACAAGATTGAAGAATTTTGATCCAATTGCAAACTTGTCATTTTTGGAAATGACTTGAAATGCAAACTTTCCATTTTGGGAAAGATTTTCAACCTCCTCTTTCATGACCAAAAATGCTTCAAATGAAAAATTCTTGGGCATGAAAGTTGTAGATTAGGTCTTTCCATTTTCAAAAATTACAAGAACATGTCTTGATTTATCCTAGAACTCAAGATATGGCCTTTCAAAGTTGGCAAAAATCACATAATTTCAAGTTTCATGTCAAAGAGGGTTCTTGCATTTTGGCATGTTCAAGCATTCTAATGACCTCTAATGTACACAAATACTTCACAGTATGTCAAAACAACTTCAAAGGATCAAAATTGTCCCAAGAATTGAAGCATTCCATGGCTTGAATCACAAGAAACACCAAAGAGGGAAAGTTGCAAAAACTATGCCACCTCATGATCCAAGCCTTCCAGCTGCATAACTTTGATCCAAAGGCCATCCTTGATGTAAGCTGAGACCAGACACCCCATAAAAACACCTCTGACCTGTGTCATGCTTCAAGTACACATAACCTTGAATTTTTCATTTTTGCCCATACCAATCAAACTATGCCACACGAACTCTCTGAACCAATCACAATACTTTATGCAAACATCATGGACCTCAAAAGATACAACATTCAAGCCTGAAAGCTCTCATACAGGCAGAATCACAAAAACTTCATTCCTTCGAAACTTTTTGCACAGCCACTCAAACTCCCTCATTCCTTCACCATTCACCTCAAAATCATCTCCAGAACACAAAACACCCTCTATTTTGCCCTAAAAGTCACTCTAACAAAAATATGATTTCTGCCAAACCAGAAATGTATCACACAAACCAAGCCATTTAAACTCCATTCAAGCTTTCTAAAAGCATCAGAGGGATCATTGGAGGCATTTTGCACAAAGGAAGAGGTCAGAAAGCTCCAGTTTGCAAAGCTTCAACTCAGGTAGCCATGATGAACATTTTTTCCAAAACTCTTGTTTTAAGTTTCTAGATGATTATACATGCTCTCTAGATCACTCTGATGTGTTTTGTTTTGAAAATGATTGAGAAATGAGCATGTATGGTTGTTCTGGAATTTTTGACCTAGAAGTCGTTTGCTTCGATTCAGCCTTGTTATGCATGATAAATGATTTTTGTTTATGGATTCATGTTCTATGATGTTAGAGGAATGATTCTGGGCAAGAAATTAGGAGATTTAATGCTTGTATGAGTTTCTGAAAAATTGTTTCGCCGGAGAAGATGACACGAGCTAGCTCTGGTCACCTGAAAGTCATTAGGTTTAATTAATTAGGGTTTAGTCAGTTTGAATGTAGGCCCTTAGATCTTAGGGTTAGCGCGTGAACGAATGGCCCAGATTGTTTCATTAACCTTAATTAAAATTAATTAGTTTTAATTAGGTTAATTAATTTAAAAAACTCAGATTGATTCCTAGCCATTGAGATGCGCGCGCAGTCAAACATCTTCCCTCCAGTTCAAATCTTGGCCATAGGATCTGCAGACTTCTCATTTTATTTCATTTTATTTTATTTTATTTTTATTTCTTTTTCATATTTATTTTAAAATAGCTAAAAAAAACTTCAAAAAATATTTCCTTTTGCATTCTGAATTAAAATATTTTTTTCAATCCAAAAATAATTTTTATTTTATTTTTTGCATTAAAAATGTATTTTTAAAATATTTAAATATTATTTTTTATTTAATTAAAGTATTTTAATTAATTAAAAATGCATTTAGGTTTCTAAAAATCATCAAAAAAATCATGAACCATTCCAATGCATTTAGAAACATTTTCAAACTCTTCACACAAATTTCTTTTTAGGTTTGATCATAGTTTCCCAATTTTCTTTGAATTAAGGGTCTTTAAAGTGACATTTTTAAACCCTAACTTTAAAAAAATATTTCTGCCTAACCAAGAAGAGTTTGAACTTGATTCTTTTTGCATTGTGTTAAATATTGCATATAGTTTATAGGTCATTTTCTTCATGAATTTATCTTGCATTTTCAAATTGATTTGCATTTTTCCTTTTGAATCACCCAAAAACCCTAGAAAAATTAGGAAAATCATAACTTTTGATAGGTTAGGCTTCTGACCTTCTCCTTTGGGGTGTGACCTAATATGGGATTAGGGTTTGTTTGAGCTTGATTTCAAATTTTTATCATGTTGATTGCTTCTATTTTAGTCATTTGCATCTCACATGTCCATGAAACCCTAATTTCTCATGTTCACTTGCATTCACCTTGCATACTCATCATCACATGAACTTGCCATGACATTTCATGCATTAATATGTCATCTTAGACATCTTAAGGCATGTTAGAACCTTGCTTGATCATTTCTTTATCCATTTGCCATATGTTGCATTCATTTCATTTCATAAACATCCATGTTTTTTCAAGTTTCTAAGCATGCTTTCATAACATCACATCTTTGTATGATCATCCATATGCACATTGTATGACTTTGCATCATCTCACATGACATTTGCATAGCATAAGCATTTCTGACTTTGGTCTTTGCATCTCATTTCAATTTTTTTCTTCATGCTTTATACTTTATGCATTCATGCTAACACTTTCAGGTTTTGGTAAGATATTTTGGGAGGTGAATTTGCCTTCACCTCTCACTTCTTCTTATCTCTTTCATATGCATTTTAATTTGTCTTTGAAGTGAATTTGATTAACTTATGTTCCATCTCTCTCACTTTCTTCCTTTAAGTAACTTATCTTCTTAGGAAGTAAGTAACTTATTCTTCTGCTTCCTTCTCCTTTCATCTGCTTCTTCCATTGGTGACTTCCTTGAAGATGTTTATCTATCACAAACCATAGGATATCCAAACATGATAATGATTAGGGTTGTGATTAGTCCCCCTTAGATTTTTTACCTTTGAGTCTCCTTGAGTCTCTCTTCTCATCTCAATAATCAGAGACTAAACTCTTAAAGTTTTAGGACTTTGGAATTAGGGTTATGCCTGCATCCTTCTCTTAGGATGGAGTGTATAACTTTAATCCTAAGTGTTAAACCTTTAATTTGTTTAAACCTCTTAATCAAATCACATTAATAATCATCAAGATTTTATCTTGTAACTTGGGCTTTACATTAGGGTTCTAACTCTTCTTGTTGGTTAAGAGGGACTAACCATAATGTTTAATGGACAAGTCCTCCTCAAGTTGTCTTACAAACTTAAAATCCACTACTTAATCTCATCCTTTAATTAAAATCCATTTAATAAAGGCTTGTTATATAATGAATTTAATCCCTAACCACGGATTAAGTTGAGGTATCTTCCTCAACTTAAGTGTTCTCATATATTATCCTTCTATTAGGATGGTGTAATGAGTTCACTAATCTGTGATTAGAGATTAAACTCATTACTTAACACTAAACAAAAACCCAAAAACATCTAATTAATCACAAGTAGGTTAATGATCTTAATCCTACATCATCATGGTAATTAAGTTGAGATGCTTATCTCATACTTAAGTAGGCTCATTATCCCTAATCAGGGAGGATATAATGAGTTTACCAGCCCTTGATTTAGGCTTAAGCTCATTAACTTATGCAAAACACCATAAACAATAACAAAACTGAAAACACAAAAACAAACAATAATCGTCTCCTCCGGGATTCTTTTCCCATCACTCTCATTCCTAAACGAGAACTCGTTTCTTCTGTCTAATGCAAGACAGTTAGCACTCGAGCCAGACGAGTCATACACTTGAGCATAGGCAAGCAAGCAGTTCACAGTCAATTCTTTTTCAGCCCCTTTGAGTCGAATTACGGTGTTCTGACTTCCTCATTGCACGAGAGGATACATAGGCATAACTTAACAATTATCGAACAAAAGTTTTTGTGTCTTCCCCTTCTTTCAGCATTCTTTCTAAAGCCTCAGTTCCTGAGCAATTCACCTTCTTGCACTGACACCTATACATTCATTCCTAGCTTTTGCACACAGATAGCAAATACACTACCCCTTCAAACACAATCTTGTAAACGTGGATCCCGTCGATTACGACGGACAATCTGGGTGCCAATACCTTTCCAGGTTGTAACCAACCCCCTTTCTCAGTTTCTCTGGTTCGCAACCGTCTTATCCATCTCTTTCTAGGTTTATGCAGCATTATCTTTCCTTTGGGATAAAAATGCCTAGCTGGCGACTCTATTCAATTCAATTCACCTTCATTTCTCTTTTCTCCGACAGTTCGCGTCTGCACCGGGATGCAAATCTTTGGGAGCGACATGATGCAGTCATTGAATATTCCCGAATAGAAGTGGGATAGCATTTCCATGGATTTTGTGACAGGGTTGCCGAAGACTACTAAGGGAAATAATTCAATTTGGGTGATTGTAGATAGGTTGACTAAGTTAGCTCATTTCTTGCCGATGAAGATTAATCATTCTATGCATAAGCTTGCTTAGTTGTATATTGAAGACATTGTGAAGTTACATGGGATATCGTCGAGTATCGTATCAGATAGAGATCCATGGTTTACGTCGAGGTTTTGGAAGAGTTTACAAGATGCTTTGGGTACTAAATTAAGGATAAGCTCTGCTTATCATCCGCAGATAGATGGTCAGACAGAGAGGACTATCCAATCTTTAGAGGATTTACCGAGATCTTGTGTGTTGGATCAAGGATGATCTTGGGATAGTCATTTGTCAGTGATTTTGTTTACCTACAATAATAATTATCGTTCTAGTATTGGAATGACACCGTATGTAACGTTGTATGGAAGAAGATGTCGGACTCCATTGTGTTTGTATGATTCATGCGATTGTGCATTTCTCGGACCTGAGATTGTGCAAGAGATGACTGAGAAGATTTAAATGATATAAGGAAGAATGAAGGCTTCTCAGAGTCGACAGAAGAGTTATAAGGATAAAAGGAGGAAAGCTCTTGAGTTCCAAGAGGGAGACCATGTGTTCTTGAGAGTTACTCCGGTGACTGGTTTCAGGAGAGCTTTGAAGTCTAGAAAGCTCACTTCGTGATTTGTTGGTCCGTATCGGATTTTCCAAAGGATCGGAGTGGTAGCATATCGGACTGTGTTACCATCATCGTTTGTGAATTTGCATTATATGTTCCATGTGTCGCAATTGAGGAAGTATGTGTGCGATCCATCACATGTGATTTAGATGGATGACGTGCATGTAAGAGATAACCTGACTGTTGAGGTATTACCATTGCGGATAAATGGCTGAGAAATGAAATAATTACGAGGAAAAGAGATTGCCTTAGTAAAGGTATTGTGGGGTGGACCAGCAGGTGAAAGTTGGACTTGGGAACGTGAAGATCAGATGAAGAAGTCGTATTCGACTCTGTTTGTTTCAGGTAACATTTTCGAGGAGGAAAATTCCTAAAGTGGGGGAGAGTTGTAACACCCAAATTTCATAATTGAATTATTTATTTAATTATTTATGAACATGTGGTAAATTGTGGTATTTTGTGAAATTTTAAAAAGAACGAAATATTTTATTAAATAGTCATATTATAATAATTGAATATTATTTAAATATTATTATTAAAAATAAAATAAAAGAAGTTGGAGGTCCTAGGGGTAGAGTGGTCTTTTGAGAAGTTTATGAGAAAGGGTGAATACGATCAAATTCTCATAATCGTTTTTTTGGTGAAGATTGAAGGTTGCTCTGAAGAACAAGGAGACAAAGGTTGGATTTGCTCAAGAGGTGAAAGAGAAGCTCAATTGAATAACATATGTGGAGTAGTTATCTTTCAATATCTATAATGTATCGATTGTCTTATGAGAAAAAGGGATTTTTGAGGGGAAACCTTAGGGTTAGGTAGATTGTTGATAAAGTTTGATGAATTTTTGTTGTTAGAGGTTATAAGTGATGATTACATGATGATAATAGGTTGTATGATTGATTTCTATTGTTTTCTGTTGATAATTGGTGTTTTTGAGGGTTTTGGGCGTGTCTGAGATGTGTGGAAATTGCAGGGTTTTCTGCTGAAAATCGTCTTCTCGCTTAGCGAGCAGGAGCTTACTTAGCGAGCGAGTGGAGTTTTGGAAAGTTCGCAAACAGAGAGTTTCTTGCTTAGCCAACGCGTGACCCGCTTAGTGAGATCTGTAGCTTTTTGAACAATAATTTATTTTCTTGGATGACTCGTAATGATTTGTTTTGTTGTGTTATGTTGCTATGATGTTGTTGTGAGTTGTTACCATGCTATAATAGGCTAAATGTGTAAGAATAATGATGAAATGATATTATGATGACTATGTTGTAAAATGATGCTATGTAGTATTGATAATATGAGTAGGTAAAGTAGATGTATGAATGATGAATGATGTATAATGATGAATGATGATACAAATGTTGATTAAGATGATTATGTTGTTGTTGTTGCATTGTGCATTCATGGAATTCTTATGATGATTGAGGATTCAATCCCATAGTGTGGATTGAGGTGTTGTTATTTATGTTTTGCTCCCTTGCGGAGGGTTGATTGCCCATTGTCCATCACATGTTGAACTTGGTACCACATGCATATTAAGAGGAATGCATTTCATTATTGGTGGTATAGCATGATGCATTTGTTATGCTGATGTGATGGATTTGTAGTATGTGGTGAGTCTTGATTTAAGGATGTGTTGTTACATGATTGTCTTTATATTATCTATATTGAATGTGAATTTACTCACCCTACCTGTCTTTTGTGATGGTCTATTATGCCATCCTGCAGATTCTCAAGAATAGTTCGGTGATCGGAAGTAGCTCGGAGTGCGTCTCTTATCGTTTATAGAGTCTAGGTGGTGTTCTGCTTTGTATCATGTAACACTGGGAAACGCTTGGATTATTTTTGTTGTTTTTGTTTATTTTTAACACATGATTGATGATGTTTTGGATTTTCAATTGAATTTTTAAACTATGTTGAATAAAGTTGACAATGATGATCCACTGCATATTTAAATGATGTTTTGTTTCTATTTATGATGCATTGATGCAACCCGTGTTACAGGACAAGACACATAAACAAGTATTTGTGATGTATTGTTGAAGTGTGATGCCCTTTCATGTTGAAACTCTGTTTTTTCTTAATTAATTTTGTATTAATTTGTTGTGGGGTAGAAAAGGTGTTACATTATCTCTCTTATTTGGACGACACTCATCGCCTCCTCGATAACTTCCAGGTAAAGATATAAGGTCTCCCTCGATAAGGGTTGGATGAGTATCAATGGGGTATCTAGGATTCTCTTCAAGGACTCGAATTCATCTTTGCATTTGGTATTCCATTTGAATTATGCATGGTTCCATAACAACCTATAGAAAGGTAGGGCCTATTAAGAAGATATGAAGATGAATTTGTTCAAGGTGGTCAACATCCCATTTAGTATTTGGATATACTTCTTCAAAGATTGTGTTTTTTCATCTGAATATCTATTTTGCTTTTATTAGGATTGGCATCAATCCCTCGTTTTATCAAGTAGAAACCCAAAAACTAGTTGACCCTTAGCAAAAATTCATTTTTTTGGGTTAAGCCTTATGTTGTATTGCCAAACCCTTTTAAATACATGTGGGAGATGTTGATCCTTAAGTGTGTCTGCACTGGATATCTTCATATCCTCCAAGTACACCTCTAGAGTTTTCCTTAAGTGTCGATCCTTAGGTTTTATTCATCATTATTTGGTATGCTGTTCGGACGTTCTTGAGTCTTAATGACATGACATTGTATTGGTAATTGACTTGCTTGGTGATGAGTGCAGTTTTTACCCGGTCGGGTCCAAACATTGGTATTTGGTTGTATCCGGAGTATGCATCCATGAAGGATAACGATTGATAGACTACCAAATTATCAATGAGTTGGTCGATGTTCGAAAGCGAATATGAAACGTTTGGACATGCTTGATTGAGGCCAGTGTAGTCGGTGCATATCCTTCGTTTTCCCGAGACTTTCTTGACTAGAATCATGTTAGATAACCATTAAGTATACCTTGCTTCCGAGATATACTTGGCATCTAACAAGTCTTTCACTATGTTTTGAGTGGCATCATATTTTTTAGGGGATTGTTTTCTCCGACATTGGGATATGTATCGATAATTGACATCCAGGTTCAAATGATAGCAAGCCACTTGGGGATCGATACCGGGAATTTCGTGCGAAGAGATGAAGAAGAGGCCGACGTTAGCTTGGATGAATTCGATTAACATGGACCTTACCTTAGGGGAGAGCTCGAACTCAATCTTAATCAGCCTGGTCAGATTCTCTCCAAGTTGTACGAACTCGAAGTCGTCGACTAGGGTATGTCTGACTTCATCTTCGTGTGTATCTAGATTGAATTCATCAATGCCTATTGACTCCAACGTTAGGACATCTTCGTGTATTATCCTTTTGATCCTTCTTGCCTCCTATAAATCTGCACCAACTGGATCGTTGTTCCTTCTTTGTCATGGTAGGCTATCTCCAAGTGAACGGTGGAAGTTATCACGTTTAACCTCGCCAAGAAGGATCTTTCTAGAATGCCTTTGAAGGCGCTTCTGCATTGTGTTACAAGGAACGTGAGAGTCATTTTTTCATGATGCTTCCCTCCTCCCATCGATAATGTTAGATCTATTGCTCTAAATGGACGAGTAATCAAATCATTGAAAGATAACAAACCTTCCTCGATGAACGGGTCTAGGTTTGTCAGCTTACAATTCAATAGTTCCAAAGCATCTTCGTAAAGGACACTGCAAGAGCTTCCGTCATCTAATAGGAGTCATGTCAAGTCTCAATCGGTAATAACGCCCATTATGAATAACAATATAGTTCAAAGTTCGCGATTTCGTCAATCTGTTCTATATCCATGAATCCTAACTATGACCTATAAACTTGTTTGATACCTGAATCGGCGTCTAGTAAGGAGCAATCGGAAAACACTAAAACATTGGATAAGGTGACATTTTGAAATGTGTTGATCGACAATGATGTGTTAAATACCAGATCTAAAGCGGCATCCGTTTTTTTGTCATCTTCTCAGATGTTACCGCTTACGCTCAATTCGTTTCTGGTAGAGATCGTTCTTGAGGTCGAGAACGAGTTGTTCTTGATAAAATGTGGGAATAAAAAAATTGATTCCCACAGAAGACTCCATTATTCCATTTTGGAATCAAAAATAGAGATAGATGCAGAAGCTATAGCAGAGTAAGGCTTCTGATGAGGTGAAGCAGAGATGTATCTGCAAGGTTAGCACTTCAACGTTCAAGTCAGTGTGTAAACGAATAGAGAGTGTTCAAATAATGTTTGAAACTTGTTATTTGAAATGACGTCATTCCTTATATAGTGGGAGGAATAACTGTCTTGCGATCTTTCAGACGTGCAATGTGGAGGACCATTGGATGCATTTGGGGTGTAGATCTCCTATAGTGAAATACAATGAAATACCTTTGATAAGTAGAATATTCTAAAAACATATTTAGATGATCAGTTGATAGATTATATTATTATCCGGAATGGACTATCTGAAAATGGTAAAAATGGTCGGTTTTAATAGAATATGACTAGTGCATAACATATTTATTACCATGATAAAGATGAAGCTTAAAAAAAAAAACTATATTTTCAAGAGAATTGAACTTTAGAAGATGAATCTATTTAGTGTTAATA
This sequence comes from Lathyrus aphaca, assembly GCA_963966055.1. Taxonomy (NCBI): domain Eukaryota; kingdom Viridiplantae; phylum Streptophyta; class Magnoliopsida; order Fabales; family Fabaceae; genus Lathyrus; species Lathyrus aphaca. The sequence goes on from OZ014519.1 coordinate 626,679,765, forward strand.
TGTTACAAAGATAAATCTATGCTTATATACAATGCATAGCTTATACACACAAAGTTGGCTCAGTAACTTGAACTGAGCACAGTTAAAAAACTAACAAATTTTTCTATTTGCTGAAGAAAACAAACTCAGTTACACAACTATTATTACTTTTATTTCTGAATATTATTTACTATTCACTCATGTACACCGAATTAACAGTATATAGTTTACTTTTGCAAAAGAGAAGAAGAAATTATATTATATTTAGATTAAAAAAAAAAGTAAATGTAATCATTTTCAACTGATTGATTAGTTAAAAAATCATAGTATATTTTCCCATTTATTAATTCTCATGACGAAAATTGATCACCTAACGTCCTAACTCCCCTACCCTCCTATCAAATTTCACCACAAAAATACTCTTTAGACTATGTGTTTCCTCACTTTGTCTTCATCAATTATTATATTACTATTAATAATTAATAACCCTTTAAATTAATAAATTGACTCCTATATCTTTTTTCTAAATTAAATCTAATTCAACAAAATTCCTATGGATGCCAGCTTATCAACAACTAATGTAAATTCCATACATTAAAAAAACAGAGATATTTACAAATTTATTATATATATTCACAATGAAGATTAAATAATAAAACAAAAAATAAAATTAAAAAGATATAGATCATGCATAAGTGGACAAAACAAAAAATAATGTCTATGTCATACTCTCATCACAAAGTGGGCCCTACCTCTTCTTTGATTTGATTCTGACTGGGGGCTGCTTCATGTGCCATCTCTCTAATTATTATTTTCCTTTTTTTTTTTGTAAATTTTTATCTAATTTAATTTCTTTATAAAAATTACTCTAACATATGAAAATAATTTTTTTAATAGAAAGAAAAAAAATAAAATGAAATCAAGAATCATAAAATTAGAGATACACATCACTACATGAGCCAGTTGGCAGCTAAATGTTTGTGCACATCATCATAATCTTTCTAAATACAATGGTTGATTACATAATTACCCTTGTTAATTACAACTAATTACATGTTGACTTTTCCACTTGTGTTCCCACTCTTATTTTATATATATAGACCTTTCATCTCCTTCTTCTCTATAATTGTTTCTCTCTTTAAAATTTTTATCACTTAAAGAATCTGAAAAATTTTCTTTTTCTTTCATCAATTTTTCTACATCTTTGTTTGAAACAAAAAATGAGCAACATAAGCATGGTTGAAGCAAAGCTTCCACCAGGGTTCAGATTTCATCCTAGAGATGAAGAACTTGTCTGTGATTACTTGATGAAGAAGGTTACTCATAGTGATTCTCTTCTCATGATTGATGTTGATCTTAACAAGTGTGAGCCATGGGATATTCCTGGTTAGTTTTATATTAATCCTATTTATGATACTATAAAATGATTATTTTTCCTTCATTATATCATGCATTCTCTATTATATATAGTTATTATCGTTTCATATGTGTTTGATCTATGAATTATTATTAAGTTTTATGGTTTTATTTGGGTTTGAATTATTGTGCTGTGTTAAATTTGATGTGATGATAGCAACTATAATGGCTATAATAGATCTCAATTTTTGTACGTACACTTATGATTTAAATGTTAATTGAATATTTATTTAAATTTATACTTTTGTTCATTGGGAAATAAATAGAAATAACTTAACATTATTTTTCAGTCTGTATTTATCATTTGGATCATAAGTTGACATAAGCCTTTGTATTTTAATGAATGTCATGAATGCTTTTTATTCCTAATCCAAACAATATATATTAGAAATAGGTAGGTACAAGTGGCTGCGCTTATATACTATATAATAAAATAATATTGAAAAATATTATTATTTAATATATATATATATATATATATATATATATATATATATATATATATATATATATATATATATATATATAAACGTAAATTATTTTTTACGACATTAGGTTATTATAGTAGGTTATTGTTCAAGACGGTTGTTTATTGATTAGATTTGGTTATTAGATCATTGGTTAGGTCGGTGGCTAATTGTAAAAAGAAAGGTTTGGTTGGAGGTCGGTGGTTTATTGATCAAATTTAGTTGTTTAGTTATTGGCTAGGTCGGTGGCTAATTGTAACACGAAAGGTTAAGTTGGAGGTCGGTGGTTTATTGATCAAATTTCATTATCAAGTTATTAGTCAAGTCGATGGTTAATTGTAACACGAAAGGTTAGGTCGGTAATTTATTGATCCAATTCCGTTATTAGGTATTGGTTAGGTCACTGACTAATTGTAACACGGAATTATTACAATATAAGTATAGTTTCTTATCTAGAACAATTATAACAATAATCGATCGATTCAAACAAATTTGTTGATTCATTGATTTGATTGATGAATTAGATGAATTATATTGATTCGTTGATTTTATTATCTTTCTTGTCGGTTTTACATAATTAGACTAGTTTAACCGATCGAACTAGACTGAATTTTAAAACACGGAATAATAGTGAATCATATCCTTTTAAAATAATTTAATACTATAATATAAATAATTTGTTTACGAAAATAGATACACGCATCTTGGAAAGGGATGTAGACAGTTGAGTTGAGGTTAGCATCTTTGAACAGGAAGTTCTAAAAATCAGAAACTCTCTCCATAAGCTTACAATACAAATTTCTAACAGTATTTGCCAAGATTAAACTATATCACATAATTAAGAAAAACTGTAATAAATTGACACACTGAACTTGTCCTATTATAAAGTGTTTGATAATGATTTAAATCATAATAATTCAAATATTGGTTTTCATTGCATTAACAGATGGACGTTATTAATTGATTTACATGTCATATAGTAAAGTGATTGAACTCTCAAACTTTACTGATTGTTGCTAGACCCAACTCATTTGATCTTACTTTTGTGTCAAAAAGAAAAGATACTAAGTGCTGAGAGAGACTTATCATTACTAAAAGTAACTTACAAATTTATTTTATCTTTTATTATGAAAATAGCTTACAGTATAAATTTATTAATAAATATTTATTTTAATAAGGTATAAATAATATTTTAGGGTTGATATGATAAATGGATCAACATTGAAGCTTTGGTGCATAGGCCTAATTATTTTGAAAATGATTTCAACTGTTTGATTAAGAATCGCCATAACGAGTTTTGGATTTTATCCAAGCATTTCACGAATGAAAAGAAACTGATAAGGATAGCTAAATTAGAAATCACATCAACAATTAATGGAAGAGTCTTCAATTATGTATATGGGGCCTATACAATAGTATTTAAATTAGTATAGTTTGCATTCTAATCATAAAAATAAAATATAATTATATAATATTCTTTCCCTGTTCTGCTACAAACAAACATATATATCAATTTTTGTACGATAAAAATTATAATAAAAAAATTTTGGTACATAAAAAATATAATTATTAAGACATAGAAAAAAAGTCATGAAATTGCATTTAATTTAAGGATTAATTTTAACCTATGATAATATTATTAATGTGGACAGTTGGTTTTAACTAGTCATAGTTGACTTAAACATAAAACTGATTTAAACCTTTGATCTATAATTGCACATGTTCTACATCTTATCAAAATTAACATATCATATATAAATATATATATTTTTTAAATGTTTTATAAATCGATCATCTTTCTGCATATAATTGCAACGGTAGAGACTAATTCTTTGAAATATGATACAGAAGCGGCATGTGTGGGAGGAAAAGAATGGTATTTCTATACGCAAAGAGATCGCAAATATGCAACGGGCCTACGCACAAATCGCGCAACTGCATCGGGCTATTGGAAGGCCACTGGAAAAGACAGATCTATCCTTCGCAAGGGCACTCTTGTTGGCATGAGAAAGACCTTAGTGTTCTATCAAGGAAGGGCACCAAAAGGAAGAAAAACTGAATGGGTTATGCATGAGTTTCGCATTGAAGGTCCACATGGCCCTCCCAAATTTTCTTCTTCTAAGGTATGGTATTAATATCTTCATATAGAATATACATTTTTATTTTTTTGCAATATATGGTAAATAGACTTGTATTATTTGTCTTGCATGAGTAAGGACTTTTGACTTTTTAGAATATTTTACTTTCATCTATACCAAATCAAATTTGTCTCACATGGCTATTGGCTAGAATGTGACTACAAAAAGATATTGAGTAGCTTACCTAAGTAGATCTTCTTTGAATTTTTTATTAAACACTTATGTAAGCCTATCAAATTATCAAATTCTCCTATTATTTATTCACATATTTGCATTTTTTAATTAATTTAAAAAAATTATATTTTAAAATTGATTTTAATAATTTGCAAAATGTTGTGTAAATATACACAGGAAGATTGGGTATTATGTAGGGTATTCTACAAAAACAGAGAAGTTGCGACAAAAGCAAGCATGGGTAGTTGCTATGATGACACAGGGTCTTCATCACTTCCAGCATTAATGGATTCATACATCAGTTTTGATCACCAAGCTCAATTCCACACAGATGAATATGAGCAAGTGCCCTGCTTCTCCATTTTCTCTCAAAACCAAATCAATCCCTTCTTCAACCATACAACAACAAACATGGAACCAAAACTACCTACACTCAACAACAATCCAACTACTACATTTGGAGGAGCACCTTATACCTTAGATCCTTTGTCTTGTGATAGAAAAGTTCTCAAAGCTGTTTTGACTCAACTCTCAAAAATGGAAAGAACCACTCTTGATAATAGTAATAATAATGAGAATAATCAAAATTTAAAAGGGTCATCACCAAGCTTGGGTGAAGGAAGTTCTGAGAGTTACTTATCTGAAGTGGGTATGCCACATATGTGGAATAGTTACTGATGTACTTAGACTTTACTCCTATTTAAATAGATTGGATTCTTTACGACTGCATTATCATAATCTTATAGCGGTTAAAGATTCTTTAAATTTATGTTTTTTACCGCTATCATATGATAATGCAGATAATAGAGAATTCAATTGCAATAAAATGGTGTCAAAGGGAAGAGAAGTTTCATTGATTTAAGTTATGTAATAGTAATCATATATTTTTCTAGCTATTAATATATAAATATATAATCCAAATGATGTGTCCCAATATATTAGAAAAATGGGGCTTGTAATTGGAATTTATAAATTTGTAGTTGGTTTTAGTTAGTAGATGAGGGTTTTGTTTTGTTTTATTCCCTAGCTAAATTATTTCCTTTGAATGTATAATAACCTTTGTTTAGGTGAAAAATATTGGAAAAATAACATAAAATTAAAGTTTACTATCTTAACACTGTCTCTTTCGTGGGGCTCATTAACATGATGCAGTGAGAGGAGACTAAATCCATATGACCTCACCCTATGGATTTGCTGAATTGTTTGGTATGTATATACTTTGAATTTGATTTCAATATAGTATATAATATTTATCACTTTCCCTTGTTTCAAAAGACTAAAAGTTTGTGGTTAGCAAAGAAAAATTATAAGGGAAGTTTTCTCTTTTTAGTGGTATGATAAAAGAGGAAATGAAATAAAAGTTTCTATTCGTTTAAAATTTGATTTAGGAATAGATAGTAGAAAATGAATATGCATATTTCTAAAGAGATATGAATATTCTTATTAAAATATAAATTTGATAAGAGTTCTGTAAGGGAATGACAAATATTTGATGAGATGATGGAGCAGATCTTAATGTAGTGGAGTAAATATTTGTTGTGATATTATAGAATGGATCTAAGATTAATACTCAAATGCCTAAGTTAATAAGAAAATGAGGAGTAATGTGATTTATGGTGTGGAGAATACCTCAAGTTTCACAAAGGTTGTTATGGACGTCCTCTGCCATTTACCATTTATGTGTCGAATGCGAGAGGTCTTCTAATGACATCTAACGGTAGACAATAACCCATGACGTAGATCTAGTGTGGAGCCCCAGAGAAAAGCTATGTTATACCTTCAATGTCTTGGTGTGGCGAGTTTGGGCTAATGGCTAGGTTTTCCCCTTTTGGGCATGTGGCCGTCCTAGAACAGTAGCCCCCATGGATGAGAATTCTTTCAAAAAAATCGGATTGGGCTTACCGTGTCGGATTCACTGTTTGGAGAAGTGGGAAAGATCTAAGAGGGGTGTGAGTGACCCTGAAAATAAGCACATTAAATGTTAGTCCCGTCATTGAAACGTCTCAAAGGATTACTCTTACATATGGCCCTGGTTCCTTAGATTAGGGCGTGAGACTTCCATTTAGGATGCTTAAGAGTACTCAAGTGTCGTTACAATTTCGAGGCAAATCCAATTTTTGTTTATTTGTCCATTTCTTTTTATTTAAGACAATTGATTTACCAGTCTCATCTCAATATATATGGGTCACTCCACCTTTCTAACTATGTTTTCATACTTTTTGTCAATTGTAATATTTTTCTTCTTCTAAGACTTCTGATTCTTTTCCCCTTAGTCCCAATGATTTATGATTTATATGTCTTTCTCATTCTTTGAATTCTGATTTTTCTTGGTTCATTGCACCCTTAATCGCTTTCTCAACCTTCAATTATTTCAGGTACTACTTATCTCCTTATTTACAGTTCTTCCTTGTTTTAGTTATAGTCGGTATGGGAGATGACCCTGCGAATGTTCTAGACATACCTGGTGGCGACGATACGAGTGGCAGTTAATCTGACACTGAATAGTTGACTAAAAATGCTAAGCATTACATTTTTAAGGGTTAATCTTTCCATTGCAAACCTCATTTCTTAGTGTGACACTTCCAATTCGAGTAGGGTTGTATCGAAGATGGAAACAATCCTCGAGTTGTGTCCCAGTGGAAGTAAAAATGATTGGGTGGAAGGAATCAAAGAGTTGTTAGGGTATTAACCTATCGGCTCTATTCGAGTTAGAGTAACTCCAGAAAATAAGAAAGAGGTTAGAATCCAATGTAAAATTGGGATAAATTTTAGATGCCTCTCATTCTTATAAAAGATGGTTATAAGGAAATGGAAATCATTCTAACAAACTATTCATGTGGAAACTTCTAGTACATAATTAAAATGAAAAGGGAAAAAGTAAAATAGAAAGTGACGACAGCATTATAGAAATTTCCCTTAGGAAAAGTCTTGCATCCAAATGGGTTTTTTTTCTAGCCCTTTGACTCTTTCTCAACATTGGGCATCCCTTCTCATTAGGCCTAATAGCATAATTTTGGTTTGAAGGGGGCTATGAACCCGTATCATTACTCCATTCTTCCACGACAACCTTGTCCTCAAGGTTGAAATCCAGATATGTTTCCTTGAGCATATTGATCTCTTCCCAAGTGGCTTTAATAGCAGTTAGTCCTAATCATTAGGCCTAATAACATAATTTTGGTTTGAAGGGGGCTATGAACCCGTATCATTACTCCGTTCTACCACGATAACCTTGTCCTCAAGGTTGAAATCCGGATATGTTTCCTTGAGTATATTGAGGAACCTTCCAGTGATGAACAATTATGGTGGAGTAATGGAGGGGGTGTACCTGCAAGGTACTCCGATGCCAAAGTGAAAAAAAAGTTGTGGAGTACAAGTACTGAAGGTAGTAAGTAAGAGAATTAGAATACTTGACCCTCTAGTGAAAGGGTATTTATAGTGTGCCCCTAGTGCTGGGCCAAGATTCTTCTCATGGGCTGGACTAGCTAGGCCTAAGGAAGAACTACCAAGGATTGTGTATGAGCAGATAATACCTAGCATGTGGTCTTACACTTGCTCCAATTGCCCCACAATATTAGGAGAAAATAACGAGGGCAATTGACTAAGCATAGAACGTGGGGGAGATGTTCTCCCCCACGTCCCTATCAATCAGACCATGAGCTTATACCAGACGAACTGGGCCTGAACCCGACATATATAGCATTGGCCTAGTCCAAAATAGGGTTCTCCCCACACCCCTATGTAGTGGGCCATGGGTCGTGTCCAACAGACTGGGCATCTGCCCGACACACACTACATAGACCCAGTCCAGAACAGGAGCCCCCAAAATCGCAACTCCGAAGTGGAGTGATGACTTAAGGATAAGTATGGTTAGGCAGGTGGTTTACAGGTAATGAGATTGATGGATGTCAGGGACATTTTCCCGTGTCCCTTGGGGTTTGTTAAAGGTGGTGCGGGTAAGGCCTCTGTTGGAGTTTCAGTTTGTCGAGGATGATCGCATGCTCGATGGTAGTTGCACTCGAGGCTTCTTTGCATTTTTACGATGTCTAGTATGGGCGTTCCCGATATTTAGGAGCGTATTTTGGTATCCTTTGGAGTTCCCGAAGGTGACGTGTCTGACTCTTTGTTTCTCATCATTGTGGTATTTAATGTGTCTGTTTGTTTTATGTGACGATGCATTAAATGCCTATGACTTCCTAGGTTAATCTAGGAAACCTATGCAATGATGGATAGGCACGCCTCCCCGTATAGGGCCTATAAAAGGGTTGAGGTGAGGGTTTCCCCTCATTTGCCGTCGTCACTGCACCTGTGTCACATCTCCGCCGGCGAACATGTCAAGTAAGTTCCCTCTTTTTCTGGTAACAGTAGGTTTAATTTGCATTTTTCTGGTGGTTTCTTCCACATGATTAGCCGATGAGGCCCCTCCTCGGCACATTCATACAAATCTGTGTAAGTCTGAGATGCGCCTAAGAGGAGGGTGAATTAGGCTTTTAAAAAATTCTTCGATGTTTTTCGGTTATGTAGATTCCTTACTTTCTTATAGAATCAAGTGCGGAAAGATAAAGTGCGGAAAGTAAAAATAAGACACAGAGAATTATCCTGGTTTCCTTCACAATCCGAAGGTACATCTAGTCCCCTTTCCAAATCGAAATAGATTTCCACTATATGTTAGAAACCTAGAACAAGACACACCTAGTCCTTTATAATTCTAAGAACCAAGAACAATCCTATTGGATTTACAACAAGTTTAGAGTCCAATCGAGATCTAAATGCTCACACACGGACCTCTTATGTCCACAATCCAGATCACAAGGATAATCTTACTAACTTATCTCTAACAATCCTAAAGATAAGTAGTAATAAAAAAATAAACTCTGAATTTTTTAAGAGTATGGAAGATGAAGCTTTGAATCTTTTTATCAATATAAGTATTGATCTTCTCCTTGAATATTTTTCACTTACAAGATGAATACAAGTGTTATATGAAGAATGAGATGAAACTATAATAATGTCTTTGAAATTTTTGAAAAGTTTCTCTCATTGAAAATTGTATAAAGAATACTTAGAAATGTATATTTTTTTAAAGATGAAGAATATAAGTGAAAAAATGTTTATGAAAAATTGTTAGGAGGTAACTTCAAATTCTAGAAAAATATGGTTTATATAATATCCAAAATACCTCTTCAAAAGGGTAAAACAATATAAAGCAATGCCATAATCTTAAAATCAAAACAAGAGAACTTTTTCATGAAAAATGTAAATTTTTGTGCCTGCAATTAGTGGTAATCGGTTACTCCCACATGGGTAACCGATTACTTAGTTGAAACGTTTCCTGGAAATTCAAATTTTGAAAAAATTCTGCAAAACAGAATGCTTTAAAAAATGTGATAATGCAATGAAAAGATTTATGTTTTATGGCATATATGAAATTTATTCAGAACACTTGTATCCATGGAGCTCATGAAATAAGTTGTGACACCTTTGATCAATATTTGATGTTATTTCATGTCTTAATACAATCTGCAATATTTTCTCCAATTTATTCAAAGCCTTTGATCAAATCTTTGAGCTTGCATACTTTGTTGTCAAATGAGTTGTTGTCGTCATCAAAATAATTTGAGAAGCCATGTATTCACATTCTCCCCCTTTTTGATGATGACAACCAAAAATATTGAAATTTGGTTCTAACACTTGTTTTCTCTAACCAAGGAAACTCCCCCTAGAAAAATAATCCCCCTCAATCAAAGAGTGCTTAAAAAATTCTGCACAATCAAGGTTAGAGAGACAAAAATTCTTCTCCCCCTTTGTCATTAACAAAAAGGAAAAAGACCAAAAATTTGATATAAACTTGTTTTAAACAAAACAAAGTAGCACATACACAAATATAAACTAATCACACACAAAGAACTCAATACACATAATACTTATCATAATAATGTACAAAAGATAACAAATACGAAGTATGATACGGAAATGAAATAAGTGCGAACAAAATCTCTAACATAGTAGGACTTAGAAACTAAACATAAACATGAAATAAACTTAAAATAAGTCTAAGATGCAAAGACATAAAGAAATACAATTAGTCACTTTCTTCATCCATTTCCTCTTCTTCACTTTCCTATTCATCCTCATTTCCCTCTTCATCCTCATTTCCCTCTTCATCCACTTCTTCTTCCTCATGGGTTTCTTGGTGTGGTTTAAATGATAGGAAAAGTTTTAGAAGTTTGTTGATCCCTCGAGTCGTTGTTCGGTGGTTACGGGTCAATGTAGCCTTCATGCTTGTTATTTCTTGGTAGAGAAATTCATTGGTAATACCACCTTCCGGAACTTGAGGATTTGTTTGGGCCGCATCTTCTTGGTAAGCATATCTTCCATTCGGACCAATAATAACACTGGTGTTTCGAGTAGCCGTTGAATCATTTATCTCATTCAGTTTTGCCTCCATTTTAATCTTTGGTTCTCTTCTTAGAGACACTTCATAATATTCCATGATTTTTTACACAAAACGAGCGTAAGAAAGACCACTGGTAAGCTTCTGTTGATGTTTTAGATGATGGTAGATAACATATGCCCAGTTGATTTTCCAATCTTCCTTTAAAGTATTAATAAGACTAATTTCAAGTTCACTTACTTGAGAGTGGTTTGAGTGCTTTGGAACTAAGATGTATGCTAGAATATAGTGAAGCATACGATCACTAACGGTAAGAGCTTTGGCATACTTAATGGTTTGGGATGATTGAGCTTGTCTTCCTAACAAGTCATCATGAGTTCCTCTAGATAAATGCATAAAATAAGCCAGACCATCAAATATTTTCCATCTATCAGTGCCAAGTAAACAACCGAAACGAATTTCTTCACCCTCAGAAGGTATTCCTAATACTTTACCAATATCATCTAGAGTCATAGAAATAACCTTATCATTAACTTCAGCTTTGAGGGTTCCATCCCCAAATTCATCAGTACCAAATTTTTTCCGAATGAAATTTCCTAACTAAATCTGGAAAAACAACATCTACCTCAGATACCAAAATTTTCACTCCAGAAGCTTCTAACAATGCCTCAAATGTGAAACTGTGAGTTGGGAAAGGATTCAAACTTGACATACTTTACTTGCATGAAGTTCCTTGTTCTGACATTGACATCCAATCTTCGTTATTTGAGAGGTTGCAAGAAGAGTTCATCAGGAGTCTTAAAGGTTTCACCCGTTGGAGCCTTTCCCTTGTTGGCTTTGGAGGAGCCATAGCAAAAAGAGTGATTAGGGTTTGGAGAAGTGATTTTCATAATAAGGTGTGGAGTGAGTGATGAAGATGAGCGATGATGAGTTTATAAGGAGTAGAAATGGTGAGTGGGTTTTAAATCCTCTTTGAATGGTGTGGAAGAATGTATGGAGAAGATGAAGTTGGAAGGAGTTGAATAAGAAGAGTGAATGAGTCAAATATATTTTTATGAGCTTAAAAGGGATGAACTTAACCTAAATAATCATTTTTGACTAAAAAATATAACACATAAATAAGCCAACGTCCAAATAAAAATGCAATATTTTTTTGACAATCTGTCACTGGTAATTGATTATTCTCACAAGGGTAACCGGTTATTTAGACACAAAAATGAACCATGCGCAAAAAATTAACAAGGGTAACCGGTTACTCCCAGCAAGGTAACCAATTACTCATGTTGAACAAGCAAAAACAATGGCTTTCCCTAGCCAAAAACATGAGGATTTTCAAACAATTTTCTTTATGACATGTTAATACACATACTAATGCAACTTGTGATCAATTTTTTATATATATGTAACACGGTGGGAGAACTGACTTTGGTGTTTTTGTTTGACAAAAACATGTGCGGATAGCAAGAGTCGCCACCGACTTTTATTTTATCCAATTTAGGAAAGGGTATTGTAACACCCTAATTTTTGCCCTAAGTTTCTTCGCATTTCATCTGCATTTTGCATACAAACAAGATCGCACTGGTTTCGAGTTTTTCGAGTTTCTTCTCAGGTGTAGGATCTATGCTTCGCAGGGGATCACCATTATTTTTACTGTTTTATATTTGTTTATATTTACTGACTTCTAACAAAAATACAAAAATATGTTGCAGTGTTCTTCTTCTTCTCTATGTTGCAGGTTTGCGAAAATGAGACAGTAATTTCATTCAGATGCGTTTGTTCAGTCACAATTCAATTTCAGATGGATGTTTGACCTAATCTGGTCAAACTATCAAAAGATTGTGTTGACTGCCACAATATATAGAAATTCTTATTACCATTACCCTTCTTTATTTCTACTTATACCACAATATATAGAAATTCTTAAGCCCACTTTATTAGGCCCATTTGTTGTTTTATTGGTACAAATTAATTAGAAAGGGAAATTCATACAAGGCCACATCAATTTTTTTCTATTATTTTTTTTACATCAAATAAAAAAAAGGAGAGTAAAATGAAAACAGCCTTAAGCCAATTTTCCTCCAAACTGGCCCACAAGACCTCACATCAATTCCTACAACAGCTTCAGCCACACATATCAAGCCTTTTCTAACATCCGTATGCTTCCCGCAGCCAGCAACAACAAAACCAAAGCCAGCAGTCACACGCCCTCAGTCTGCAAGCCAGTACTCTTGTCGCAGCCTATCCCGCACGCGCTAGCCAAGATCCCCACTTTTAGCTACAACAACAAACACTTGCTAAGCCGCATCCTGCGCCAGCATTCAGCCAAACTCTCCAAGCATTTCCTTCAAGCCTAGCCATCCCGCAAACAAGCATCTCAAGCTTCAACAAAACAACAAGCAAACTTCACGCATTCACAGCAAAACAAACTTCAAACGCAGCAGGCCCAACTAACAACAACAAGCCCAACAACTTCATCACGCCTGGCTCACCAATTCAAGCCTTCACGCACAAAGCCGCAAGTCGCACGAATCCCGCACCTGTTTCAAGCAAAAACACAAGCCTCATTCACAATATCAAAACGCAACAAACATCAGAACTAAACGCAAGCAACACAAAATTAAAACGCAATGGAGCACGAGAATTCCGCCAATTCCAAAACGCAATCAAAAATATCCAAAACGGCAATCCAACTCTCAGCTTTCCCTCTTTAAATTGAGCCTTTCTTTTCTTCATTCATCAAGCTTCAGATAGCCTCCCAAATTGCTGCTCAATTGAATTTCGATCAAAATCCCTAACCCCTTTCCATCTTCATATCAACCTCCAAATCCTTTCAATTTTCAAATCAATTTCTCAAATCACTAAACCTAAACCTCTTCATTTTCTTCTCTTCAATCTTCTTCCCCTTTCAAATATACAGTAAACAGGAGATTGATTGAGAAAGAGAGGAAAAGGAATCCGCGAGAAGATTGAATCTGCAGAAGAAGAAGAAGAAATGATTGCGAGGGAGGAGATTTTTGGAAAACTGTTTGAGTTGTTGATTTCGTGAAGGTGAGCCTGGGATTAGTGCCGCCGCGATTTCCTCTTCCCCTGTTTCGGCCTTTGTTTTTGTTGAAGAAGAAGCTATGGCTTCTTTATTTCGTTTACATTGCTCTCTTTTTTTTAATTTTAAGAAGCTGAATAATGTGTGCTGGATTTTGGGCCTAGGGCCATGTTTTTGCTGTTTATCCACCTGCGGATTTGCTTTCCCCCCTCCCCTTTGTTTTAATTCTTTTTTACTTTATTTTGTTAAAAGTTTTTTTAAAGTGAAGGGTCTTAATAATATTTCTTTTAGAATATTATTAAAATTCTTTAAGAAAAGAGTTTAGAAAAAACAATTTAGAAAAGATTTTAGAAAATTATCTTTAGAAAAGTATTTTAAAGAAGATTTTTAAGGAAAAGAGTTTTAGAAAAATGATTTAAAAATATTCTAATTCTTTTATTGGATCTACTTTTGGATCTATTGTTCTTCATCTTTTTTTTAATTTTGGTCGATGATAATCTTCCGATTCGGGATTGTTGATTTCCGATTAAGTTTAATCTTCATTATTTCAAATCTATGGATGAATGATCATTTGGATCATTCTCCATACTTTGAGATCGTGATAGGTTGCTTTTCGATGAAATTCAACGATAATCTCGATTAAGATTAGACCTTCCTTTTTCTTTTAGTGTGGCATGTTTTCGGAGAACGATCCATTATATCGTTTCTCTAACATGTATTAACACGAATATTTTCCACTTTAATTAGTGGTGGCCGGCCTCATTTGTAGGGTAATTACTTCGTAAATTATTCGGCGATTGCTTAACATAGACCTAAAGTTGTCCCGATTCGAATTAAGATCCACTTGGATCCGGTTGCCTCGATCTTATTTTTCTTTTTGTGGTTGTGCTTGATTAAGTTCATCATACCACTTATATTGTAAATATTATAACATTGTGAATATATAATTGTTTAAATTTAATCTCTCGCACCTTATCCTTTTATTTTAATCTCTTGCTCCCTTATCTCTTTATTATGCTTTACCATATAATATCATATATCATTTGTTTATATTCATATTGTGCTTGTTTTTATTTTGTCATTTTGGATATCAAAACACTTAATAAAGGATTGATCACTTAAAAGACTTGTGACTTCTAATTATGGACTATGGTTACTATCCCTTTGCTTTTGGAGAATGGACTTAGACTTTAAGAACTTCCCCCTTGCTCAAGTTGGAATGGATTAGAAACCTCGACCTCAAGTTACCTCATTAGCCTTTGAAGAGGAAATTCCGATCTTTGAAGAGTTGTGCATATTTTGATTTGGGAAACTCTTTCCTTAGCTTTTAATTCATGTATTAGGTTTAGTCCCTTCATCTCCTCCCCATTCTTAAATTTTCAAAACTTCTCCCTATTTCAAAAATCTTCTTGTTTTCTAAACTTCAAATGCTTTCATAAACAAACCTTGACTTAGGTCAAGCGATTTTTAAACTTTTCATTTTATTTCCTTAAGCAAATATTAATTCATGTAAATATATTGAAATCTTTTCTCATATACTTTAAAAAACTCAAAACTCACTCAATTGTTTTTGTGCCTTTGTGCACCTTTTCTTTTTTTCACATGTTTAGATATGATTCATCTTTTCTAGCGGAATTATTTGCTAAAGGATGACGACTTATCTCTACATTCTAAAATCAATTCAACTCATTTATTCTTTTCAAATTTGGTACCACGAACTACGAGGTTTTGATCTCGCATTGCACTTTGTGGGTACGTAGGCATAAGGTGTTAAAACCTTATCAAACACAAAATCATTAAAAAATATTCTTCTCCTCATCTCTTCAATCATTTTAAACAAACCAATTTCAGACCAAAAAAAGCAATAAGTATTTCAAAGGGCTCCCGTGGAGTACCACGGATGAGTCGGGTGCCTAAAACCTTCCCGGTTCGTAACCAATCCCCTTACCCAATCTCTGTTTATTTCTTTTAGCTTTTGCTTTTAGAATCCTAGGTTTTTATTCGTTCTTTTACCTTTTTCCTTTCGGAAATAAAGAAAAGCGCGGTGGCGACTCTGTGTTCATCGAGTTAAGTTAATCAATAGCTTACACTCACGATTTTACCGCTACAGAAAAGTGGTGACTCTGCTGGGGAGTAATCCCTAAGCGGATTTAGCCTACTTTGATTTATTTACTGCTTTGGTTTGAATTGTTTGTTATTTGTTTGTTCCGTTTTGGTTTTTGGTGATCCTCTGTGTGAGATAGATTCTAACCCGGATCTGAGTGACACTTATGATAGGACAGCGATATTCGAAGCGATATGTGATGGAGTAGTCCAAAGCAATATCAATTTGATAATTTCCACTCGGTTAGGATCTCTTGGACTATCAATGTCATGACGAGTAATTGTACATGGAATTATTTTCCGACCTTGAGTTGATCATACTGAGGACCTTAGAACCCTTAACCCATCTAAGCCAATTTAGGAACGTAGTGCGGAAACTGTCTGGGTGTAAATCTAAGGCGGTTGTCACGCGATACTACACTCGGACGAGGTCTATTTTAAGAATGTTATCGGTTGGGGAGTAATCCAACGTACCGATGATATTCTAAAGATGGCTGTTAACTCCGGGCACCTCTGTTAGCACCCTTTTGGTTTCTTGCAGGTACAATGAAGACAAAACCTTAGTACTTACCTGTGTGGGTTGGTGTTCTGTTACCTTGACTTCATGCTCGTGACTCGGAACCTAAGCCCGTGTGCCTTGTGTGATCTTGTTTGTGTTTGTTGCACACATGCCATCATAACATTCATGAGCATTGTTAGTAAGATTTCAAAGGACTTATAAGGAACTTTTGCAAAATTTCAGATGTCCATGGCTATGACTTTTGAAAGGAGGAACACAAAGAAGTACACTTTCAAGAATCCTAATGTTGTAGAGTTGAGAAAGCTAGGAGCATTGGTTGTTGATACCCAAGAGTTCCGAAGATGTCATGGGAAGCTTTTGTATATGTTGGACATTGATATACCTGAGGGGATTCTCCCTACTTTGGCTCAGTTTTATGACCCGTTGCATCATTGTTTCACTTTTCCGGATTATCAGCTTGTGCCGACTTTGGAGGAGTATTCTCATTGGTTAGGTTTGCCTATTCTGGACAAGGAGTTTCTTTTCACTGGTTTAGAGAAGGAGCTTACTATCAAAGTCATCGCCAAAGCACTTTTTCTTAAGGAATCCGATCTTAATGGGAAGTTTCTTCCAAAGGGGAGTGTTCGTGGTATTAATGCTAAGTTCTTGATGGGAAAGGCTTCTACTTCACTTACTTTGGGTCATAAGGATGCATTTGAGGCTATTCTTGCTTTGCTTATTTATGGGATTGTCTTGTTTCCGAACTTGGATGGTATTGTGGATGAGAATGCTATTCAGATCTTCTTGAAGAAGAACCTGATTCCTATTTTGCTTGGAGATATGTATCATGCTTTTCACTATAGGACCTCCAAAGGTGACGGAGAGATTGTATGTTGTGCGCCTCTTCTTTATAGGTGGTTTATTTCGCACCTACCGAAGTCGGATGTTTTCAAGGATAATAGAGAGAATCGAAGATGGTCTCAGAGGTTGATGTCGCTTTCTCATAAGGACATGACATGGTATAGTTCTCATTATGACACTGGAGTTCTTATTGATAGTTGTGGAGAATTTCCTAATGTACCTCTTCTTGGTACACGTGGGGGAATTAGCTACAACCCCATTTTGGCTAGATGTCAATTCGGTTATTGTTTGAAGGATGTTCCAAATAATCTTGCCTTATCTCGTTTCTTCTTTCTTAATGGTGTTGATCATATAGAGATGAAGAAAAGGGTTGCTCATTCTTGGCATGCTGTTCATAGGAAAGAGAGAGGTCAATTGGGAAGACAACACCTTCCTCCTTCCGAATGTTATATTCAGTGGGTTCGATCTAGAGCTTCCAAGCTCAAGATGCCTTATCCACCTGAGGAGCCTATGTTTCCCATATTGCCTTTGTCTGCTTTTCTACCTCCCGTTGATGAGAAGTTGGTTCTTCAAGAAGAGCTAGAGAAGATGAAGAAAGAGAAAGAAGAATGGTTACTTGAGAGGACTACTATGCAGGAGCAGCTTAAGGAGAAGGATGATCTTATCGAGCTACTTGAGCGGCGTGTCACGAAGAGGCCGAGAGAGGATTTATTTTCGGTGCTTGGAAGGCCATTGTCGACAAGTTGGTGAAAGATAAGGAAGATATGGAAGAGCGGTACAAGAATGAGATCAAGAGGATTCGTATGAAGTATCAGCCAGGATTCGGGACTTCTTCGGATATGATTCCATAGGCTTAGTTTACTTTTCCTCTTATGTATTAGGATTATTGATGTTTGTACTTCATTTGTAATCCTCACTTTGATATTAATGAGAATGAGTTTTTAAGTATTTCAAAAATGTTTCTTTATGAATATTGCAAGTTAACTTATAATCCTTTGAAATCGTTGCATTTGCATACGCATAGCATGCATCATACTCGCATTTGTCTTGCTTTTTGAGTGTTCTCCAGGGATCTTATTGTTATTTTCTTGGTCTTCATCCAGTGTTCCTGTCAAGCTGACTCATCGCTTTGATACTCGAGCTAATCGGAGAAGAGTGATGGAAACTTTGCAACAAGAGAATCGCGAGCTGCGCGAAGAGGTTACTTATCTGAGGGAAAGCTTGGAAAGAGTGACTGCTATGATGGAAAATTTGGTGGTTGCTCAGAATCAGCCACCTCCTAGTCCTTCTGTTCAGAATACTGTCATCTCTGAGGTTGTTACCGCATCAATTCCTGTTGAGACTGTGATTTCTCCTCGCTATCGTATACCTGCTAGCACGCCTTGGGGCATGCCTGTTGATTTTTTTCCTGCTGGTTACCGTCCTCCTCATCGTCCGGAGACTGCTGCATTTAATAATCTCCCACCGCCAGTTTGGACTACTCTTCCTCCAATTGTGACTACTGTACCGCCTGTTGTGCATAATGTTCCACATCATGATGAAATGATTTACCATGCTGAGCCCAGTGAAGGCGCTGGAGTTGCTGAAAGACTTGATGACTTCCAGGGACGCTTTGTTGAGATCCAGAGGGAGATGAGAGCTTTGAAGCATAAGGATTTGTTCGGAAAAGATGCTTATGACCTTTGTCTAGTCCCTAATGTTAAAGTTCCTTACAAATTCAAATTGCCCGAGTTTGAGAAGTACAAAGGCAATACTTGTCCGTTGAGCCATTTGACTATGTATGCAAGGAAGATGTCTGCTCAGACTGATAATGATAAGCTGTTGATTCACTATTTCCAGGACAGTTTGACCGGTGCACCCATGAGGTGGTATATGAGTCTGGATAATAGCCAAATCAAGACCTTCAACGATTTGGGAGAAGCTTTTGTGAAGCAGTACAAGTACAACATTGATATGGCGCCAGATAGAGATCAACTTCGTGCTATGTCCCAGAAGGACAAAGAGACTTTTAAAGAATATGCGCAGAGATGGAGAGAGCTGGCAGCCCAGATTGTTCCTCCGCTGGAAGAAAAAGAAATGACGAAGATCTTCTTGAAGACGTTGGGCTCTTTTTATTATGAGAGGATGATAGCAAGCGCTCCTTCCGATTTCACTGAAATGGTGAGTATGGGGATGTGTTTAGAAGAAGGTGTCCGTGAGGGACGGTTGAGTCAAGAGAATGGCAATGGTTCAAGCTCTAGAAAGTTCAACTTTGGGAAAAAGAAAGAAAATGAGACTAATGCAGTATCCCGTGAAAGTTATAGAAGGCCTCACAGTCGTGGGAATCACCATTCGCAGCATGTGGCTTCTGTAACACCAATGATTAATGTGGCTCCAACTGTGCCAGCAGTTCCAAAGTATCAACCCCGTTATCAGCAACCTTCTGTGCAATAAGGTGGTAATCAACAAGCTCGGGCTAAGCCCAATTTGATCCTATTCCTGTGCCGTATGCGGACTTGCTTCCGTCTTTGATTGCAAAGAATCTTGTGCAAACTCGTACTCCATCTCCAGTTCCAGAGACTATTCCATGGTGGTATAAGCCAGAAGCTCGATGTGCTTTTCATCAAGGTGCCTCGGGGCATGATGTTGAGAATTGTTATCCGTTGAAGTTTGAAGTACAGAAGTTGATGAGGAACAATGTTCTGTATTTTAATGATGTTAATCCTAATGTGCGGAAGAATCCGTTGCCGAAGCATGGTAATGCGTCTGTGAATATGGTTGATGGTTGTCCTGGGTTGTTCAAAATCTATGAGGTCCGTCATATCCGAAGATCTTTGGTGGAGATGCATGCTTTCTTGAGTGAATATCATGATATTGATCATGACTATGCTGGTTGTTGTATCTGCTCGGTGAATCCTCGAGGTTGCGTGATTGTTAAGAGAGATATCCAGAAGATGATGGACGATAAGCTGATTGAAGTAACAACAAAGAGAGATGAATATGAGAATGAAGTGAATGTCATTATGCCTCAGTTCAATCTTCCTGAGAGGGTGGTTATTTCTTTTGATAGTCGCAAGAATGCTGTTACTCCATTGGTGATTAATGTACCTGGTCCAATGCCATATGAGTCTGATAAAGCTGTTATGTACCGGTATAATGCTACGATGATAGAGAATGGTAGGGAAGTCCCTCTTCCTACTCCAAAGTCTGTAGTTAGCATTGCTGATGTGACGAAAGTTACCCGAAGTGGTAGAGTATATGCTTCAGATCCTCCGAGGAGAGCTGAAGATACAAGTGCAAGTAAACAGATTATGGATGTTGTTGTCCAATCGGGCCAATCTGGTAATAGTGATGATGAGGTACTAAAGTTAATAAAGAAGAGTGAGTATAACATTTCTGAGCAGTTGTTGCAGACTCCTTCGAAAATATCAGTTTTGTCTCTCTTGATGAGTTCTGAGGCTCATAGGCAGTCTTTGCAGAAGATTCTGGATCAAGCTTATGTTGACCATGATGTGACTATTGATCAATTCGATAGTATTGTGGTGAATATCACGTCATGCAACAATTTGAGCTTCTGTGATGACGATCTGCCTGAAGAAGGAAGAAATCATAACTTGGCTCTGCACATTTCGGTGAATTGTCAAGAAGATGCTTTATCTAAGGTGCTAGTGGATACCGGATCATCTCTGAATGTTATGCCAAAATCGACTTTGTCAAAGCTTGCGTTTCAAGGTGCTCCCATGAGGCACAGTGGGATTATAGTGAAAGCGTTTGATGGGTCGAAAAAGACAGTGATTGGAGAGGTGGATCTTCCTATTCTTATTGGACCGTTTATATTCAAGATTACTTTTCAAGTAATGGATATACGTCCTGCATATAGTTGTCTCCTCGGAAGACCATGGATCCACGAGGCAGGAGCTGTAACATCCACTCTTCACCAGAAGTTGAAGTTTGTGAGAGAGGGTAAATTGGTGACCATTGAAGGTGAGAGGGCGATGCTTGTGAGCAATCTGTCTTCTTTTTCTTATATTGATGCTGAAGAAGAGGTAGGAACGTCGTTTCAAGCTCTTTCTGTCGTGGATAATGTTGCTAAGAAGAATGCCATGCCCATGTCTTCTTTCAAGGATGCTATGCGAGTGCTTAAAGCTGGTCAGTCTGATGGTTGGGGGCGAATTATTGATGATGTCAACAACAAGGAAGGTTTTGGTATCGGCTTTGCGCCAGGTGCAGTTATCAAGGATCCAAAGACTATTCAAGAAGGCTTCCGAAGTGCTGGATTTATCAACGATCATTCCGCTGCTGCCATCATTGATGATGATGAAGACGAAAAAATGCTTGACTTTGTTACGCATGGAAAGATCTGCCAGAATTGGATCGTTGTTGATGTTCCTTTTATTGTTCATTCCTCAAAGTAATTGTTTTTATTTTATTTCAAAAAATCCTTTCACTCTGCCCAAGGTGAAAGTGATGTTTGTCGGGCTTTGTTTCAAATTTTATCATCATCAATAAAATGTTATTTTGTTATTTCCATATGTGTGTTTTTCCTTTTTGCTTTATTCTGAAAAATGGTAACATAAAAAACCAAAAAAATATAATAATTATTTATCTGCATATTGTTTGCACTCTTGTTCATGCTCTAAAATAAAAATAAAATCATTGTGCAGATTGATTGATAAACCCTTTGAAAATAATGATCCTATGCCCTCTCCCAACTTTGAATTCCCTGTGTTTGAAGCTGAGGAAGAGGATGATGAAGAGATTCCAGATGAAATTTCTCTGTTGCTTGAGCACGAGGAGAAAATTATTCAGCCTCATGGAGAGTCTATAGAGATGGTCAACTTGGGTTCTGAAGATGAAAAGAAAGAAGTCAAAGTTGGAGGATTGTTGAGCTTCTCAGAGAATATGTTGATGTATTTGCTTGGTCTTATCAAGACATGCCAGGTCTTGATACTGATATTGTGGAGCATAGATTTCCTTTGAAGCCTGAATGTCCACCTGTAAAGCAGAAGCTGAGAAGAACTCATCCAGACATGGCAGTAAAAATCAAAGAGGAGGTTCAAAAGCAGATTGATGCAGGTTTTCTTGTGACGTCAACTTATCCTGAATGGGTGGCCAATATCGTTCCTGTTCCGAAGAAAGACGGAAAAGTCCGAATGTTCGTTGATTACAGAGATTTGAACAAAGCCAGTCCGAAAGATGATTTTCCATTGCCACACATTGATATGTTGGTAGATAATACGGCTAAGTTTGATGTGTTCTCTTTTATGGACGGATTTTCCGGTTATAATCAAATAAAGATGGAATCCGAGGACATGGAAAAGACCACATTTATTACACCATGGGGAACATTCTGCTACAGAGTGATGCCCTTTGGATTGAAGAATGCTGGTGCGACGTATCAAAGAGCTATGACTACACTTTTCCATGATATGATGCACAAAGAAATCGAGGTATATGTTGATGACATGATCGCTAAGTCGAAGACTGAAGAGGATCATGTTGAGCATTTGCTGAAGTTGTTTCAGAGATTAAGGAAGTATAAGCTTTGTTTAAATCCGAACAAGTGCACATTTGGTGTACGTTCTGGAAAGTTGCTAGGTTTCATTGTCAGCCAAAGAGGTATTGAAGTTGATCCTGATAAAGTGAAAGCTATTCAGGAAATGCCTGCTCCAAGAACCGAAAAGCAAGTCAGAGGATTCTTGGGCCGATTGAATTATATCTTAAGGTTTATATCTCACATGACTGCCACATGTGCTCCGATTTTCAAGCTGCTTCGGAAAGATAAAGGCTGTGTCTGGACAGATGATTGCCAAAAGGCGTTTGAAAGTATCAAAGAATATTTGCTTGAACCTCCTATTTTGTCTCCTCCGGTGGAAGGTAGACCGATGATCATGTACCTGACTGTGTTGGAAGATTCCATGGGTTGTGTGCTTGGTCAGCAAGATGAATCTGGAAGAAAAGAATCTGTAATTTACTACTTGAGTAAGAAATTCACTGATTGTGAGTCTCGGTACTCCATGCTTGAAAAAACTTGTTGTGCCTTAGCTTGGGCTGCAAAGCGTCTTCGCCAGTATATGTTGAATCATACAACTTGGTTGATCTCTAAAATGGATCCAATCAAGTATATCTTTGAAAAGCCTGCTTTGACTGGGAGGATTGCTCGCTGGAAAATGTTATTATCAGAATATGATATCGAGTACCGAACTCAAAAAGCTATAAAAAGTAGTATCTTGGCTGACTATTTGGCACATCAACCGATTGATGATTACCAACCTATCAAGTTTGACTTTCCAGATGAAGATGTGATGTTTTTGAGAGTAAAAGACTGTGATGAACCTTTGATTGAGGAAGGGCCGGAGCCTGGATCTCGATGGGGTTTAGTTTTTGATGGTGCTGTGAATGCACGTGGAAGAGGAATTGGGGCAATGATCATTACTCCACATGGTTCACATATTCCTTTTGCTGCAAGATTGACTTTTCCTTGTACCAACAATGAAGCTGAGTATGAAGCCTGCATTATGGGTCTTGAAGAAGTTGTTGATTTGAGGATTAAACATCTTGATGTGTATGGAGATTCTGCCTTGGTAATTAATCAGATTCAAGGCACGTGGGTAACTCATCAACCTCACTTGATCCCTTATAGAGATTATGCCAGGAAGATATCAACTTTCTTCACCAAAGTTGAGTTTCATTATATTCCTCGTGATGAGAATCAGATGGCTGATGCCTTGGCAACCATAGCTTCTATGATAAAAGTGCACCAGTGGAATGATGTTCCCATGATCAGTGTGAATCGACTGGAAAGACCAGCTCATGTGTTTGCAGTTGAAGAGGTCCATGATGACAAGCCTTGGTATCACGATATTAAATGTTTTCTCCAGAGTCAAGAATACCCGCTTGGGGCATCTGATAAAGATAAGAGGACTTTGAGGAGATTGGCAGGCAATTTCTTCTTGAATGGAAATGTGCTTTACAAGAGAAATTTTGACATGGTCTTGCTCAGATGCGTGGATAGACACGAAGCAGACATGTTAATGAAAGAAATTCATGAAGGATCTTTTGGCACTCATGCTAATGGGCATGCAATGGCTAAAAAGATGTTGAGAGCGGGTTACTATTGGCTGACAATGGAATCTGATTGTTGCAAGTATGTGAAAAATTGCCATAAGTGTCAAGTGTATGCTGATAAGATTCATGTGCCACCAGCTTATCTCAATGTGATTTCTTCCCCATGGCCTTTCTCTATGTGGGGAATTGATATGATTGGCATGATTGAACCCAAGGCTTCGAATGTACATCGTTTCATTCTTGTGGCAATTGACTACTTCACTAAGTGGGTGGAAGCGGCATCGTATGTTAATGTGACCAAGCAAGTTGTGGTTCAGTTTATCAAGAATAATCTTATCTGCAGATATGGTGTTCCGAATAGGATCATTACTGATAATGGTTCGAACTTGAATAATAAGATGATGAAAGAGCTTTGTGAAGATTTCAAGATTCAGCACCATAATTCCTCTCCTTATAGACCGAAGATGAATGGGGTTGTTGAAGCTGCGAATAAGAATATTAAGAAGATCATTTAGAAGATGGTTGTGACGTACAAGGACTGGCATGAGATGCTCCCGTTTGCTTTGCATGGGTATCGTACATCTGTCCGCACTTCAACAGGGGCAACCCCTTTCTCACTTATTTATGGTACAGAAGCAGTGCTCCCCGTCGAAGTTGAGATCCCATCAATGAGAGTTCTGATGGAAGCCAAGTTGACTGAGGCTGAATGGTGTCAGAGTAGATTTGATCAGTTGAATTTGATTGAAGAAAAGAGAATAACAGCTTTGTGTCATGGTCGGTGGTACCAACAAAGAATGAAGAAAGCTTTTGACAAGAAGGTCAAACCTCGTGTATTCAGAGAAGGCGACCTCGTGCTCAAAAAGATTCAGTCTTTCCTTAAAGATTCTCGGGGCAAGTGGACTCCGAACTATGATGGCCCATATGTTGTTAAGAAAGCCTTCTCTGGCGGTTCATTAATTCTTGCAACTATGGATGGTGAGGAGATCACTCGCCCTGTGAATGCGGATGCAGTCAAGAAATACTTCGCCTAAAAAAAATAAAAGAACAGCTCGCTAAGTTGAAAACCCGAAAGGGCGGCTTAGGCAAAAATGAGCGTCTCGGTGGATTGAAAACCCGAAAGGGTGGTCCAGGCAAAAATTAGAGACAAAAACAGAAATAATTATCCCGATAGATTGAAAACCCGAAAGGGCAATCTAGGCAAAAGTTAGGGATTATGGCAAGTAACTGCGTCGACAAACTGAATCACTTGTAGCAACCGAGGATTTCAGATTCTATCCCTCAGAAGAATTATTCATCAAAGTTTCTTATTTACTCATCCTTGACTGAAGTTTCGGACACAGTGGAGTTCAAAGTTGATAGGGAGAATAGTGATCATTGTATCTAAATGTAGCCTTTTTCCATGTATTTACCATTTTTCAAACTTGTAATGATCCATGGAGTCATGCCATTTGCTGACTACCATTCTATCAATGAATTTGAGCTTTTATCCAATTGTTTGCAATTCTTTATATTGTTTTTGTTTACAAAATTTCAATTTATTGTTGATGATGATTTTTGAAACAAATTTAATAAATTTAATCTTTGAAGATTGTAAAAACATTTTTCTTTTGATATATGAACAAAGAAAGGATATTGATAGTGATTCCAAGAATGGTAAAGTCTGGGTGTGTGTAACTTGTCTCTCCCAAAGCAGGGTTTGATTCGGGTTGCGTCCATGCGAAGTTCCTGGATAGTCTTGACGGATTGATGTTAATGATGTTTTGTTCCCCAACAATGATGTTGAATGGAGATTGTATGTATTCCCCAGAAGAGTTGGTGGGAGGGATGTTGAGAATCCCTAGCTGAGTTTTGATTCTTCCTCAGCATGTTATCTTTAAATTGAGAAGTATTGGGAATCCCCAGCTGAGCTCATGTTCCTCAGTTTGATTTGTTTGCATCCTTGAATATAGAAGTATTGATATAGCAGTCAGTTTAGAAGTTTTCTTTTACCCTATGTTGGGTATTGATTTAAAAGCCCTCGTAACTGTGTTTTGGCTATGATGTTAACTTCGGATATCCCCATATGGATCCCCAGTAGGTCTGCATGTGTTGATTTCCAGCAGGTTCCTATGTGATTTTTAGCAGGTCTAGCACTCTATTCCCAAGTGGAGCAGGAGTGATATGACAGTTATTCCTCGTGAAGTTTGATTTTATTCAGAATATTTCCATCCTCAGCAGATTATTACCTTTTCCTCAGCAGGATGATGTTCCTAGCAGATGCTGTATTATCATGATTTGAGCCTTGTAGAAGGATTTTATTCCTTTGATGGCTTATGATATTCCCCTGCAGATTTCAAGTTGAATCTCCAGCATGTTTCCCTGCATTGTTGCCTTGGGATTAGCCGAGTATCCGATTTGTTGTGGTGTTCATGTCGCTCGTTTCTTATCTTTATGTTTGTTTTGTCAGCATATTCATACGCATAAGCATGTCATTGTTTGCTTGCATTCTTGCGTTTATCATTGTTATCTGCTCTTTGGTGTGGACTTTCCCCACAGAGTGTGTGTGTCGTATTCCTCTCAAGTTTAGAGTGTCGACTGTTAAGCAGAAAGTGTTAATCCTTTCTAATTCCCCACTGAGTTTGTTTCTCGTGGATGATGTTGATCCAGTTTATTATCTGGATGGATTTTCCCCAGTTGAGATATTTCCTCCTCGGGATGAGTCTTGTTTGACCGTTTCTCTCCAATTTGTTCTTGGATTGAACTTTGGTCCCCTTTTGTAAATATATTGCTTTGGAATTAAGCTATTATTGTTTGATAGTGGGCAACATTTTCCCCAGCTTGAGTATATTACTTTGGAATTAAGCTATCAGTAATCGATAGTGGGTAATATTACCAAATTGGTCAAGTTTCTTTTACTTGTACTCCTACCCAGTAAATCTGGTAGTCGAGATTTTATTCTCTTACCCAGTAAGAAGGTAATAGATTTTTGTTGTCCTTTGCTTAAGCTCCTACCCAGTAAATCAGGTAGTCGAGATTTGTTCTACCCAGTAAATTCGGTAGTCAAGTTATTTTCCTCTTACCCAGTAAAAAGGTAATAGAATCATATATTTTCCTCTTACCCAGTAAAAAGGTAATAGAAGCTGTTTCTAATTTGATTGAGTTCCTACCCAGTAAATCAGGTAGTTGACCATACTCCTATCCAGTAAATCGATAGTCGAGTCCTTTTATATCTCCTATCCAATAAATCGATAGTCGAGTCCTTTATTTCTTACCCAGTGAAAAGGTAATTTGATTGAGTTCCTACCCAGTAAATCAGGTAGTTGATCATACTCCTATCCAGTAAATTGATAGTCGAGTCCTTTATTTTCTCTACCCAGTAAATCAGGTAATTGGAAATTTTTTCTTACCCAGTAAAAAGGTAATTGAGGTTATTTCTCTGTATTTTGCTCCTATCCAGTAAATTGATAGTCGAGTCTGTTATATTTCCTACCCAGTAATCAGGTAGTTAATGATTCTTATCCAACACAATATTTCTCCATTCTTGGATTCAAATATTTTGTTTGATTGATATTTTTGGCAGGGTGTTTATTTCCCTGGTTGAATCTTGTATCCTGATTATTTCATATCTTTTCCCAAGTGGAGTCTGTTATCCAGTGATTTATTTTCCTGGTAACTCTTTGTTTGTCTGTTGTTGTTTCCCCAGCGGGGTTTTCTTCTGTGTCCCCAAGTTTTTGCTCTTCTCTGGTGGTCATATTTTCCCCACAGAGATCTTGGGTTTGCATATCATATTCATATCATATCATTTGTTCTCTTAGGATAAAAATTGGGTATTCTGTATTTAAGTCTCTCCCATCTTGTAGAGACGAAGATGTCAATCTTCATATCTCCGGATTGAAGAAACTTAAATAGGGGCAGCTGTAACACCCTAATTTTTGCCCTAAGTTTCTTCGCATTTCATCTGCATTTTGCATACAAACAAGATCGCACTGGTTTCGAGTTTTTTGAGTTTCTCCTCAGGTGTAGGATGTATGCTTCGCAGGGGATCACCATTATTTTTACTGTTTTATATTTGTTTATATTTACTGACTTCTAACAAAAATACAAAAATATGTTGCATTGTT
Source organism: Lathyrus aphaca (assembly GCA_963966055.1). Taxonomy (NCBI): domain Eukaryota; kingdom Viridiplantae; phylum Streptophyta; class Magnoliopsida; order Fabales; family Fabaceae; genus Lathyrus; species Lathyrus aphaca. The sequence goes on from OZ014519.1 coordinate 626,707,980, forward strand.
CTTCTTCTTCTTTATGTTGCAGGTTTGCGAAAATGAGACAGTAATTTCATTCAGATGCGTTTGTTCAGTCACAATTCAATTTCAGATGGATGTTTGACCTAATCTGGTCAAACTATCAAAAGATTGTGTTGACTGCCAGTTGTGTGTGCCAGTAGTTCATTTTTCGGGCAATGCGTTTTCAAAGTACAAGTTGGGTTGTGTGACAGTGTTTTGTGCGAAGTTTGGTTTGAATCTTCAAGTGTTTATCAGTTCATCGGCTCTCCAGTCCATTAGCGATTCATTTGAGGATTTATTTTCCTCAGTTTGGTTTCGAATCATCAGGGCATGTAATCAGGCAATTTGCAGATGACAGTTGTGGCTTGAGTTGCGAATTATTCGGCTGTTCAGTGGGTCTGTGCTGGCTGTGTTCAGAGGCTTGTGAAATAATCGAGATTTGTTGTGGGCTTGAAAACCAAATTCCTTATCCATTATTCATTCCCGATTAAACCATTTATTATCCATTTTAATCAATGACCTTTCTTTTTACTTTTTTTTTCCATCTTTGCTTACCGATTCATTTTTAGACCAGTTGTCCAAATTACCATTTTTTTTTCTAATCATTTCCAATCATCCATTTATATTATAATCCAAAACCATTATCATTTATTTTATATTTTCCAATTTTCTATATCATCCACAAATTCACATTTAAATTCATATAAACCATGTCCATTTTAATTACATATTTCTAATTCCATTTTCTTATTACCATTACCCTTCTTTATTTCTACTTATACCACAATATATATAAATTCTTAAGCCCACTTTATTAGTCCCATTTGTTGTTTTATTGGGACAAATTAATTAGAAAGGGAAATTCATACAAGGCCACATCAATTTTTTTCTATTATTTTTTTTACATCAAATAAAAAAAAAGGAGAGTAAAATGAAAACAGCCTTAAGCCAATTTTCCTCCAGACTGGCCCACAAGACCTCACATCAATTCCTACAACAGCTTCAGCCACACATATCAAGCCTTTTCCTACATCCGTATGCTTCCCGCAGCCAGCAACAACAAAACCAAAGCCAGCAGTCACACGCCCTCAGCCTGCAAGCCAGTACTCTTGCCGCAGCCTATCCCGCACGCGCTAGCCAAGATCCCCACTCTCAGCTACAACAACAAACACTTGCTAAGCCGCATCCCGCGCCAGCATTCAGCCAAACTCTCCAAGCATTTCCTTCAAGCCTAGCCATCCCGCAAACAAGCATCTCAAGCTTCAACAAAACAACAAGAAAACTTCACGCATTCACAGCAAAACAAACTTCAAACGCAGCAGGCCCAACTAACAACAACAAGCCCAGCAACTTCATCACGCCTGGCTCACCAATTCAAGCCTTCACGCACAAAGCCGCAAGTCGCACGAATCCCGCACCTGTTTCAAGCAAAAACACAAGCCTCATTCACAATATCAAAACGCAACAAACATCAGAACTAAACGCAAGCAACGCAAAATTAAAACGCAATGGAGCACGAGAATTCCGCCAATTCCAAAACGCAATCAAAAATATCCAAAACGGCAATCCAACTCTCAGCTTTCCCTCTTTAAATTGAGCCTTTCTTTTCTTCATTCATCAAGCTTCAGATAGCCTCCCAAATTGCTGCTCAATTGAATTTCGATCAAAATCCCTAACCCCTTTCCATCTTCATATCAACCTCCAAATCCTTTCAATTTTCAAATCAATTTCTCAAATCACTAAACCTAAACCTCTTCATTTTCTTCTCTTCAATCTTCTTCCCCTTTCAAATATATAGTAAACAAGAGATTGATTGATAAAGAGAGGAAAAGGAATCCACGAGAAGATTGAATCCGCAGAAGAAGAAGAAGAAGAAAAGATTGCGAGAGAGGAGATTTTTGGAAAACTGTTTGAGTTGTTGATTTCGTGAAGGTGAGCCTGGGATTAGTGCCGCCGCGATTTCCTCTTCCCCTGTTTCGGCCTTTGTTTTTGTTGAAGAAGAAGCTATGTCTTCTTTATTTCATTTACATTGCTCTTTTTTTTTTAATTTTAAGAAGCTGAATAATGTGTGCTGGATTTTGGGCCTAGGGCCATGTTTTTGCTGTTTATCCACCTGCGGATTTGCTTTCCCCCCTCCCCATTGTTTTAATTCTTTTTTACTTTATTTTGTTAAAAGTTTTTTTAAAGTGAAGGGTCTTAATAATATTTCTTTTAGAATATTATTAAAATTCTTTAAGAAAAGAATTTAGAAAAAACAATTTAGAAAAGATTTTAGAAAATTATCTTTAGAAAAGTATTTTAAAGAAGATTTTTAAGGAAGAGTTTTAGAAAAATGATTTAAAAATATTCTAATTCTTTTATTGGATCTACTTTTGGATCTATTGTTCTTCATCTTTTTTTTAATTTTGGTCGATGATAATCTTCCGATTCGGGATTGTTGATTTCCGATTAAGTTTAATCTTCATTATTTCAAATCTATGGATGAATGATCATTTGGATCATTCTCCATACTTTGAGATCGTGATAGGTTGCTTTTCGATGAAATTCAACGATAATCTCGATTAAGATTAGACCTTCCTTTTTCTTTTAGTGTGGCATATTTTCGGAGAACGATCCATTATATCGTTTCTCTAACATGTATTAACACGAATATTTTCCACTTTAATTAGTGGTGGCCGGCCTCATTTGTAGGGTAATTACTTCGTAAATTATTCGGCGATTGCTTAACATAGACCTAAAGTTGTCCCGATTCGAATTAAGATCCACTTGGATCCGGTTGCCTCGATCTTATTTTTCTTTTTGTGGTTGTGCTTGATTAAGTTCATCATACCACTTATATTGTAAATATTATAACATTGTGAATATATAATTGTTTAAATTTAATCTCTCGCACCTTATCCTTTTATTTTAATCTCTTGCTCCCTTATCTCTTTATTATGTTTTACCATATAATATCATATATCATTTGTTTATATTCATATTGTGCTTGTTTTTATTTTGTCCATTTGGATATCAAAACACTTAATAAAGGATTGAACACTTAAAAGACTTGTGACTTCTAATTATGGACTATGGTTACTATCCCTTTGCTTTTGGAGAATGGACTTATACTTTAAGAACTTCCCCCTTGCTCAAGTTGGAATGGATTAGAAACCTCGACCTCAAGTTACCTCATTAGCCTTTGAAGAGGAAATTCCGATCTTTGAAGAGTTGTGCATATTTTGGTTTGGTAAACTCTTTCCTTAAAACGAGGCAATATCCTCATTTGGTCAAGCTTATCGTCCTCACCCAACCCAATCCAACCCAGCCCAACCTATCCGACCCAGCTTTGAAAACATGGGCACACAACTGAGTTACGGCAGCGCCTTTGGCAGCAACCTTCCACGTAATTGGGGACAAGCAGAATCATGGACTCAACAACAACCGCCTCCACCAAACACACAAATACAAGCGGAACCTCGACCACCTGGTGGTAGAGTTCGAAGACAGGGTCATCCCCGTGGATGTGGTACTGGGGGACAGTTAGATCGGGCGGGAAATTAGTTTTTGTACTGTCGTTGTTGGATTATTAATAATAATTTTCTTTTATATTATATTTCTCTTTCTCAGATTCTCTAATTTTCTTTTATATCAATAATTTTCTTTTAATATAATTTTATTTAATATTATAATTTTCTTTTATATACTTATATATATATATATATATATATATATATATATATATATATATATATATAAGTATATATATATTTATAAAAGAAAATATATATATATATATATATATATATATATATATATATATATAAGTATAAGTATATATATATATATATATATATATATATATATAAATATATATATATATATATATATATATATATACTTAAACATATATATATATATATATATATATATATATATATATATATATATACTTAAACATATATATATATATATATGTATAAGTATATATATATATATATATATATATGTATAAGTATATATATATATATATATATATATATATATATATATATATGTGTTTGGAGGAATGGTCTATGGGTGTTTGAAGTCGATGGCTGGAATTGGGAGGGGTAGTCATGTTGTGGGGTTGGTGGTTGGGCGTATGCTGCGGCCTGCGAGCGCGGGTCAATCAAGTATGGGTTATCAGACACCCATTGTTGTGTAGTAACTGACCTAAACCAAACTAAATATTCTCTAGTTGGTTTGACATTTTGCAGCACTTGGTCAGTTAAGACATGTTGACGTCGATCCCTCCATTGTTGACGTAATTCCCTTGTGTAATACCTCAAAATTTGCCCTCATTCTTTTTATCTTAACTAGCTTATCGCTTCGCATCCATCTGCATTTCTCACTAAGTCATTAACATCATAATAGTTCATTTCATTGTTTCCTAAGGCATGTGATCAGGGCCCAGGGAAATTAGGGTTTCGTACCTTATATGTATCTGTCGGGGATCAATGGAGAATATTCACTGGACAATGATTCCGCTTCAAATGCGGTTGTTTAGTTATGTTTCGACTCAGATGGGAGTTTGACCTAATTATGGTCAAACTATCAAAAGATTGTTGCAACTGCAAGATTATTTGGGCCACTGGTCCATTTCTTAGACAATGCATATTCAAAGTTCAGGTTGTCGTGGGCTGAGATTCATCAGTTTATCGAGCAGTGTTTTGTGTGAAGTTTGGTTTGAATCTTCAGTCATGGCATATTTCAGACGATTCAAAGGGGTGTGACTTATTTGGAAAATTATTCAGTGGTTCAAAAGTGGTCGTGTTCATAGGCTTGTGGAAAGAATTCAAAATAGGTTCTGGGCTAAAATCGAGATTTCATATTCATTCATTGCTTTGTTCTCATTGTCATAAACCATTCCCGATTATTCCATTCCACTTTCATCTTTTTACTTCAATTTCCATTATTCTATATGTTTTCATCAATTCATTTTCAGTTTCTTTTTATTCATCTTCCCAATTACCTTTGTCCATATCCAATTACCATTTCACTTCAATTTCATTTTTGAATTAATTTATATAATTAAACCAATTATTAATATTACCTTTAGTTCATATTCATTTCCTTTTTTCAATCCAACTTCCATCATAATTCAATTTTGATTCATCTTCAAATTAGGTATTCAAAATTAGTTTTAGTTTATTTAAAGATTTACCATGGTAATTATCCCATATTTGAACTATAAACCATCCAAACGAAACTTCTTGCTAAGGCTATATTAATGCCAATTTTTTATATAAGCCTTCTTTTATTCCAATTGCTTTCCTCAAGCCCATTTATTAAGCCCAATAAACCAATTACCATGTTGTTGCAACTTCAAGCCCAATTCTCCAAAACTCACTCTAATTCTAAATCATTTTTTAAGATCAAAATTATAATGTTGTAGGATCTATTGCCTAAATTCATCCCAAAGTTTGCCAATGTCATCTCCTAATGTATTCTTTGATTCACCCATAAGTAGGCTACATTAATGAAATAAACTGAAGTTGTTTTGAAATGTCATCAAACAAAAGAAAAGAGTTACAACCAACTGCAGCATAATTTAGCAGGAATTCACCATATACAATTCATGAGAAAAAATACAAAAATAAAACAGGAAAGAAACTAGAAGCCTAAGCCTTGATAACAGGATGCTCGAAAACAACATTTTGCGAACAACGCCTGTCCGACTGTTTCTTCAAATTCAGTGGGCTCGACACCATTGTCTTTGTCGATTTTCATCCTTGAAGTGAACATCTTGACAACGGAAGAAATATAAAGTCCGGCTGCAAGGAATCTACAATCAATCACAACAGAAATAATTAAATTGGTTGAGAACGGTTATGTCGGAATTTATCAGATGAGAAGTAGAGAAAGTAACAGAGAAATTCAGAAGAAGTCGTTTGCTTATCCTGTGAATCCTCGACACTCTAGCCAATCTCCACGTTACAAATCCTTCAATCCTTCATCAATTTCGAACCATGTATCGCTACTGATTTAGGGAACCTGCAAAGAGGGCCATAGCAGAAATCAAATTCATATCAAATAATGATCTATTCACAAAAGCTATAACAGAATTTCAGTTAACCTATAACTAACTCTCTAACAAAATTTCACCAAAAGAGAATCAGTAGAAATTTCAGACCACAAGCTCATAACAGAATTAAAAAAATCAAAAATCATAACAGAAATAACAAACTTAACTGATTTCTCTTCCAGAAGCTTCATCCGATTCAATTCTATAAATCAAGATCTTCACCTCCAATCCAATGCTTCTTCACCATTTTTCTCTCACACACTTCACCATCCTTCTCAATCTTCTGCTTCACTCTTCACCATTTCCAATCTCAACCCTTCTTCTCAACCTCTCCTCCATCTCTTCTTCAATTCTTGCATTTCCCTCAATCTTTTTTCATTTTCGGTTTCTTCTCAGATAACCATTCTTCCTAATCACCAATTTCTCAGTCAGCTCCTCAACCATTCTTCGATAATCCGAACTCTTCTCCTTCAACCGTTTTTTGTCAACTCCATCTTTTCTGCCTCAATCTCTCACACTTCATTATCCGACTCCATCAATTCTTCACCAACCTTCAACAAATTCGGAAAAGAAATCAACAATCAGCACAGTATTAACGAGTCAACCTCAACAAAGAATTGACTCGAATCAGAACAAGAGGGTGCGTCTCAAAAGGGAAGGGGATCTGAATTTGCCATACCTAAACGCTGAACTTGATCCTCGGCGAAGAGTTCGTCGCTGCCTTCATCGAGCGACATTGACATTCAAGCTCTTGGCCGCTTTCTTCACCATTAAACCGAGTTTGTGATTCGAGCTATTTCTGCGGCGAACGATAGTCTTCGAGGGAGCTTCATCCGTCCAAGTGGTCATCAAGAGAAGCTTTCAATCATTCGTAACCACTGTGGAAGTGCTTCGTTCCAGGTACGAATTTGGATGTCTTTCGGATATAGTTGATCGGTGTAGATTGTTGAGTCGTTGATCTCGTTTTCGTCGATGATAAGGTAGTGGCTTTTGCGCCTCCATAGATGTTGTTTCGGATTTAAGGGAAAGCGGAAGTAGAGTGATTTACGATTCGTTTTTTTTTTTCAATTGGGGATAGGTTTAGGGTTTTGGTTGATGGAGGGCGAAGAAGATAAAGGTTTGTTGTTTGAAGAAGATGATGATGAAGGGAAGAAGAGAGGTAGTTGAGGCTAGGTTAGAAGGTGAGGAAATGAGGGGTTGGAAACGAAAGTGACGGTGAGGGTGAGAGAGAAGGGAGTGGGCCGCGGCCTAGGTCGAAAGGTGAGGAAGAAGGGTATTGTAGTGGCCGAGAGGAAGAAGATGAGGTAGCGGCGGAAAGAGGAAGGGATTAGGGTTATGGTTCTTTTCAGCTTATATTGATTTTTCTTCTTTCTTTTTGTTTTTGTTTTTTATTAATTTTAGATTATTAAGTTAAGTAATGAAATAATTAAGAGAGTTAAGAGTAATAAATCGTATTAATCCACCATTAATTTCCTGTTTAATCCTCATAAAAATCCACTAATTCATGACCAGTAATGTTAATCCTTCCATATTATACGTTTAGGGCTTAATATTTTTGCTAATCACACCCCAGTGTGAGCCCATCAAAAAAGAACAACCAAAGAAATCACTCTTCTCACCTCCCTTCAGGCTTCCTGCGTGGGCCTCTTTTCACTGCTACTCACACCTCCCATCTTAAGCCCACTAATAAATTGAATTCAAAAATAATGCTTCCTGCACCCCTAGGCTAATCCTGCGCATGGGCCTGCCTTTCTTGCTATTTCCACCACCTGATTTAGGCCCAGTTAAGAAAAGCATTATAAAGAATCACTTTATCTACCCCCTTCATTTTCTTTATATTTTATATTTTTTTAGTTTTACTTAGTTTAGAAATAATTCTAATAAAAATAGAAAAAAGATTAGAAAATTCTATAAAAATTTCAGTAGATTTTTAATTCATATTAGAAATAGTTCCTTCTCAATCTTCTGCTTCACTCTTCACCATTTCCAATCTCAACCTTTCTTCTCAACCTCTCCTCCATCTCTTCTTCAATTCTTGCATCTCCCTCAATCTTTTTTCATTTTCGGTTTCTTCTCAGATAACCATTCTTCCTAATCACCAATTTCTCAGTCAGCTCCTCAACCATTCTTCGATAATCCGAACTCTTCTCCTTCAACCGTTTTTTGTAAACTCCATCTTTTCTGCCTCAATCTCTCACACTTCATTATCCGACTCCATCAATTCTTCACCAACCTTCAACAAATTCGGAAAAGAAATCAACAATCAGCACAGTATTAACGAATCAACCTCAACAAAGAATTGACTCGAATCAGAACAAGAGGGTGCGTCTCAAAAGGGAAGGGGATCTGAATTTGCCATACCTAAACGCCGAACTTGATCCTCGGCGAAGAGTTCATCGCTGCCTTCATCGAGCGACATTGACATTCAAGCTCTTGGCCGCTTTCTTCACCATTAAACCGAGTTTGTGATTCGAGCTATTTCTGCGGCGAACGATAGTCTTCGAGGGAGCTTCATCCGTCCAAGTGGTCATCAAGAGAAGCTTTCAATCATTCGTAACCACTGTGGAAGTGCTTCGTTCCAGGTACGAATTTGAATGTCTTTCGGATATAGTTGATCGGTGTAGATTGTTGAGTCGTTGATCTCGTTTTCGTCGATGATAAGGTAGTGGCTTTTGCGCCTCCATAGATGTTGTTTCGGATTTAAGGGAAAGCGGAAGTAGAGTGATTTACGATTCGTGTTTTTTTCAATTGGGGATAGGTTTAGGGTTTTGGTTGATGGAGGGCGAAGAAGATAAAGGTTTGTTGTTTGAAGAAGATGATGATGAAGGGAAGAAGAGAGGTAGTTGAGGCTAGGTTAGAAGGTGAGGAAATGAGGGGTTGGAAACGAAAGTGACGGTGAGGGTGAGAGAGAAGGGAGTGGGCCGCGGCCTAGGTCGAAAGGTGAGGAAGAAGGGTATTGTAGTGGCCGAGAGGAAGAAGATGAGGTAGCGGCGGAAAGAGGAAGGGATTAGGGTTATGGTTCTTTTCAGCTTATATTGATTTTTCTTCTTTCTTTTTGTTTTTGTTTTTTATTAATTTTAGATTATTAAGTTAAGTAATGAAATAATTAAGAGAGTTAAGAGTAATAAATCGTATTAATCCACCATTAATTTCCTGTTTAATCCTCATAAAAATCCACTAATTCATGACCAGTAATGTTAATCCTTCCATATTATACGTTTAGGGCTTAATATTTTTGCTAATCACACCCCAGTGTGAGCCCATCAAAAAAGAACAACCAAAGAAATCACTCTTCTCACCTCCCTTCAGGCTTCCTGCGTGGGCCTCTTTTCACTGCTACTCACACCTCCCATCTTAAGCCCACTAATAAATTGAATTCAAAAATAATGCTTCCTGCACCCCTAGGCTAATCCTGCGCATGGGCCTGCCTTTCTTGCTATTTCCACCACCTGATTTAGGCCCAGTTAAGAAAAGCATTATAAAGAATCACTTTATCTACCCCCTTCATTTTCTTTATATTTTATATTTTTTTAGTTTTACTTAGTTTAGAAATAATTCTAATAAAAATAGAAAAAAGATTAGAAAATTCTATAAAAATTTCAGTAGATTTTTAATTCATATTAGAAATAGTTCCTTCTCAATCTTCTGCTTCACTCTTCACCATTTCCAATCTCAACCTTTCTTCTCAACCTCTCCTCCATCTCTTCTTCAATTCTTGCATCTCCCTCAATATTTTTTCATTTTCGGTTTCTTCTCAGATAACCATTCTTCCTAATCACCAATTTCTCAGTCAGCTCCTCAACCATTCTTCGATAATCCGAACTCTTCTCCTTCAACCGTTTTTTGTCAACTCCATCTTTTCTGCCTCAATCTCTCACACTTCATTATCCGACTCCATCAATTCTTCACCAACCTTCAACAAATTCGGAAAAGAAATCAACAATCAGCACAGTATTAACGAATCAACCTCAACAAAGAATTGACTCGAATCAGAACAAGAGGGTGCGTCTCAAAAGGGAAGGGGATCTGAATTTGCCATACCTAAACGCCGAACTTGATCCTCGGCGAAGAGTTCATCGCTGCCTTCATCGAGCGACATTGACATTCAAGCTCTTGACCGCTTTCTTCACCATTAAACCGAGTTTGTGATTCGAGCTATTTCTGCGGCGAACGATAGTCTTCGAGGGAGCTTCATCCGTCCAAGTGGTCATCAAGAGAAGCTTTCAATCATTCGTAACCACTGTGGAAGTGCTTCGTTCCAGGTACGAATTTGAATGTCTTTCGGATATAGTTGATCGGTGTAGATTGTTGAGTCGTTGATCTCGTTTTCGTCGATGATAAGGTAGTGGCTTTTGCGCCTCCATAGATGTTGTTTCGGATTTAAGGGAAAGCGGAAGTAGAGTGATTTACGATTCGTTTTTTTTTTCAATTGGGGATAGGTTTAGGGTTTTGGTTGATGGAGGGCGAAGAAGATAAAGGTTTGTTGTTTGAAGAAGATGATGATGAAGGGAAGAAGAGAGGTAGTTGAGGCTAGGTTAGAAGGTGAGGAAATGAGGGGTTGGAAACGAAAGTGACGGTGAGGGTGAGAGAGAAGGGAGTGGGCCGCGGCCTAGGTCGAAAGGTGAGGAAGAAGGGTATTGTAGTGGCCGAGAGGAAGAAGATGAGGTAGCGGCGGAAAGAGGAAGGGATTAGGGTTATGGTTCTTTTCAGCTTATATTGATTTTTCTTCTTTCTTTTTGTTTTTGTTTTTTATTAATTTTAGATTATTAAGTTAAGTAATGAAATAATTAAGAGAGTTAAGAGTAATAAATCGTATTAATCCACCATTAATTTCCTGTTTAATCCTCATAAAAATCCACTAATTCATGACCAGTAATGTTAATCCTTCCATATTATACGTTTAGGGCTTAATATTTTTGCTAATCACACCCCAGTGTGAGCCCATCAAAAAAGAACAACCAAAGAAATCACTCTTCTCACCTCCCTTCAGGCTTCCTGCGTGGGCCTCTTTTCACTGCTACTCACACCTCCCATCTTAAGCCCACTAATAAATTGAATTCAAAAATAATGCTTCCTGCACCCCTAGGCTAATCATGCGCATGGGCCTGCCTTTCTTGCTATTTCCACCACCTGATTTAGGCCCAGTTAAGAAAAGCATTATAAAGAATCACTTTATCTACCCCCTTCATTTTCTTTATATTTTATATTTTTTTTTAGTTTTACTTAGTTTAGAAATAATTCTAATAAAAATAGAAAAAAGATTAGAAAATTCTATAAAAATTTCAGTAGATTTTTAATTCATATTAGAAATAGTTGGCACTTTATTTTTCTATTTTTGCTGTAATTTTGATTTTATGTTGATTTTTCATGTAAATAGTTCTTAAGGAATTCTCTTTAATTGTACATAATTTTGTGGATTTTAGTTCTTAACTTTCCATTAACTTTTTTTGACCATTCTTTTTACTATAGTTAGAAGACCCATAGTAGTACTTAGGGTAATTTTTGTGGATTTTTTAGACCATTTTATCTTAGGTTTAAAGGCTTAATCCCTTAGAAATTAGTGGTTAGTTCTTAGCTGAAAATAAACAATTTTTAGGCATGGTAAAAATTTGATTTTTTAGAATCCCTTTTAGCACAATGTTATAGGTAGTCATAGGACCTCATAGATTAATTTTCATAATTTTTCCAGAAGTTTAGATATTTTTTTTAGAATATTAGTTCTTAGGCTTTGTTACATGTATTTTCCATTAGTTTAGGCCATGAAAATAAAGTTCAATAAAAAGTAGGTTAGTTTAGATTTAATCCAGGGATTTAATGTGGACTTAGGTTAGTTTAAATTTTGATGTTTAGAAGGAAAAATATTAGGTAGGACTTTAGTTTAGGACTTAAACCTAAGTTCCATTTTAATTAGAGTTAGAATAAATAAATAGGACTATTTTAATTCATGCCTTTATTTGAGTTGTTTAGCTTTGAGCTTTATTTTGTCATTCCAATTTTAATGCTTTGTTATATTGATTGAATATTTCATTTGGATAGGCTTCCCCCCCTTGGCTCTAGAATCAACTTGTCTTCCTTAGGAAGTAAGTTGTATTCTATTAGTTCTAGGTGCTTTTTCTCATTAGGATTAGAAAACCTCATTAACCATAGGACCTCTCGTGTAAATAAATCAAATAAAATTAGGATTGAGTCTTAGTCCCTTAGATTTTGTCCTTTTATCAACTTGAGTCATTCTTTCTCATCTCATAAAGAAAAGCAATAAAACATTTAATGAAAACCGAACAATCTTGTACGACACGAGACTTTGTTGCGGAGTGTTTATACGCGTCCTGTTTCGGGGCGAGGTGTAAATGCTTCCCACGATGGATAGGTCTTAGTACAAGACCGTTCACAAACAAATTCAAAACACTTCTCATAAAAAGACAAAAACAAATAACAAGCGACTATCCTGCGGGAACTTCTCTTCTCATCTCATTCACTCATAACGCGAACTCGCGACGACTTGTCTTTCATGCAAGACGGTAAACGCACTCGTACCAGACGAGCCTGCAACACCTGAGCATAGACATATGCAGTTCCAGTATAAAAAACACAAACAAATAGTTCCCGCCTTAGTTAGGCGAACTACGTCGACTCTGATCCTCATTATCCCGATGAGGTACGTAGGCAGCGGGGTAGGGCTCGTTCGAGCACATTCTTTATTTTCCCTACATTTTCCCCATTCTTTCTTTCCATTCTCTCTTCTTATTCCTTTCTCATTTCCATTCCCTTTGTTCCAGTTAGCGGTTTTATTCAGTAGCATTCTTATTTCTCACCCTTTGAAACAAACAAGCAAGCGTGGATCCCGTCGGGTACGACGGACGATCTGGGGTGCTAATACCTTCCCAGGTCGTAACCGACTCCCGAACTCAGATCTTTGGTTCGCAGGACCTTGTCCTTTCCTTCTTCCTCAGGTTCGTGCAACATTACCTTTCCCATTCTTTCGGGATAAAAATGTCTGGCTGGTGACTCTACCTTTTCCGCGCCACTTTCGCGTTTGTACTAGGATGAAAATCCCGGGAGCGACACCTTGCAAAGTCTCTCCAATCTTCCATATTCCACATGTCACTTACTCTTTTCAAATGCCAATCTCCCAAACATGTCGGAGGGCCCGGAATATCCTGTTGCATTCCGAACTGCATTTTCACCCGATCTGTTTGGTGCATTTCAATCGTAGTGAACTGGATGATTGGTGTTTTTGCTGTCCAAATTTCAGCATCGTCTGGGTTAGGCTCATGGTCGAGGGCTAAATATGGCCGCCAGATGAACTACGAAAAAAAAATTCGTTTAGTAGAAAATTATTTTAGTGAATAATATGCATTAAAACGGAAAAATATTTTTTATATATGACAATACCTGATCGATCCCCACGTGGTCTAACAATTGGCGATATAAAACTATGGAACTTCTTGGATTTCTACTATAATCCATCCCAAGATCGGACCAGCTAAGCACAATAGATTTAAACGCATTTAGATACAATAACAATTTAAATATTTAAAATTTAATATGTTTGGAAATAAAAATTAATAGTAGACTTACTGGTTTGCGTAGGGGAACGGGCATGGATTCATGTTGCGTGGGGCAAGCATCGGCAGTCTTGAATACCCCCAAGCTTGTAACAAAAATGCACAACCAAAAAATGTACCAGTATCCTTTGCGGCATTTTTACAAAGGCTACTGTACAAATGTGCCAAAACAGCTGAACCCCAACTATATGTATTTACATTGTTGATGTTTCGTAACAATGGTAAATACATCATATTTATTGTGTTTCCGGTACCGTCGGGAAATAAAAAATGACCGAATAAAAGCATAATATAACACCGAGTTTTTTGAATTTTTTCTAACTCGGTTGATTCTTCATTTAAAATAAAACTAGCATAGTGGGCTCTAAGGACTCCTAGATTAATACCTGAACCCCGGCTACGAGTATTTGTTGGCTACTCCTCGTCAATGAGAGGGGCACCCAGCAAGTCCGCTACTATAGAAACTTCATGGTTGACCTTACCAAAGACAGCTCTGCCGGATACACGTAACCCCAAAAGCATGTAGACGTCTTCCAATGTGACAGTGCATTCACCGAACGGCAGGTGAAAGGTGTGTGTCTCTGGCCTCCACCTCTCTTGTAGTGCCAAGATGAATTTTGAGTCTATAGAGTTGTTGTGCATATTTATGACTTCACCAAATCCGCATGACCGTAGATACGGTTCAATGATCGGATCAAACTCTATGTAGTCGTGCACCCGACACCGAAATCTTCTTACATTCTGTAAAAATATTATTCGAAATAAGTTAAAATATGCAAGAGTAAAAAGTATATATAAATATATGTGTAAAAAAATTTACGAAGATTAAACTTACAAATGACGCGATATTTTCGACTGTGCCTCGATGTTGATCTCCCATCGTTAGTAAAGCCATTTTCGATTTTGCCGCGATATTTTTGATTGTGCCTAGACCAATTTATGAATTGTTTGTGTGATATTTGATATTTTAGGTTTGATAGTGTGATATTTATAACAAATTGCATTTACTTGTTACGGAATGAAACAAAAACAACTTGTTCTCATTCGCCAAACCATGTGGCGAATTCAACAAAAACATTAACACACATTCGCCACACCATATGGCGAATTCAAACAAGAATTTCCTGCATGTCCTCTGATTGGTTCAACAGCATGTTTGTGGATTCCTCATCTTCATTCTGATTGGCGAATGCATGTGTTCAAGGATCACCAACTCATTCACATGCATTCAATGGAATCTCTGAATGGTCAAGAAGTCAGAGCATTGAAACAAGCACGAATCTCCTCTGCATTTCTCAGCTTTAGCAGGTTTCATAAGTAGCCATGTTGATTGGCGAATGTGTGTATGGATTCGCCAATCCAATTGGCGAATAGGTTTGAAAATAGCCTTGCTTAGCCACTTGATTTGGCGAACGTGTTTATACACGTTAGGTTTAGTTTATTTTTTTAAGTTAGTTTAGTTAGTTTAGTTAGGGTTTAACTAGGTTAGTTTAGTTAGTTTAGTTAGGGTTTAATTAAGTTAGTTTAGTTAGTTTATAATTAGGTTAATTTAGTTAGTTTAGTTAGGGTTTAATTAGGTTAGTTTAGTTAGTTTAGTTAGGGTTTAATTAAGTTAGTTTAGTTAGTTAGGGTTTAATTAGGTTAGTTTAGTTAGTTTAATTAGGGTTTAATTAAGTTAGTTTAGTTAGTTAGGGTTTAATTAAGTTAGTTTAGTTAGTTTAATTAGGGTTTAATTAAGTTAGTTTAGTTAGTTTAATTAGGGTTTAATTAAGTTAGTTTAGTTAGTTAGGGTTTAATTAAGTTAGTTTAGTTAGTTTAGGGCTTAATCACTACGCCAAAAAGGTTTTTTAACAGCGCATCTTAGACAGCGCTTTTAAAAGAAAGCGCTGTCTAATGTTAAACTAAAAATAAAACACGGAAGATGTTCTAAAAAAATAATGAAAGCGCTGTCTAAGGGGGGGTCTTAGACAGCGCTTTTAGAAAGCGCTGTCTAAGACCCCCCCTTAGACAGCGCTTTTAGAAAGCGCTTTTAAATATAGACTTTAGTCAGCGCTTTTGAGAAAGCGCTGTTTAAAGTCTTTCAATTAAAAAAAAAATTAAAACCAAAAGCGCTGTCTAAGGGGGGGGTTTAGAAAGCGCTTTTGGAAAGCGCTGTCTAAGGCATATCTTAGAAAGCGCTTTCCACAAAAGCGCTGTCTAAGGTCTAATTAAAATTAAATTTCAGACTTCTATTTTCGTTCTCAGTTCTTTTTGTTTTCCCTCCTGCGATTAAACCCCTCCAGCGAACCCTAACAGCGAACGAGAATACATTGTAATCATTCGGTTTCAATACCAGAAAGTGTTTGAAGAATCGGTTTCAGAACGTCATTTCTACTGCGGTATGTTCTTCATTTCTGCATTTTTTCATTTCTGATTCAGTTCGTCATTTCTGCATTTTGTTCTACTGCGTTTTCCATTTTGCATTTTGTTCTACTGCGTTTTGTTCTACTGTGTTTTCCATTTTGCATTTTGTTCTACTGCGTTTTCCATTTCTGCGTTTTGTTCTACTGTCAGTTCTGGTTATTTCCATTTTGCATGTATGAGAAGAGTGATATTCTATTATTGTTAAATCCAAACATTGTAATTCTCTATAATTGGAGATATATCAAAGTAGAGAGTATTAATAATTCTGTTGGACTATCTCCACCATGAAGCCTATTTCAAGTACTCTGTTTCTCTTATATTGACTTATCTCCACCATAAAGCCTATTTCAAGTACTCTATTTCAAGTACCATGAAGCCATCAACATATCAAAATAGTGACTTATTCAACAACCTAATTAGCTCACAAAAAGTCTCTAATAACTTGTCACATAAATCAGTATAACTTATACTAACAGAGCCATGATATGATTACAAGAAGCAACTTATTTATATATCTTAAAGTTAACCAATGATAGATCCTAATGTGTCTACTTGACTTTAAACTCTAAATATCATTTTGGATTTAGATGTTCAATATTGTTCAAACTTCATGTTTCCTTAGTGATTATACTTGAAGATTGAATAGGTAGTTTTTTTTCTTTTTAACTGTGAAAGTGTTGTTCATCTCACTTTCATTCTAAAGGAACAAGATTTCTCCCATAAAATGATTGAACGAACTCTAATATAGTTATAGGTATAGTTATAGGTATATTGTAATAGAAAAAGTTTGATTCTTGTAATATAAAAAATGAAAGTGATGAGGTAATTAAAGTTGGTATATTGGCGTATCGGATACGTTATTGAAGTTTATATTAACATTGGTTATGTATAGGTTTTTGAAGTTTAAAATGAATTGAACTTTATAATTGTTAGGATATTCAAAGATACTACCTTAGTTATGTATTTTCGTCTGGATTAATTGTTTACTTTAATAAGTAGGAAAACCATGGATAAAACATGGATCTGTGCCGATCGAATGACCAAAGAGTACGAGAGTGGGGTTGCGGAATTCGTTAAGTATGCTGTTCAACACGCTGAAAACCCCAGATGAATGCACTGTCCTTGCTTGCGTTGTTGTTATATTGGTAAGGTTGACGCACATGGATTGAAATCGCATTTGCTGAGGCATGGAATTGATCAAAGTTATCAGTGTTGGATATTTCATGGTGAGAAAATTAACGAGAATGTTGAATCGAGTGGAAAAAGTAATACGACCTATGCTTCATACGACAAAGACACGGAAACATACGATTATGATCAAGTTGAAGAGATTGTAGAAGCACTGGAAGAAGATCTTCATGATTGTCCTGAAATGTTTGAGAGGATGGTAAGCGATGCAGAGAAACCGTTGTACAAAGGTTGCACTAAATTCTCAAGACTTTCTGCGGTATTAAAGTTGTACAACTTAAAGGCGGGCAATGGATGGTCGGATAAAAGTTTCACAGAGTTGTTGGCCCTTATGAGAGAAATGCTACCGGATGATAATGTTCTTCCTAATCGAACCTATGAGGCAAAAAATATGTTGTGCTCTATTGGCATGAGCTATGATAAGATACATGCTTGTCCTAACAATTGCATTTTGTTTCGTAACGAATATGCAATGTTAACTGAGTGCCCTAAATGCGGTTTGTCTCGATATAAGAAAAGATTATCTCCCGCAAAAGTCTTATGGTATTTTCCGATAATTCCGAGATTTAGGCGCATGTTTCGTAGTGAAACCGATGCAAGACATCTTACTTGGCATGCAGATGAAAGAATTATTGATGGAAAGTATCGGCATCCGGCTGATTCACCACAGTGGTCGAAGATTGATAATGATTATCCTGAGTTTGGATCAGAAGCAAGAAACCTTTGATTGGCATTATCTACTGATGGAATGAACCCACATGGTCTTCAAAGTATCTCACATACCACATGGCTTGTGATTCTTATGATTTATAACCTACCTCTGTGGCTATGTATGAAGTGTAAGTACATGATGTTATCTATGTTAATCTCTGGGCCTAAACAACCAGGTAATGACATAGACGTATACTTGACACCTCTGATCGAAGATTTAAAGATTTTGTGGGAGAACGGTGTGGAGGTTTATGATGGATATAGGAAAGAAAGTTTCAATTTGAGGGCGATGTTGTTTGGCACAATTAATGATTTCCCATTATACGGGAATCTATCTGGGTATAGCATTAAAGGTCAACGTGCGTGTCCTGTTTGTGAAGACGGAACCGATACGATTCGATTGGAACTTTTCCAGAAGAATGTATTTCTCGGTCATCGTAGATTCTTACATTCTAAACATCACTACCGTGAGTGGAGAAAAGCATTCAATG